>JADNYJ010000189.1:0-72294 GCA_015501075.1 Gymnopilus junonius
TGGAATAATTACCGAGGGTCCGATAATAGTAGCAACAATGATGGAATAGGTTTCAAAGGTAAGTTTCCGCGGTCTCTATTGTTACCTTCAGGTTAGTATTCATAAAGTTCTTCAGCCGTCTTTATTCGAGGGCTTCTCCAAGCTTATATAAGGACTCAGAATCAAAACCTGTCCACTCTGATCCGCAGTTACACAGATGTTCAGGTGCTTGAACCATTTATCGACTCCCCTGCCTTTGTTACTCATCTAGCTCATGCGTTAGTACAACGCGCTGTTGGATCTCTCCAGCAATGGAACCTTTTATTCTGCGAGCTGGCCTGTCCCAAACCCACAGTGTTTACGTCCTGGGGTCAACTTGCCGCTCTGGATGTTTTGACGGCTGCCGTTGGGGTAAACTAGATCTGCTGCAGTTACTTTTTGATGGGTATCAGTAAGTCAACCCTCGCCTATATATTTTAATCGGCGTTAATTTTGGCAGAGATTCCAGAAGGCTTATTTACTATTGCACGAGAGCCTAGGCCCTATTGTTAAGAGTTTTTAGGACATTTCCTATCTTGTCTGTAAGTCGATTGCCAGAAGACATCTACACTGCGTACGTAACAATAAATCATTGCTATGCAATCCATTTCCTGTTTTCAATAATGATGGCCGTTGGTGCCAGTAAAACCAATTGCACGTTCTGCACGAAGGGAAGCTTCATACGCAGTTAGACCTGGGTGGCTAACAATAAGAAATGGTCAATGACAGGTCATTGGCATGTGTAGTTGACATTCCTGACCTACTTAGTGTTCACTATGTGTGAAAGCAAAATACCCCTCTGAACTCGGGAGTTGCCTGGACGACTTGTGGTATCGGCAATCTGTATTGAAATGCATTTCAATTTGGCATCTGCCTGGATGGGAAGCCTGGTTACACGACCTAAATGTTCAGTCTCTCCATGCTCGATGCAGACACCCCCTCAAAGACCGTTGATCAGATACACGCAGGACTGGCTGTCAACCTTTGGACTGATAAGATCTTCTCGGACATTTTGTCGCAGTCAAGCTGCGATATTTTTGGATGGATGGAGGGTATAAATAGTTGAGGAGAGGAGGTGGATCTCTCCATCGGCTGCATTAGCATTTAAATCATGAGAATCCAACTCCAGACTCTGATTTTTTCCATCACCTTTCTGGCCAAAACGTCGGCCACACCTACTCCTCACTTTATGTACAAAATTTTTGCTTGACCTTTTATTTATGAATATGTATTTCCTTCTTTCCAGTGAACGACGCGGTATGTGAGTCGTCAATTTAGAAGGTAGCTAAATCCTTAATCTGAACGTCGCTGCTACTCATAGAACCTAATTTAATGTACCATCTGTTGACCGATTACCCTATTGACTGCTTTCTATTCTAGGTGGTCTGGGACTGTTTTGTGACTCGTGGCTTCCACTTTTATGATTGCATCACGGTAAGTGCCAGCGGAGATTTCTGTTAGCTTATCGACTTGCCGTATCATATGCCGTTTCATAAGTTTGAGCGAATATCATTTAAATTGAGAGCCATATCATAAATTTTTGAGATCATATCATAAGTTTTGAAATGATTTCATAAGTTGGTATCATTGCCTATGCCGTGAGAACACCGCGCTCGCTGCTACAGACGTTGGGCGCGTCGCTTACGTAATTGATGCGCCTTCCGAAGGCGCCTCGTTCGGCAACATTGAGCCTCGTTCTCAACGGATTCGGGCCTCTGGGGGCAACATTTAATGAAGCACATTCAAGGTAGCTTCCATATGCACCCCAAAGCGCGGTACACTGAATGAAACGGGATTTCTCCGCCTTATATCATTGGAAATACTTGAAGTTGATCTCATAACTGCTTTCATTGCCTGTATCATAACTCAAATCATCTGCAAAGGGACTTTGCATGTAGACATCACACCTGTATACCTTGAGGAGCTGCTGGAAGCATTGAGCGCACTGATTTTGTCTTAACAATTGCTGCCCCCAGAGGCCCGAATCCGTTGAGAACAAGGCTCAATGTTGCCGAACGAGGCGCCTTCGGAAGGCGCATCAATTACGTAAGCGACGCGCCCAACGTCTGTAGCAGCGAGCGCGGTGTTCTCACGGCATAGGCAATGATACCAACTTATGAAATCATTTCAAAACTTATGATATGATCTCAAAAATTTATGATATGGCTCTCAATTTAAATGATATTCGCTCAAACTTATGAAACGGCATATGATACGGCAAGTCGATAAGCTAACAGAAATCTCCGCTGGCACTTACCGTGATGCAATCATAAAAGTAGCAAACACTAGTGGTTTTGTTGTCAGAGCCTGTCGCCTGGAATCCAGTGCCAGAAATGTTGTGTCGTTCCGAATAACTGAGATGGGTTGTTACTATACAACTTCACTCCTAAAGACCACTATAAAATTTGTCTACTTCATGATGCACAAAGATAATTGCAGAGGGCAACATTCTATGATTCAAAGATAGTAACTCTAGTAGTTATTTACTGTGCATTGTTAGTAGATAGCAGCTGGCCTACTATCTGGCTACATGTACTATTGTTGATCTTAACTGCTTGCTTTAAGAATGATTGACATCCTTATTCCTTATTGAGATGATGACAACTTACATGCTAACTTGGGTGTCTCTTAAAAAATATGAATGTCATTTATGGTAGAGTATGCTCCATTGGTTTGCAAGTCGCCGATTGCAAATTTGAAATAACCTGATGTTGCTCGGGCAGGATTCACCGCTTCAAGTCATATTTATAGCAAAGGAGAAAGCTATAAATCGAGGATATTCCTTGCAGATATTAACATCATCCTCAACAGCGAGCTACCTATCGGCCAACATGAAGTTCTCATTCATGTCTATCAAAACCATCGTTGCTATCTCTTTTTTCTCCCTAGTTCTTACGAATCCTATTCCATCAGGTGCTTGCATTTGGATCATTGGTTGAATATTATGTGGCTAATCTCATGCATTAAACGTAGAAGAGACCATCGGAGAGGTATAAGCACTGCCTCAATTTCTGCATAGTAGTGTGTACTAAAACTATTGACTGTACCAGCCTGACGTAAATTGTAAGGAGTTCACTTTTTACTACTACTAGCCATAATGTATTCAATGGCAAACACAGGCGGAATATGTGGCTGCGTTCCCACTCCGGGTTGCCCTACCTAGAGAAAGTCTGGCTATCTGAAATAATCAATTTTCTGTACTAGTAGACGCCTTACCACAGTACAAATATAGAAGAGATGGATTGGGCATGCATCGTAAACTGCTAAATCTAAATTAAATGTCATTTTTTTTTCCGGTTTGGTGAAATTGGACACTGCGCAATTGATGAACAGCGGCTACAACAGTAACATAGCCTGTCCCAACCACATGAGTACTTGATCTAAATTTGCAAGGTAGGGGGTAGATGAATCACCGATGTCCCCTATCTCCTATTCGTGCTTCTCAGTCAAGTAGAATTTCAAATGCTTTTCGGGGACATTAATGCCCTGGGAATTGTCGAGTACTCTGTATCATACGCCCAAGTTCCAATTTCCCGGAAGACACTAGAGAGCGGTAATAGACTCTTAGAGAACAGCAGCCATTGTGGAGCGGGATTAACGAGTTATTGACATTTATTGACAAGCTAAAGCACCGGACTTGAATCAATTTAGACTCCGAATTACCGTCGGCATCGTTCGCGTCGTCGAACCTCACACTAATCCCGACGTTTTCAATGACCTTGCTTTCGTTGCCTCTGTCCCTTATTCTCCTTGTTCACCTTCATATCCTGGAATATCCACATGCTAACAACTCGGAATACGATCATGACGTTTTCAATCCCCGCAAGCGTGGTTTACGAGAACGCGCTCAAACTATGGAAGATGTCGCGTATTTTCTGGTTAGCAAATTGGAAGGAAAGAATGTCAAAACGGTGAACAACTTTAATTATGGCTTTTGGTTTTGTTGTGCTCAATTCTTGGATTTTTCTAATCGAATTTAGGTCCTTCCGACATATCCGTGCGGACAACCCTCCGAGTCTTTGGCATTCCGGACCTCTTTGAGCAAATATCTGGAAAATCTCCGACATCAATGCGTATACACGTCGTCGTCTCATGCACGAACACCTGCGAAGTCAACTTCGAGACTGAAATCATCAGATAGTAATATGGCATGGTGGTGGAAAGATGTCGTTGTCCGGAAGTCTCTCCTGGAAGAATGCTCAGGTGATAAGTACGTGTTCTTCACGACATGCCTCCAACTGCTTTAGTGTAATTTTAACCTACGTTCTTCATAGGTTCGAAAGACTCATCCTCTCGCTTTCTACCCATGCCCTGATGAAGGTTTCTGGTCCACTTTCACCAGATACAATGAGCGTATGTAGGTTTGGATTCACGATCAATGCCCTTTCATAGGTTACCTAGAGTCTCCTTAGATCCTTTTGCGCGACCAGCCGGCGGTATACGCGGCCTCCCTTGCACGATATCAGACAACACGACATGTCTGGACCAAGGCTGCTTCTTCCTTGCTGAGGTCGGAGCATGATCTGCAGTTAGTCAGGGTAGGCGTGCATTTTTCTTGACCACAGCCACAGGTCTCATTGTTCTCCTTCCAGGAGTCACTTAGTGTCGTCTCGTCCACGAAATACGCGTCACTTTCAACTGAGCGTCTCCAGGCCCTCGTCGAGTCCAAACTTCAAAGCCTTTTACAGTTTCGGTGGACGGGCGAGGGAGGCAAAAAGGCCCTCTTTTATTTTATAGAACTAGCAAGCCTTCGACGCTTATCCGCGAATTTGAAGGATCAGGCACCATTGCTTCAAATTGATCCTGCTGAAGCGGCATCTGTATGCCACTTTTTCCGTTGATCTCAACCAACCTGCTCACGATGAACATATGAAATAGATTGCCCCCATTGTACCTTCCCCGTTGCCCATAGCAGCTGCTCATCACCCTGCGCAACTGAAGAAGTTCCGTCGGCCGGTATTCCAGCAGCCCAAGGGCAAGTTAGCAGCATCTGATAGGCAACCCTCATCGGCAACGCCACCTGTGCCAACTCGATCTCATGCGGAGATCATGCTTGCCCCACAGCTAGATTCTGAGAAACGAGTTCATCAAGCTTTGGTCGATGCCCTAGCTCGGACGAAGAGAATGGGCGAAGAGTTGAAGATGAAGGTCGACGAACTGAGTCGACATGCTTCGTTATCTTCTCCCGTACATCTAGCCACAGTCGCTGCGTCTTCCTTAAACCTGTTTTGGACACCTACTCTAGCGTCACGAGCTTCCGTTACGAGTGCAGACGTCAGTCATCATATCGACTTTAACCCAAAGCCGACAAGAGAGCTAATGCTTTCTTTGAGCCTTGAATCCGAATTCGACTCTTTGAATGTAGATTCGGACGATGCTACTGCGCAGGATGGTCATGGCGACGATGAGCTAGAGAGGAAGATTCGGGATATTCGGGTCGACGTGCTTCCGCCCTACCCTACTTTACCAGATCCTACTGTCAGGATGAGGCATCCGTCAGCCCCCATTAGCAAGGACGCTGGTGGTTCCAAATCGAAATTACCGAACAAAGGGCAGTTTTTGAAGTCTGGAATACCAAGCAAGGTGACCAACACCTCGACTGCTGGTCAGAGCCTAGTCAATCTGCCAACGCATCGAGAATTGTCGTCGAAGCCGGCCTTCGCTGCCCCTATTCCTCCTCCGCCAACATCACCTCTAATATCGCCCAGTAAGTCATCAGAGATGCGGAGCATCCGGCGCAAGTCAGTCAGGTTCTCCATGGCAAAGAGGCGTTCAGGACGACCATCGATGTTCCGTACATTTGGTAATGGGTTAGAGGATGATGTTGATAAGGTAATCCCGACAGTTAATCCACGTACGCTCAACACGAGACCAACTTTATTTCATTTCAATTTTCTAGCTCATCGACGAAACGCACGACTTCCCAACGGACGATGAAGATTCCGACTCAGAATTTGATCACAACGTCAATGTTGCTGGTGATGGCGGCATCACCGCCTTCCCCAGGTCACCTTTCAAAACACCCAAGAAATTCTTGAAATCCCGCACCCCGATTAACAGAATCTGGACGGCTGGTACGCCCAAGGCGGATCTCAAGTTCCAGCAGAAGATGAGGCAGTCTTCTCTTCCCTGGGAAGTGGGTGGATTCGGAGCTGGAGGTGGGGTTGCCCAGTTTAGGGTCGGACGAGGGTATTGGTGTTCAGGGTGTTGTGGGCGATGAAGCTGGGGATGGGACGATGATGATGAGGCTGAGGTTGCTGTGCAACGCGCACATGAAGAAGATGGGAAATTAGGGATGTGGATGCCACACCCCGACCTGCCCGAACACGTTTGCCAGCTTCTCCGTCCAAGGAGGAGGAGGAGGATGTCTTTGACGATCCGCCAAGTATGACTCTTAAAGACATCCTCCTCAGTGCTGATACGAGCCACTTTGATCTACTCGGTACGTTCTGTATCTCTATCTTTTTTGGTGGACAGCACAATTTGCTGATTCCGATTGCAAAACAGAACTGAGTAGCGAGGATGTCGGCCTTGGGGATGGAATGTTGGTCGACGATGCTTCGTTTATTTGGGAATGAATGTGTCATCGGAGGTGCATCACGTTTAGTGTGTAAGTTTCTCTCTCAAGATCTCATGGTCGACGTTGACATGCATGCTGAGTATATGGTTCAGCCAGGCATGATGCCCTTCGAAGTTCTAGCACTTGTTCTCTTTTCTTATCATTAGTTTCTGTGAGTCATCACGTGAACAACGCCTATTCCCCTCTCTGGCGTAGATTGGTTGTCTTTTCTATACATAAATACAGAGAAGAAAAAGTAATTCTATTGAAAAGGAGTTTAAACAGTCATCAAGCTTGGCTATCCGTGGATTCCATCCTTCCCAAATATTCGTCGATTGCCCGCTTTGCTTCCCTCATTTCTTTTGGGTATGCCTGAGCCATTGGGCTAAATGTCTGTATGCGTGCAAAACTGATTAGTTCATCTAATCGTCCGGCACCTGACAATATTTGGGGTAAGAGAGCCAGGTAAAGACGGACCCTTCCGGATCCCTTCTTCAAACCTATTTCAGAAATCCATTTCAGAGAAAGATTTGTTGGTTTTAAATACACAAGCCAGAGAACATCTCTTGTTCGTTGGGTCCAAAATAATGACTGCAGCTTTCGCGCCAGGGCCACCTTATGTCGGCTTTTCCATGGAGTGGTTTTGAAACGACGCAGTTGCCGAATTTTGTAATATGCAAGTGCCAATTCTCTGGATCCATGATGATTACATATGTTCACCATTGCATATAGTGCTGCCGTGGCCTTTCTCTTGCTAGTTACTGCATAGTCGCCTGACTGAATTTCGTCATTCAGAAACTTCATCATATACTGTTTATATTCCGAGGGCATTATATGGTCTTCTTGTGCCAAATACGTAACGATATAACTCATGAGCTGGAGGCTTTCGTGGTTTGAGTTTTTATCTGTAGATAATCTCTCTATGTCGGGGATATAAAATAAGTCGTACAAGTTGAAGGACAATTTCAACTATATCGATGCAATGACGACAAGGAAAAAAAGGTACGGATCTGAGTAGTGTAAACAACCCGTTCTGTGTGGGAACGGTATAAGACGAGGGGGGTTGGGTGAAGGACGGAACCATTCACAATTCCAGTCAAGTCCAGAAGCGGTGAGAGCCCTCAGGATCACGGTCCTGAGCAAATCTCCGAGTAAGGGTGAGCCAGTTCCTTCTTATTTAGAGCTGCTCTCGTGGCTAGCTGCAAGCTGAGGGAATTGTAGCTAGTACAGGCCTTTTATACCTAAGTAGCTAGTGAAATTTTACTCTAAAATTTTAGAAGGGATAAATATGAAGAGATAGAAATGACTCAGAGAGTCTTTTTTAAGTAGGGAGCTCGACAACGAGAGATCGACGAGCGCCTGTTAGTTGATGCACTAGGTTTCTAAAAATAAAATGAATTGAGTGGAATAACTTGCCTGTGGTCGTCTAGCGACCATTCAATTCCTGGATCTTCATGCATCCGTTGTGAGCATGAAAATGACTAATTCCGTGCGCAACCGGAGCGCAAGCTCCACAGTAGTAAACCTTCAGCCGTTGCTTCAGAGACCGATGAAATGCCTGGGAGTGAGTGTTGTAGATCTCCTCTGCATTAGGAAATTGCTGCAGAAGAATATGAGCATCGCGATAAAAACATAGCCCGAGAAAATCCTTACCGAATGACGAATAGCGGACAAAAAGATGGGGATGAATTCAATACCTGACTGGATGAGCTGCTCGATCGAAGCATTAGCAACGGTCTGGGAAATCTCAGCAGTGGGTAAAGCTTGATGAAGGTGCGATGTCATTTTTAATAGGACCTTCCATGGCCTGTGTGCTAAGAATTATCATATCTGTAAGTAAATATAGGTGCACGTCATCCTCAGATCCCATACTTACATTTTAAGTATTGCAAAGCATTCTGGAGAAACTGAGCATGTCGTGCAGGAGCATCAATGTACAATGCTTGCGAACGAGACTTGTCAAAGACGAAATCCCGCAACGAGGCATGATAAGTCTGTATCAATTCGGAAGCATGTACAGGGGGGGTGCCACGCTTTTGGATATAGACAACAGACAAAGCATCACATAGCAATGTTTCCACTTCGCCAGGATCGAGGGAAAGGACCGCCTCCACCACCTCTACATCAGGAGTCCAAAGAATGGCAAGTGCTAATACTTGCAAGAGTGCATCAACATCTTCTGAAGAATTTAATACATGACGATATAATGCGTCTAATTCAGCAAAAGGTATATTTCGACCTCCTGGACTAGGCCATAAACCAAGCGCAATCTCAAGACGGGTGGTTGGTAAATGACGAATCGATGCTACGAACCGCATGACCGTTGCCGCATATACAAATTGACCAGAAGATTTTTCCAAGAGGAATTCGAGAATGATGTCCGGAGGCCACTCACTTGGGATACGAGTTTTGAAAGGATGGTTGCTCTTGATGTCCGCAAACTTTCCTCGCAGGAATATTTCAATATCTGCGGATGAACTATATATATTATCCAACGGAAGGCGAGTTGAAATATTATGCAGATTAATTGAACTGAAAGCGTTGGTAATGTCGTGCTCTGGACGACTAGCGATGAGGAATATCAATGGCAAGCGATGCTGTTGAAGCGCGGTGGAGATTGAGCGAAGAATGTCTACTTGGCCGTCGCGATCTTCGCATTCGTCTAATCCATCGATGATAAGCAGACGCTTATTTGCAGGATTGTCGAAGTATCCAGATTCAATGATGGGTTGCATAAGCTTGATGATGAGGACGAGATCTGGGTTGAAAGGGACCGCATGAAGACAAGGGGATCGGCACGGATGGCATCCTCGACAAGGTTCCGTACATCGGGAAAATGAAGACTCACTTGATATGCAATAGTAGGAACAAGAAACCTGGGATGGTTTCTTGTTGGATCAAACCTTGAGAAGAAGTAGCTGGCGAGTAAACCTCCCTCGGCGGCAAATGCTTTAGCAATGCTTTGCGCAATGGCTGATTTTCCAGCTCCTGCTGGGTCATGGAACCACAAAACAAGGGCATTCATTGTATCCGGGTCAAGGCACTTAATCCTCTCCCGATCTTTTGAAGAATAGCTACTCGGGTATTTGGGTAGCATTTTGGAGGATCGCGTCGATCCCCAGAATCATGGAACACGGAAGGTGAAGTCGCCTCTTGGAGGCGTTCAAATGGATCTGACATATAGGTCTCTCAGCATAACGTGGCAGAATTCCAGATTACTGGTGAAGTAACTTCGTACCCTTTGCCATCGTCACTTGCATTTGATTAAACGTCCCTCCAGTGACTATCAGGTTCTTGCTGTGGTTGAACATTGTTGGATCGATGTAAATCAGTGATATAGTGGCACAGGTCGGGTCTTTCTTGAAGACTAGAGAAAGTAAGGCTACTACTGCGCTGCAGTGCTAGGATTGATTATCGGAGAGCAGTGCAAACACTCCGAGTCTCTCAGACTCCCACGGCGTACTGAATCCTCAGAATAGACCGACTTGTGGGCACTTCATGTGAACAAGAACACAGCGTTGTCATTCTGATCCGAATGTAGTGCTCAAGAAAGTTAGAACAACAGACCTATATTTCAATGTTCGCGATGACCACACGAGGAGTTAATGACTCCTTCGAGAAAGTTAAAACTCCGCTTCAATAACACACGGAAGCAAATTGTCGCACTGTATGTACTTACGGTTGACTTACAAGATGTCCTAAGTGCCCTCCAATCTCACTTGTATATTCTTCAAGCGCCGAAAAATTATCCTCTCCTTTGCTATTGACTCTATACAGTCAGTCCTCAGTTGGAGTCTTGGGAGAATGTACCATGCGCGTTTTGACATGGAATATCGTGAGTTTCGCATCACATCTTTCGTAGGAGAATTCATTGAATTTGGTCGCATCTTTTCGTGGTAGAATGGTGTGCGGACACTACCGCAGTACCACCCGTAAGATTTGCACGTAATTTTTACGCATTATTGCCTGAAATTGAACTTTTGGTATCATTCTTTCAGCTGGAACGCACTGAAGACTTTCGATGACATCCTCAACCATCTAGAGGCGGACGTAATGTGTTTTCAAGGTAGATACAAACGATTTTACTGCAATATGGTACCTGATTTTACTTTATTACTAGAAATGAAGTCCTCTCGTCCCACCCTGCCCAAGCAAGTCGCTTTACCTCCATCTTTCGATTCCTTTTTCTCTTTTCCAGTTCGCAAGACTGGATACTCTGGAACAGCCATTTACACTCGTCGTATGAATGCTATACCTCTTAAAGCTGAGGAAGGGCTAACGGGCCTCCTTCAGCCTGTGAAACCACCTCTTACGTCCTCTGAAAAAGTTTCAAAGCCTGGCACATACCCACCTGACCGAGACGCTCTGCTACAACATGGGGAAGACGAAGAAGAGATCGATTACACGTCTTTAGACAGTGAAGGTCGTGCCGTCGTGGTCGACCTTGGCCTCTTCGTCCTCATTTCTGTTTACTGTCCTAATGATGGCACTGGCACACCAGAACGTGATAGTTTCAAAATGGCTTATCATCGTCTCCTGTCAGCGCGTGTAGCGGGGCTCATTGAGGAAGGCAGGCAAGTGATGGTCGTTGGCGACCTCAACGCTTGTGCTTCCATTGAGGACCACTGCGAGGGACGGCTGATGGTCGAAAAAGGGCTGAAAGAGGGATTGGAGGGCGAGGAAGGCTTTTGGGGCAGGGAACACAGAAGATGGCTTCGAGATTGGCTCATTAAAGAAGACGGAACTGGCGGATGCATGGTTGATATTGTGAGGAAGTTTTGGCCTGATAGGAAGGGAATGTACACATGTGGGTTGCATTCTGCCTCTCCTCCTTGCACCTGCAGAAGTTAACATTATCTCATACAGGCTGGAACACCAAAATCTCAGCCAGAGAAACTAATTACGGGACTCGCATCGACTTCATCCTTATTACGCCTGGCCTCGTTCCTTGGATCAAGGCTGCCGATATCCAGCCTCAAATCAAGGGCAGCGACCATTGTCCTGTCTTCGTCGACATGCATGACGAGATCACCAACCTAGATGGGAGTACAACGAAATTGGTGGACGTGTTGGGAGCACGGCCATCTCCAGATGGATTGCCAGCGGAGCCACCGAGAATGGCGGCCAAGTATTGGGACGAACATAAGCAGAAGTTGTTGTCCAATTTCTTTGGAAAAGGAAAGAAGGAGAAAAGTGCTAATGCATTATCACCAACCCCACCTCTCGAGATATCGGTGTCGCAGTCTAGTCAAGATTCGAGCTCAACCACAAATACACGGACACCGGGACCTATGATCTTCGATGCAACAGCCCAGGCATCGCCGCATACGCAAATGCTCACTCCCACACCACCACAACCTCCCTCATCACAACCTTTACTATCGTCACAGCCCAGTCAGCCTGATCCTCTTCAATTCCGAACCCGTCAAATGCAGCCGCCAAACGAAAGCTGGTGCCTGAAAGTCCTGACGTGAAGGCTTTCAAGAAGTCGAAGCAGAATACCAATGTTGGCTTGACGAAGAAGCCTGAAAAGGGAAAAGGAGGGCAGTCAACAATCGCGAGCTTCTTTTCTCAGCCCAAGGCATCAGGATCGACGACTAAATCTCGATCTGGTACTGCCACCTCATCAACTTCGACGTCCACATCATCGAAACGTAAAGAGCTTGGAAAGAAGAAGGCGTCGGCCAATGCGTCTCTTTCCGACATCAACGCCGTCATCTCCGTTGACGATGACAATGGTGATGGCTTTCCTGCCACAACTAGCAATATACCCAGTGATGCACCAACTCAACCTGCCTCAGATGATGATGTTGTTCCACCAAACCAAGAACAAGATATAGAAGCAGACTATCGCTTCGCTCTCCTGCTCTCTCAATCCTCCGAGGACTTTACCTCTTCTCAGTCATCAAGTTCAGGAAAAGGCAAAAATCAAGAGAACAAACGTCAAGCTTGGAACAACCTGCTGGCACCAACACAGCCTCCAAAGTGCACGGTTCACCAAGAGCCAGCAAAGGAGTATACTGTGAATAAGCCTGGGCCGAACAAAGGGAAGAGATTCTTCATCTGCTCTAGGTATGTTCCGTGTTTCTATAGAAACTTCCATGTCCGATTCTAGTGCTGACCTTCCCTTTGTCATTTTGTTTTCTCAGACCCGTTGGACCAGGATACGATAAAGGTCGCTCTGAACGATTACGAGAGCATGTGGACCCAAATTGGAAGTGCGATTTTTTTAAGTGGTCTAGTGACGTGAGGAAGGAGATGGCGAGAAACGGTAGTGGGAATAGAGTATCGTGAGGGACAGTAGGATCTGAAGAGTTAGTTTTCGTGTTTTCGTTTGCTTTGTATCATATTGTATATAACTTCCGGTCCAGTTTCTTTGATACCTTATTACATATTACATCCTCTGTTCACCTTCCCGATTGTTTGGCCATCTCCCATACATATGCTTGACATATGTTATCTAGACATCAACAATGAAATGCCAACCCTTCTCTTTCAGATTGGTCACAATTTCTGCGCTACTTAGATCTACGAGTGGCTCTTTCTGCAAGTGATCTTTAGTAAACTAAGGATATCCAAATCAGTAACTTGTTCCAAGCCCAAAAGCCGACTAACCTTGATAAGAACATCATTTTCCTTGGACTGGATACGATCCAAAGCAGCCAATATCTTATTTTTTGCGAACCTATCTGGCTGGTCCTTCACCAGTGATGATGCACCACCCAAGAGCTGGACACAAGCTCCGATGATGGCGATCTCAGCTATATCGCCTTCATAATGAAATAATACCTCATCTGGGAAGCCAAGGCCTTCCGCCACGCTCCCTACAATGTCCGGGGTGGTCAGCATGCCCATGCTTCTGGCTCGCGCGCCCAAGAGCGACGCCGCAACGTATGAATGGTGTTCTGTGATCTCTATGGGCCCGCGGATAGCATCGTTGAGGTCGTCCGGGAACGTGACGCTAAACGTCTCAGCAAAGGTCGCGTTAGGGTGGGAATCCCAATCTTCAACTAGTGGTAGAGATGATGTATTTGAGAGGAGTTTGAGGGTCTGGAGAACATTGTCAACGTGACCAGGACGTGTGGCTGCAGTATGAAGGAGAAATGGAGGGAGGGCTGTGGCTAGGAATGACGTGGTGAGTTCGTTTGCTTGGAGGCCCTTGATGAGCCGCGCAGCGCTAGAGGCTGGGTCTGGGGTTGTAGAGGGGCAACAGGGATAAAAAAAAGGGTCAAGGAGGTAGATTTGAGGGTCGTCCTCTGTTTCAGGCGTAATGACTGCCATTGGACGGGATAGTTTATGACACTGCATTTTTGTGTGTGGAACAAGATAAAGCGTCTACTACTAGGATATTTATAAACGACTGCAAATGTGGGCACCCATCATGATCTTGACTCAGGATGTTCGCCACCCACGCAGTTGACGGACTTGAACAGCCCCTCATGGGATCCAGACGAGTTTGAGTGGTGTGCGTTTTAAATCATGGTCTAAGAACAGAGATTGAAATGGTTTTACAACTACTATGGTTCGTTGGGAGTTTGAAACCGAAGCAAAGAAAAATCGATATCAATTCTTCCAAGTAGAATTTGGAAATGAAATTTTACAGAGAGGTACATTTTTACATTCTATACAGACTAGTATAATTTTTTTTAGGAAAACTTGAAGCTGCCAAGGACAAGAGCATTTCCGCGTCTCAAAGCTGAAGGAATGGCGAGATTGAAACGGTGGTCACGGATTATCACGGTCCTTTTGGCAGGGCGCGGACAAGTCCTTCCGCATGAAAATGTCACGTCTTGTCACGCTTAAACACACCTTCTGTATTGCATCTGCCCTCACGAAGTCAAATGTACATGAATCTGCCCAAGGCTCAGGATTCCTGCTTGAACAAGTCTCCTTGACGCTTCTGTGAATTTTCGTTTTATTTGACCAAAGGGATCTGGCCAGATCTTGCAAGAGATGCTGATACATCAGCTGATTTGATGCACTCAGTTCTGCAAATCGAGTGCCATTCTTCCTCTTCTGCAGACATCAAGAAACAAAGTACATAACAGGGTAGGCAGTATGCTACTGTATTTATGTGGATTTTTGTGGGGGCCAAATGCGAGAGGAAGGTTTGCAAAAGTTGACAGTTTCAAACTCCCCATGATTTCAAACTCTCGATCAACAATAGTATAATCACAAATCACAGTCGATAAGTTGGCGGAGCATGGGATGCAGGACATGTAGGTGGTTCCGGACTCCCAAAAGGATCAACTAGGTTTGCTTATTACAATGGCCATTTGCATGCCGAATGCGACTCAGATGACCCCTTCAAGTCAGAACTCCAGCGCTCACGTACTGGCTTTGTTATCCCGTCATATATTATGCATCAGAACTGTCAGGAAACGACCTTCCTGATCACCTTATCTTATCTTTCTATTATCTCTTTTCTCTTTATAGAACTATGTCTTACCCTCATAGTATATATATTCTCTGTATTCCGTAGATAGATCTCCAGTCTTGCGCTGGTCTATTCACTGCTTATCTACCATTTTCAGCCTTTTCCTTGCGCGATGCTGACATTAGCGCAAGACTGCACCCAAACCGATTCCCTCTAACCCTCATTGCATGGCCGAGACCTTGATTTTCTCTCGGAGTTCACTGCACTATCTGAAACACTATGCCACCCGACAACCTCGACGTTCCTGAGTTCTCTCTTAACCCAGGATTTGGAAATGTGTCTACAACCTCTAGTTCTTCTCCGGAAATGGAGGTAATCCAACAGCTTATGGAACAACTCATTATCTCCAACCAACACAAAGATGCTCATCATGAAAAGGAACTGAAGGTTGCTTCGCCAAAGCAGTATGATGGTAACCCAAAAAAACCTTCACGCGTTCTTGATCAGTCTTGAACTCGTCTTCGGTGCCAACCCATCAATTTATAAATCAGACTGAAGAAAGATCTACTTTGCCCTTTCATACATGCAAGAGGGTTTAGCGAAAGAGTGGGTGGATATGAAGATGATGGAAGCTAAGGCTGGAAAGGTGGAGTGGTTGACATATAAAGATTTTGAGGCAGCTGTGAAAGAGTCCTTCGAGTCTGCAAACATAGCTGAAAATGCACAAATTGCAGTAGAAATGCTCGTTCAAGGGAACTCCACTGCAGAGGTCTATTTTGAGCACCTCGATACATATAAGCATGACTCTGGTTACAATGACATCAGACTCATTTGATGGATCAAGAAGAACATTAATCCCCATCTTCTTAATGCCATCTATAATCAGACTCCTTTGCTGCAGACATATGATGAGTAGAAGAAGGCAGCTGTTCAGAAGGATCGACAATGGAGAGAAATGAAGAACAACATTAACTTCGGAGGGGGTGGAAACCGCAACCTATGGTTCAACAATTGCGGATCCTTGAACTGCAATGACATTGGAACTGGTGGAAAGTTGAATGCTGGAGGAAGTCAAGCTGGAGCAACTGGAGGAGGCCAAGCAGGAGGAACAGCTTCGCATGGAGGAGGAAGTCATGGCACCGGCGGAAGCAGAGGATCGACACCTGGTGCTCAAAACAGTACACATCATGCACATACCAACTCTGGGACATTTGGAGGGGCAGGAGCTCCTATGGACATCGACCGGACTCAAGGAGGAGCATCCAAACTTATTACTTGCTTCAACTGCAACAAAGAAGGTAATATGGCTCACGACTGCCCTGAACCACGTCGCCCTCGATGGGACTATGTTCGTGCTATGTTTAACAGTTTACCTGATGACGACAAAAAGGGATTACTCAATGAAGTGGGTTTTCCTACAAACGAAGAGTGAATATTCATGCGCCCTCTTTGTCTACACAATGTACTAGTACTACAAACATATCAATGCTAATACATGAATCTACGACACCGCTCGAAGCTGCACAACCTGAGAAGAAATCTACATTGAAGCCCACAATTGAAGAAGTAGAAGATGAGGATGAGAAGATGATGAATGAGAAGGAAAAGGCCAAGGGGCCATATATTCTCGAAGATAATGATCATGAAGAAAGGAAATCTGAAGATAGACCCAAACAGTTGAAGTCGAAACCTGATGATGAACCAAAGCAGTCAAAGGCAAAAGTAGACAATAACCTGAGTGAGGAGGGAGGAGGATATACATCAAACAAGACATCTGCAGCAGTGAAACTTTTATGACAGCTGAAAGAAATGAAAGATAGGGCAATCTATGCATTGCAGAAGTGGACCTCTAAACAGCGACAAGATGAAATTACAGTATCACTTTTTCAAGCACTCATCACTGCACCAATTGATGATGCTATCCGGACATTAGAAGATCTTTGACATCCACTCCAGCATAAACTAAGGAGTACAGGCAGTAACAAAGCAAACTCAACCATCATTCCTGCAGTCCTTCAAACTGTCGACACAGCTATGAAATTTATGGTTGACTGCCTTCTTGACTCTGGTGCAACAGGCTGCTATATTGACGAGTCATTAGCGAGAGAATTGGGACTAAATCTCGAAAAACTTGCACACCCGATCCCAGTCTACAATGTTGACTGCACCCCAAATGAAGGTGGACCCATCCGATATGTTATTCCGCTACACCTAAAGATAGGAGATCATGTTGAGACAATAATGTTCGCTGTCACAAACACAGGCCCAAACAAAATTATTCTTGGTCATTCATGGCTTCGAAAACATAATCCTAACATTGACTGGAATCATGCCAAAGTACTCTTTAATTGCTGTCCACGAGAATGTGGTATGCCGCAAGAGTGGGAGGATGATGAGAATGTGATTACGATGCTTTTACATAAGTAAAACATCGTTCTTTTAGAGGACATTCTTGTAACGCTCTGTGATCCCGCAGCATCTCAACATGTCTGCAATCAGGGACAATGGCGTGCTTGTTTGGCTTGGTCTGGCTCTGCAGTCAAGCCAATGGCGTGCTTGTCTGGCTTTATCTGGCATATTCTTCTGCCATGTTCTTTTTCTTCAACAAACCATTGGTTCTTGTCATGGCAGTATTCTCTGTTTGTTGTTAAATTTTACTGCTGTGAAACTTGTTTTGTATGTATAAATATTAATGGGCTTGTTTGATGGAAATATGTTTTTGGAAGATGGCTGTGAATGGAGCCCTAGTGCAAGGCAGTTATATTTAGATTCAGATTATTTTTAAATGCTGTATCTTATCCGCTGATATAAGCGGCATCCCTCCGCCGCTTATATAATATAATAAGTTACAGGGCCACTGGAATTAATGTTTGAAAGTCTGGTCTGGTCCAGTTTTTGGGTGCCCGAGGACTCTAACCGAGACCGAGACCAGTTAGGTAAAATTAGAAATGTCTAAATAACTGGACCAGACTGCAACTAACTGGTCTTGATCAGTCTTGTGCAGTTATTTGCAGTTATATAACTGGTTTTAACTGGTTACAGTTATAACCAGTTATCAACCAGTTATAACCAGTTTTTTTGGCATAAATAATTGTCTCATAGTGTAAACTAAATGAATCACAATTTTTACGGTCAAAACGAGCTCAAGAACATCACAAACGGTTGAGAAATGATAAAATTAGAGCAGATTCAACTATTTTTGCGAGTATTGCTATAACTTTCTTAATTCTCAACCAAATTTTACGTTTTCTGGGTCGTTCAAAAGCTATAATATGTGGGTATAATCATGCAAAATTTCAGAATTTTATGACTGGTCCTAACTGGTTAAGACCAGTTTTAAGCAGTTACAAAAATTCTAAAATTTGGACTAACTGCTAACCAGACTGTGGTTTATGGTTACAATGGTTAGTATATTTTGCAGTTAGCATCAGCTAATGCAATATGAACTTCAACAAATGCCTCATGTGCCAGCAGTGTGTGGCTATATTTAGATTTGACTTATTATTAGTATCTGGGAGCTGGGTGTGTGATTATATCAGCAGCGTTCCTCCGCCGCTTACATAATCTAATATCTGTGCCAAGGTACTATCGGATTTGCTGTTCAAGGTGTGTTCTATTTTATTCTGAAGGGCATATATTTAAATTTTACCTATCATCATATATAGATGGTCTAATACTATTTGTGAAGTAGGAAAAGCATTGTCCTGCCATGTGAAGCAGTGGCCCACTAAAACAAGTAGGAGCTGTTGTTGAAGATGATGATGAAGATGATGATAGTATTGAGGAAGACACCTGGAACGATGAAGATGTAGATCAGTTGGAGGAAGGAGAAAGACTGTTTATCTTACCTGAAGATGTTGAAACCATTCACGCCAGTTATACGATCTCACAGCACATTGCAGAGGAGGAAGAACAGGTGAAAAAGTTGAAGGCAAAGACCCCTATACCTGACAGATACATCAAAGATTTCAGTCCTATTTTCCAAAAGGCCAGCTTTGACACTCTACTGCCTTGATGAAAATGGGATCATGCAATCGAACTCAAAGATGACAACACCCCATTTACAAGCAAAATCTATCCATTAGCTCGAGATGAACAACACCAACTCGATGAATTCATTGAAGAACACTTACAGTCTGGACAGATCTGACCATCCAAAAGTCCGATCGTGTCTCCATTCTTCTTTGTCAAAAAGAAGGATAGTAGTCTTTGTCCTGTTCAAGACTATCATCGGTTAAATGCAGCAACAATAAAAAACCGATATCCTTTACCTCTTATCTCTGAAATCACCGACAAGCTCCGAGGTGCTCGCTATTTCATGAAATTTGACATTAGATGGGGCTATAACAACATTAGGATCAAAGAAGGTGACGAATGGAAAGTGGCGTTCATTATGAACCGTGGTCTTTTCAAACCACTCGTCATGTTCTTTGGACTAACAAACTCCCCTGCGACCTTCCAAATGATGATGAACGAACTGTTTTCGACACTCATTACCTGAGGTGTTGTCATCATATACATGGACGACATCCTAATCTTCACGAAGACAATTGAAGAACATCGCGCTGTCACAAAAGAAGTTCTTCATATCCTAGCAGATAATAATTTGTCATTAAAACCTGAGAAGTGTGAGTGGGAAAAGACAAAGGTGGAATACCTTGGAATGTTGGTCTCAGAGGATGGAGTGGAGATGGACCCCATGAAAGTAGAAGCTGTACGAAATTGGCTGGAACCTAAAGACAAACATGAACTCCAACAATTTCTTGGATTTGTGAACTACTATTATCAATTTATCAGCCATTTCGCAACAATGAGTCACCCGCTACACCAACTCACTGGCAACGAACCTTGGAAATGGGGAGGGGGAGAGAGGAAAGCATTCCACGACTTGAAGATGGCTGTCATGACAGCACCAGTTCTGGCATTTCCCACTGATAATGACCCTTATCATGTTGAAGCTGACAGCTCCAGATATGCAACTGGGGCGACCTTATTACAACACCAGAACAATTTATGGAAGCCGATTGCCTTCTTGTCGAAATCCTTAAACAGTGTTGAGAGAAACTATGACATTCATGACCGAGAAATGTTAGCCATTATGCGAGCACTTGAAGAGTGGTGACATCACTTACAAGGAGCCGAACACATAGTCGAAATCCATACCGATCATAAAAACCTTGAATACTTTATGACAGCCAAGAAACTCAATCGATGACAAGCCCGATGGTCACTTGAGCTTGCAAATTATGATTTCACGCTTGTTCACAGACCAGGTCATACTATGGGAAGAGCAGATGCGTTATCTAGATGACCAGATCATGAGAAGGGGTGCGACGATAATGATGAAGTGGTATTAATTGAACCTCATCATTTGCAATGGGTGGATGTTGAGATTGAGGACGAGAGTGCAGGTCTGATTGAGAAGATCCGACATCATGATAGCATGGAGAGAGTGGTAAAGCAGAAGTTGGCACTGAAAGAGAAGGAGTGGGAGGAGCATGAAGGCCTCATTTTATGGCAAAATCGAGTCTACGTACTGCCAGAGTAAGCCCTCCATGAAAACATCATTCACTTGCATCACGACACTTATACTATGGGTCATCCTGGCTGATACAAGACTGCAGAATTAATCCTATGCTCATATTGGTGGCCGCACATTCATGTTGATGTTCGCCGTTATGTCGAAAGCTGCAACCTTTGTCAACGGACCAAAGCCAAATGTAGCAAACCAAGAGGATTACTTTCACCAAACCCAATTCCTACATACCCTTGGCAATGAATCTCCGTCGACCTAATTACAGAACTACCTCTTAGCCTCGGTTATGATGCTATCATGGTAGTTGTTGACAGACTCACCAAAATGGTCCGACTCATTCCCACCTACACATCCCTCACATCCGAAGGTGCCACGCGACTTTACAGAGACCATGTCTGGAAGGATTTTGGATTACCTGAATCCATTATCAGTGACTGAGGATCAATCTTTGTTTCCAAGTTCATGGAAGCATTAAATGGCTTACTTGGAATTAAAACCAATGTCTCCACCGCGTATCACCCAGAAACCGATGGCCAAACTGAATGTGTTAACCAAGAGATCGAGCAATATCTGTGCGTATTCGTCAATTACCGACAAGACAATTGGACAGAATGGCTTTCCCTAGCCGAATTCAGTCACAATGACAAAATCAACAAAAGTACTGGTCATTCACCTTTTATGCTCAACTGGGGAAGAAATCCACGAAAGGGAATCGAAATCAAAACAGAGTCAACAGTAGAAGCAGCATCAAGTTTTGTGAAGAGGATGGAAGAGTTGAGGAAAGAAGTGGCAGCGGTGTTAGAACGAGCAGCTAGAGACATGAAGACCCATTTCGATCGCAGTCACCAAGCAGAGCCTGAATTCCGAGTAGGCAATGAAGTCCTATTAGAGGGTGAAAACCTAAAGACCAACCGACCGACCAAGAAATTAGATCATCGTCGTTTCGGACCATTCAAGGTCGAAAATAAAATTGGTCACCACGCGTACCGGCTCAAACTACCCTCGACATGGAAAGTCCATCCCATGTTCCATGTTTCCAAACTTCTTCCTTATTACAGAGGAGACCGCCCACATACAGAACCACTGCCACCTGACCTATTAGAGGGAGAACTTGAGCAAGAAGTTGAAGAGATTTTGTATGATCGTGTTAGGAGAGGAAGAAAGGAGTACCTCGTGAAGTGGAAAGGCTTTCCAATGGAGGAAAATGAATGGCTAAAAGAAGAAGACCTCGTACACGCCAAACGAGCTTTAAACAAGTATAAAGCTCATTCTAAAAAGGGGGGTAATGTCAGGAAACAACCTTCCTGATCACCTTATCTTATCTTTCTATTATCTCTTTTCTCTTTATAGAACTATGTCTTACCCTCATAGTATATATATTCTCCATATTCCGTAGATAGATCTCCAGTCTTGCGCTGGTCTATTCACTGCTTATCTACCATTTTCAGCCTTTTCCTTGCACGATGCTGACAAGAACCTTGGCACTTGCTACATATTTATACTAGCGAAATGCCTTTACGATCAATCACAAATGCACACACATATTTCTGTGTCAATCAGCTTGAAGGATCTGGTTGATTCCAGGGAGCAACTTCAGACCTGTTAGTACTCTTGGGGAATTAACTTTCTTTCTGCATTTTCTCTCCTCCCCTTGTGCTTCCGAAAATATAAGTTCATTCTTGAAAACAACATACTCAAGTAGTACTTGTAACAAGATATTGAATCAAACCTCGCATCAAGGGTGGCAAGGCTGTACATCAGATAACATTCAATCAAAAATGGAGTGCATTCATTGTGTATGTACCCACAACTGATGAAGGGCTAAGCACTAAATGTCTTCTTTCTAGAAGCACCGACATCAGTAAAATCTCGGGTTTGATGTATCACAATGCATGAGATCGCAGCCTATACAACTCTGGTATTGACATTTGCAGATCACTGCCGAGAATGCGACATCGAATGCATGGTGATATAATTCTATATATAGATGGGCATCCAATGTATTGACGGTAAAGATTTCGCAGTCATTTTTGCATTGCGAAATCAGTCACGCAACTCTCCATGCATAAGACCACACACTTTGTTGCCAGCCTGACATCGGGCCGCATGATATGTTGCAAACATACATTGCTTACATCAGCAATGTGATGCACCAACATTTTTTGCAGCTATTATGACATCAGGAAACCAAGTTTGCAGAAGGCGTACATAGAGATACAGGTTTTGTAGCCCTCGCACATTGAGTCACAATCTATGCTAGTATTACTGCACTGCAATACATTCTCGGCCAGCCAGGGGTGGTCTATTATGGGCCTAATGAAAAAGCGTGCTTCTCATGAGTGTTGTGACTTTGAGGTCTGCTACAGTGAGAGGGATGGACATCTAAGGTATAAACTACACACTTACAGGAAGAGCATAGTAGTTGCTATCACATATGTCAGCCTCTAGAGTCTCTGAGCAGCAAGGAAGGAGCAACAGCTTTCAGTGTTCCAAGCTTGACGGCGATGGAATTGCTGGAGTTCAACTGAACACAGCCACCTACCATATTTGGTACTAGTTCGGGACTCCTCTCAAACATTAGTTGGTTTTCTTGGGTTCGTCAAGAGCACACTGCATATGAGATTATAGTCTTAAACTCATGTATATAAGGCAATCACCCACTGTGCAAGTTTTGGTGATATACTGGTTCCAAGTGCTGAAGATCTGGTCAGAATTAGGTGGGATGAAGTTTCAAACTCAGCAAATGACCTCTTCTTGACCTTGTCTGAATTATTATGCTCTTCTAACGGTGAGTGGCCATCTGTAAACCACCTTATTGACTAACATCGTAGGCATTCTTTACAAGCAAACCAATTTGCATACACAACAACATGTAAGTATGTGTGCCACACACATGCAAAGCGTGCAATGACCCTCACCAAGTGTGCAACTCATGTGCTTGGCACGCAAATTTACCTATGCCTGTCTATTGTTATGGTATGTCATATCCCAGGTCCTCCAACTCTGGATCCATCTCTGTTCCATTGCCCTCTGGCCCAAAATCCTCTTCCTCAGGATTATCCAGCTCTCCTTCATCAGGCTCCTCCTCCTCGCCATCACTGTAGATGGCTTGATCTGTTGTGATACCGAAATCTTCCTCCTCGTCACAGACCTGATTAGTGACTTCCTCTTCAACTTCTATCTCTTCAGTGTCACTCTCCGTATCCCCATGATGATCCTCTGCTTCACTGGGAGGCTGCCGGACATCGAGCTTGTCTCAGTCTTTCATGAAGAAGTCAGAGGCTTGCCGTGTGGCCTTGTGACCCATGCCACTGCCGCGGAATCACATCATCATGTCGCAATCAGCAAACCTGTGTCGCAGTGATGGTAAACAAAGGCTCGAATGGTAAAAATGTAAAGGACACTTACATTCCGATGTAATAAAGTTGCCAATCTTGTTTCGGGTTCTTTTCTCCTCAAGCAGCTGGTGAAGGCGGCAGGTATTTAGTGGTAAGTCCCCAATGAAATGCCGGAATAAGGTGAACAGCTCTGATTATCTGTGCTGGGTCGATGAATCCAAAGGCTGCCTTGTCATTTCCTGGAACAAAGCCAAGATGAATCAACCTCTTTGTCTTCCACCCAGATTTTGGTGTCATGTCACGTCCAAACCACCTCACGAATAGGAAGTCCATCCTTTGTGGTTCCCGCAATTTTGACTTCAGACCTGTGTGCCTGACATTGGCATGAAAGATGCTGAGAATGTGACCATACCAGTATGGGTGTGGATCGGCATTGTCCTCACCATTTTCTGGTGAAAGCACCATGAAGTCGGCATGACCAGGTACATGAGGATTAAGGGAATCTTGATCACGTCGGAGATCATAGGTTGTATAATTGATTCTAACAACCTTGTGCCAGAAAAGGGTATTATTCTCGATTATTACTGATCATCGATCCAGAGCCATGAAATCCAGTTCATCACCATCATATTTTAGGCTGAGGAGTCGAGATGGAAGATGGTTTTTAAGGCGAGGTAGAAAATCCTGGTGATTCAATGCTTAGCAGAGTCAAGACTTTTGAGTGACGAGTACTTACCTTGAGAGCAGGATCATTTTTATGTTCATCTAACCACCGAAGAAGAGGCATTTTGTGACGATCATCTGTGGCAATGTGGTATCACTGGTCTGGTTGTGTAGGAGGTAGCACTTCTTCTTCTTCAAAGGGAACCGTCACAGTGGTGGTTTCCTGAGGGCTACTAATGGTGGTTTGATCAACACGAGCTTTCCGTTCACAGAGCAGGTGGATATATCACTCACGTCGAACTTGAATTCCTATCCCTAAAACATGTTTACCTTTGTGCACCCATCGATACAAGCGTTTGACACGTCGATGTTCAAATTCGCCCTAAAGTGGCAAAAATTAATACATATCAGGTAGCTTTACAGACTGTGAGCATAAATACCATTTGACTGCTATAGTTATCTGTTGTTCCATAGAGACGTATTGCTTTTGCATACCCCCCAAGTGCATGGATTTTGACAGTGTTGAGCAGGAAAATGTGTGGTTGATGAGTGGCTTTCAGTTTTGTTACTGTTTCCTTCTTCTTTCGTGCAGCGGTACTCTTCTTGGCATTAGCAGCAGACTTGCGTCGCCCTCTTGCAGCCTCCTCAGGAGGTAAGTCATAGGTGACGTGATTGTCATACACGTCCTTTTGAAATGCTCACAAACTCTCGCCAAGGTGCGTGGTGGAAGTTTCGAGGTCGTTGACAGTCGTCTCAGTGTGGAGACAGAGCTTAGCAAGGGCATGCCAGGTCGCCAATTCAAATAAAAGTTTTCATATGATTGCATCTTCTTTTGGAGGAAACAATCCTTCGAATACCAGAATTGCACACTAGTTTCAATGAATGAATAGCTCTTGAATGATGGCCATTGTTATTCAGCCTTACCTGGAGTAAATCTTCATAGTCCCGAGCAGCCATTTTCTTGAGGGCTGAGGCATTCTTTGCAAAGCGGCGTATGGTACCTCTGCCAAATGTCGGAATTTGTCGAAAGCTAGCAGCCATTTTCAGTCAAAATTCCAAGGTATGAAAGCTCAAGCTCACCACTCATTCATTTTTTGAATCCCATCTTCACCGATGGCATACAGAAGGCGCAGTAAATGCTTGAATGTGGCCATCCAAACACTGAGTTCAAATTCATGAAGGAGATCGACTACAAATAATTCAAAGTAATTCAGTCCGAATTCAGACATCCGTTCCGAAAATGCATTCTGTAAGGATCATTGAGAAAAGAAGATAGACTGGTTCACAAAAATGCACTCGTGTTGGAACCATTGATTCTGGGCTGAGAATGTTAGCAACTCGTTGACTGCCCAGGCTCGCACCCTTCTCAAATATTAATTTACGGGCCAAGTCCACTGCTTCTCGTCTAGCCTGATCATCAACGCGTTTTAGCTTGATACAATCCTGCATATCTCGCTTTGAACCAAGCATAGGGAACTTAGATTTGAGAACTAAACATCTGGGACATGCACAGTGTGAAAGATACTTGATGCATGCCATTAAAACCCTTGACATATGTCAGAACATAAAGAGACTACACATAATTTGAGCCCAAATGACTTACTTCTCGACATAATCTGCTGAATAGGTGATCAGCCGGAGAAGACCAAGACGATCAACTCCATCAGCAAGTGTGACTTCCAGCCCATGGACATATGCCTCTATGAAATCTTCATCCAAGATTAATAACCAGACAGCCTGTGCTAACTCACGTCGGATGTGCGTCAGCATCTCTGCTGATGCCGGTTTACCATACTGATCCATATACCACTCTTGAAAGCTGTCATCGAGCTATGGATTCATCAGTAACGTGAAATTAATATCTCAGATGGCAACCGACCTTTGTCATGTATGCTAAATGATGTGCCGCAAAGGAGGAGGGCTTCACGTGGTCGTATTTTGATTGGCCTCCAATGAAAATGTACAACAGCCAAAGTTCTGCATTCCCAAACTGAGCAAGGTGTGTTGAGTCAGACCATATCATGAGGCCGATCATAAATCATTCAAGGTGAGCCCGTGATTCGTCCAGAGCACTTCGCAAAATTTCCTCAAATTGACTGTTCCATGCATCGGCAGTAAAGCTTTCCGAATAGATTCTCTCACTGGGTTGATCCTCGGAAGGTTTCCAGTAAGCCTTGAAAGGGAAAGTATGAAACTTTTCAGATGCTGCCTCGGCGTAGGCAGACCTGATGAGTTCAGTAATTTTCCAGTGATGTACTTCAACCTTGAACTTGGGGGCCTCCACCTCAGATTCAAAATGAAAGCCTTCGCAAGGCACAGGAATTTCGACAGTACTTTTGATCCATTTGTCATCAAAGGAGAAAGGAAGTGGTGGGCAGCCAGATGTGTGATCCTCGTGATACTTGTCCAACCATGCATTTTCTTTCTTAGCATCAAAGCCAACAAGGTCATCGGTTTGGAAGTCCGGAGCCAGAAGAACATCATGTACCAAGGAGTTGAGCTCGGTAATAGACTTCGTGTTAGATGAGCGGTAGAACCAGGACATAAGACGAAAGACAGAAGCATTTTGAAATGGCGAAAAGAAATTCCCTGCAGCCTGGACGACCTGAGTCTTGACTTTTTGGAATGATATACCAAATTGAGAAAGAGGAGATCTACTAGAATCACCAAGAGCTAGATGAGGGGCATTAGAAACATCAGAGATCGAATGGAATTGATCTGGTGTAATGCTCGGCCTTCCCTGAGCATAGACGCGAAAGATGCCGTAATCATCTGGGTCAGTTTTGAAGGACTTTGTCGCATCCACACTGTCCTCAGAACTGGATAAATTTTGTTCCTCATCATCATCTGAGTAGTCCATGATCTCTGCCATTTGTGGAATGTATGGTGGTGCAGGTGGTAATTCGTCGTGGTAAGTCTTCGGGTGTTTTGGAGTCGAGCTCGAGGTAACCTGCTGTGCAACTTTCGAGTCAGGTTCTAATCATATAATATATTTACATGCTGTAGAAGTTATGGTTGACACAGATGAAGTTTGACGCAGCCGTTGATGCAGCTCGGCCTTCTTATGATCGAGTTTCGTTGAGACTGTGGTTTTTTTATTTTTCAGCTTTTTCTGCGCAACAGCAACCAGAAAGCGGCATCTTGATTTATGACTGGTGAAATTTTTATTTCCAGGAAAGAAGCGTTTACACCCAGGACATTTGAGTCCAGCCATGGTCTGAGAGCTAGGACAGGTGCGTGAAGCAGAAGGGAGTTGATAAAGACGAAATCGGACCATGTTGACGTCGGGGCGCCGCCATCAACAAATCACATGACGTGTTTCCGGACGTGTCGCGCTTTGACGCGTCAGTACTCGCTTCTTTCCTTTACACCACCGCCATGCCCCAAACATCCAAGCCATCCAAAACTCCTGTCATCGACAAAATAATGGATGGCTTGTCACGTAAGGAACTCAGGGCCATTAGAAAGTGTGCTCGTGCTAGAGGAGTGTAAGCCATCACGTTATCGCCTCAAACCTGCGCTCACCATCAACATTCAGGAATGAATACCTCAGGCCGTACATTAGCAAATCGCGCATCATTGCACAAACTATCCACCCTTTCATGACTGTGGAGAGTATTTTCTATGCTGGTGTTCCTGATGCAGCCAAACTGGAGGATGAAGATGCTGAGGAAGGCGGAGATGACAATGCAGAGTGAGTCTACTGATTATATGCGGCAGGACTTTAATTGCTGATAGGCTACAGACACTCAGAAGACGAAATCCGGGCCTTCAAGTCCATAATGAAGCTCGAACGTGGCTTTTCCGTCATTGTTGATGCGTGCTCGACGGACCCGGCTTCATTCCTAGGGCTTATTCATCTTGTACGTGCATATATATGGGCAACATTGACTTCTAACTGCTGTTCTTTAGATCAGTGAGGCATCTGGGCAATCTCAAGGTGATGATACTTCAAAACTGAAGACCGCCATCGTCGAGTACCTCTATGATGACCCGAAAGAAGACTCGAAATTCAAGTTCGATTATGAGATCCAACAACTCATCAGCAGTGATCACAAGATGTCGCGCGGATTTTATCACCTTGACACGGCAGATCTCCTTTGCCCCTTGAGTATGAGGGACATGTTCGACAGGGATCCCGTGTAAAATATATGTGCCCTTCCTACACTTTTTAACTAATATTTTCGACCAGGGCTTTCGCGAGCGAGGTTATTGATGGCAAGATTGCAATCACTGACGACAATTTTCCTACCTTCATGTATGAAAGCGGTATTGAGTATGATCCAGATGACTTGTTGACGGGATTTTTGAGATCAAATCTGCTTTTGAGAGTAAGCTCGTTGTTGAATTGTGTCTCATTGATTATGTGCCTGACTTGTTGATTCCTTGAGGTATTTCGACATATCTTCACCGGTCCTTCGACAGCATTGTATGAGACTAATGCCCCAAATAAGTCAAAGGCCAAGATCTTCAGCTTGACGAAAGTGACAGGTGAAATGATCACATATACCTGTGTTCAGGTGAATCTATTATAATTCGAATGAAAGTATTCTTATTTACTTCTTCAGACGTACCTTGCGCTATCCTCGGCATCACAGTGGAAGCATTTATCGATCTTTTCAATCTGGACGACTTCTACGAAAGCATCATCAGACTTATCAATGATAACGCTGATACCGAGTGGTTAAAGGAATTGCTGGAGTGGTGGGGCACGTATGTCAGGCACTCATCATCACATGGTGTCTTCTAATAATTTTCTCGAAGCCAAATTCCAGGACTTCGCCTCCCAAGCAAAAAAGGAAGGCTATTGCTCGGTCTAAGCGCTCCAAGAAAGGGCCTTCACAAGCAGAGCACATGCAGGCTCAACTCCGTGAGATGGAGCTACAGCTCACACAAAAGGAGCATGAGCTACAAGAGAGGGAACGTCATCTCGAGGAGCAAAACTGTCGGCCACGCACACCTCCACAAAATCCTCGCCAATCGACTCCACGCCGTCCTCGAGAAAATATTGAGAGCCATCCGACCAAGCGATCGCGCCACATCTTCGAGGAGGATGAGAACGAGGAGACGGAGGGTGAGGGCGAGATGGAAGATGATGAGGATAGTCCTCGTGTCAGGGACGTGGGGGCTGTGGTTCAAAAGGTCGACAAAAGGCAGGCTGATGATGAGGCAGACGTCGACGACGAGATGGACGAGCTAGCCGATGAATATAGGTATGAGTCATTAGAATTTGACCGGCAGGTGAAGGCCCTGGAACACCTTAATGCCCCGAGGGTACAGGCAAAGGAGGGGCGACATGTACGTCCGATCATACTTGGTTATCCGTATCTTACGCTGACTTGGCCAGGAAATGGAATCCCAACCGGCGAAGAAGGCAAAGGTGGGATCTCAACCAGCGAAGAAGGCAAAGAAGAAAGACGAGGCGGCTCCTGCCCGGCCTCGCAGGTCAGTAATGGGATTCAGAAGAAGAGTAAACGTGCTGTGGAGTCGTCTTCGACTCAGGCTTCCAACTTGCGCAAAACTCGGTCATCGTCCAAACGGGTAGGTCTTTGTACTTCATGTCCTTTCCATCTGTTGACAAATCTCATTGAGGTCCTCGACGACTGCAGTGAGTCTGAGTCGGAACTGGTGTATGCAAAAAGCCAGCAGACAGCAAAGGCTCCAGCGAAGAAGTGCCATCTCTGCTCCTAATGTCGAGTCTCCTCGGTTTGTTCGCTTTGTTACCGTCTTATTTATCTGCTATTCCACCTTCCTCTCTAACGATAGTTCTGCTTACTGTACTAACCTTTCGTTCTTTCCATTTGGTTTCTACTTTCATTCTGCATCCTGGCCCCTCTTCCCTCGAAATCCTTGTTACACTACTTTTGTAGATTATTTCATGTAGGCTTCGTACCTCAATGTGTACTCGATAGATAGCGTGACGGTTGGACCATCAATAGATCGTGGCTGCATTATGCTTGGGAAATCAGGATCAGGGAGAAGAATTGAACATTCCCAGCTCGACCGTCAGCTTCCAAACACCGTCTTTGTATGTCAATGCATTCCAATACATAGGATGACTTCCATGCATTCCGATACATCGACACCCACCAATACATAGCGATGTTTATCTCAGAAATCTCAGAAATTGCAAGGTATTGGCGCTCTAAATTGTATTGCCATGTAAAAGTTGATTTGATAAATGGCAATACCATGACCAGAAAAAATTGCAGTCTGTGCATGGAATGTACCTCATGTATTGCGGTACTTTTCCATACATTAATCGGTTTCATTTTATGATGGATATGCCAAACTTAACCTTCCTTCTGGTATTTAGGAAGCGGGGGCTATCCTCTCTTCTCTAGAGCTGGCCTCCATCCTTTCCACTCCATCTTCACCAAAGCATATCATCGTCCTCCACCTTCCTTCTGATTCAACCTTAGGTTAATCTAAGTCCTCTACATCATCTACAATTACTCATGTACAGGACACAGGCAATGATTCATCATCTTCTGGCCCTCGGTGCATTTTTTCTCATTCTCTTCTCCACCGTCTCAGCCATTCCAGTTCCTATATGCGGCACAATCCAATGCGTTCCTGCACAAGTCAAGGCATTAGGTCACAGCGGCATCAGTGTGGGTCCGTCCCCACTAGGCAAGGCAGCATTCCCTATGCAACTTCTCAACGTATTGACTGTCCCAAAAACTCATGGTGACATTCTCGCAAAGCGCGTGCCAAGGCACGGGCTACTAAGGGTTTACCCAAAGCCACGAGCGCAGAGAGGGGGACACAGGGGGTCCTAGGAGCAAAGTGAGGTCCCCTATGACACAAAAGAAAAAAGACAAGGTAGAGGAGAGAAATGAGAACTGAAAGCTAGCGAAGAAGCAGAAACATGCAGCTACGGTGGCTGATGTGAAACAGAAACAAAAGGTACCACCATATGGAATTGATGAAATTAGCGGGAAGTTAAGGATACTGCCCCTTGAAAAAGACATGGCAAAATTGGCATGGCTAAAGTTGAAAGTGCAACAGGCAAAGCAACAGAGCAAGTTAGGTCTGGTGCATTTAGTTCCTCAGCATGGTGCCTCGGTGGCAAAAAATTCGGCCAAAACTCAGTCATCTAGGCAGATGCACATCAAGACCAAAGCCGCTGCCAATACAAAGCATAAGAACGCTAATAGGAACAATGCTGCGATAGTGCATACATCATATGCTGGAGTACAAGGGCTACCAGTATGCAAGGCAATATTCACAAGTCCTCAAGGAGGTGTGCTCATGTCTTTTCCAGGAATTTCATGTACTGAGTTGTTCCTTCCATAGCGACATACAACGGCAGAGATATCCACCAGGCAGTTTTTGCTTCCGAATTGGCAAGAGCTAAAGGGGGAGTTGGTTATGATAAGCATACTGGCAAAGAGGCCAAGAATAAAAACAAAGTGCCTAAGGTCTTCGCCAACAGGCCAAATTCTGACATATCTGTACCCCTGCCAGGGGTGTCCTCGTCGCCAGGAAAGCCACTCTTTGAATTCCCCATTCTTCACAACAAGCAGATGGGGTATGATGGTCGAAAGCCAATTCCAACTGAAGCGTGTATTATCATGCAAGAAAATGCTGCGGACAGATTGAGCTAAAGGGTAAGGTTGGGCACCCATCTCGTAGTCAGGACCACATAGCTTTTAGATGATATTATGTCCCCGAAATCATTGAGACTGCGTGAACTTCATTTGCCCAATTTACCGATATACTCCAGAATCGCTAGCCATTCGCCTCGTCTAGAAAATTTACGAGTGGGCCAGGCTTAAGGGAAAATATTTTTCTAACTGCTGAACAGTGAAAGGATATCAGGGAGATAGGATGACAAAGGACAGAATTTGCAGTACCATTCGATGTCCTCGACAGACGAAAAGGTGATGGTGCAGAGCATACTACGGCAGGTCATGACCGGTGACCCTTTGATTGGAGACCAAGGACAATGTCAAAGAGATTATGTGGCTCATGGTGAGGAGACTCCACAGATGGCAGTGAAAGCGAAACGGTGGAACCACAAATTAGTTGCCAAAGCCAGGCAGCAGCTCATCCTTTCCGGCCCGAACCCCGGAATCTTTTTTCAATCATCAAGCCAGCAAGCCTGTCGCAAAAGTTGTGCAGCTTAGAATGTAAACAAGTTCAGGAAGTTCACGTATTTGGATTTCATTTCACTAACATTTTGCTATGCATAGCACAGGTCTTGCCCAATCGCATTTTCCTCTCTCGAGGGCATCATAAATATCGCAGAGTTCGCTTTCTAAATTTTGACTACATTTTTCGCCCCTTCACCATGTCGTTCCTCCCCAAGAGGTTCGCCTCTACTTTTACGATGAAGGCGATACCCTCGAAGTCGCACCATCACTTTCAGCTTCCATCGTCGTCGTTCCCATCTGGCTTTCTACTCGGTGGAATTCATGCAGGTGTGAAGAAGAAAGCTGGTGTCCCCGACCTCGCAGTAATCCTTTCCACATCGGAGCATCCAACCTCAGCCGCAGCCTGCTTCACGAGGAACGCATTCAAAGCGGCCCCTGTACTCGTTTCGGATGAAATTTTGTCAAAAAATGGGGGATATGCACGAGCAGTGGTGGTCAACAGCGGATGCGCCAATGCCATTACGGGAAAGCAGGGCATGGACGACGCCTGGGCCATGGTGAAAGCCACAGATGCCCTTCTTTCACCTTCAAAATCTGCCTCAAAATTCGAACACGAGACACTGGTCATGTCGACAGGTGTCATTGGACAGAATCTACCTATATCAAAGATCCTTGCTGGAATCGAGTCACAATCTCCGAGGAATGAAAAGACCCGCGTGTTGGGGTCCGATTTCAAAGCTTGGGAACGAGCTGCACAAGCTTTTATGACTACCGACACGTTCCCGAAGCTGCGCTCAAGGGTGTTCACGATCGGAGGTGTGGAGTACCGATTGGCAGGCATGGACAAGGGTGCGGGGATGATTCATCCTAACATGGGCCCTGCTGGTACTTCCTTTTTTTCTGCGCCGAAGCAGCTGCATGCGACTCTTCTTGGATGCATCATGACTGACGCTGCAGTCTCTCCACGGAGCTTGCAAAGCGCGTTGACATATGCTGTCGACCGGAGCTTCAATTCTATCAGCGTTGACGGCGACATGTCTACTAATGATTCTATCTACGTTTTGGCCAACGGTGCTGCTTCGAATGGCAAAATTATCGACGAAGAGACTGACACGGAAGGTTATGAAATCTTCAAGAAGGAACTGACAGATTTTGCCGCCGATCTTGCGAAACTGGTTGTCAGAGATGGTGAGGGTGCTACCAAATTCGTCACTGTCACTGTCAAGGTATGTTTCTGTGTCTTACCTTGGATATCCCTTGAACAATCATACGTTACAGGGTGCCCCATCGTACAGAGATGCTCATAACATTGCCTCTCGGATATCTACCTCTGCCCTAGTCAAGACGGCTCTATACGGTGAAGACGCCAAGTAAGTTTCCCGTCTTCTTCCGACACACCCAACCCTAACCGGAACCGTCTTCGCGACAGCTGGGGCCGCATCCTCGCTGCGACAGGGTCTGTGCCCCTGCAGCCCACATCAGCAAACGCCGTTTCGCCAACGATAGACCCAACAAAAGTTAGCGTGACGTTCGTTCCATCGGATGGGACCTCGGCTCTACTGTTCTCGTCAATGGTGAACCTGAGAAGGTAGATGAAGTACGGGCCAAGGAGATTTTGACCCTGGAAGACTTTGAGATCATTGTAGACCTTGGCATGGGCCTGGATGGAGAGGCGAAGTACTGGACGTGTGACTTCAGCTATGTGAGTCATTTTGTCTGCCATTTTGGGCTTCCGCTGATTTCCTTTGCAGGAATATGTCAAAATCAATGGAGACTATCGCAGCTAGACCTGAGATCCTTGAAAAGTAGACAGATAACTGTTTCTATTCCAAAATTTCGTTCATTCTTTACCACGGACCCAAAAGAGTTCACCACGCCAGTCCACGCCTTCAGGCTCATTCATTAACAGCCTTTGTCAGCAACGCCAAGCCCTATCTGTTCTCAGCCACTCCCATCGTCGACCTTGATCAAGCTTTTCATCAATTTAAGCACACGCCCTCTTCTAAGCCCTATCGGCTCTTCCTTTCGTCGATTACAGTAAGATATCTACATTCCGAGTCGGTCCCGGAGGACTGTGGTATATACCAGGCTTTCATGGCAGAACTTTTCACTCAAGCAGTCAATTCAGCTGTCAAACACGTCTTGGCAGGAGAGTTGGTGGTAATCGAGGCAGTAATCTAACTCATAATCTGACTTCCGAAGACAATCCGACTTTGACATTAAGGCACATGCCAAGTGAGTAACTGTAATGTTTTGTCCACCTTTCGCTATCGATTCTTATGCCTCCTGCCTCTTCATTCAGCATTCAGCAATCAGCAAATCGAATCAAAGCTTGGAAGGGGTAAACAACCTGAAGTGCCATTCTCATTGGTTGTTCATCAAATATGATCGACATCGGGTTTTATGAAAGCTGAAGGCGACTTACTGGCGCCCACGGACGCAGACAAAAAAGCCGATCGCGGGCTGTCCGGAAGAGCAAGGTGCCTCGCTCTTCACAGCTTAACAGGAGTCATAAACTCGGCGCTTTTTTTGCACGCCCTTTTCTAGCCTGCTTCTCGCCACTCCCTCCTGCACACTCCATGTATTCTTTGTCTCATAATTCCTTCCTCGCTTCATCCCTTCCTGTAGGCCAAAATGTCGTCAAGAATATCATCTTCAACGCCGCGGGGGTCGTGCTTAGCTTTGGAATTTATCGCATTTTCTCTTTCCTGGCATTCAAGGGTCGAGATTATACATCATTCCTGATGTTCGGGGAAGACCTCATTCAGAAGGGACTTTTTGTCTTTTCTCGCAGGTTCAATGGACAGGCGCTCTTGGTGACGGCACTCGCGATTATGATGGTCGCAGCAGGTTTTTATGACACCTTGCTGTGGGCTCTCGATTCTCCGGGCTACATCACGAAGACGACACGGATGAATGCAGGCCAACTTTCTTCCCAAATGCTGGACAATCCAGGATATCTCATTCAGCTCTCAAATCCCCACAACAATCTCAGCATGATCAACTTGAACGACACATTAGGCACCAACTTGTACGTTCCCGGAATGAACTTCACACTTCCAGGCATCAACGCCCTTAGAAACTGTGCCGGCCGTTGTACCACTTTCAATTGACGTTCCGCCCAGCATATGGCTCGATTCGGAGGGTTGGGCAATAGGCCCCGATAATACTCTTATACACGGTCGCAGAATTCCTGCTGTCTACTTCCGTCCAATTTACCATCACGAGCAATCGCCGGTTTGATGCAATCCCGGCATGAGGACCGAGGGTTTCTCCTGCCTCTTTATAAGGGGGCTATCCTTTGCGCTCGATGCTCTACACTTTGCCCCCCCCCCCCTGCGCCCTCGCTGGCATACCAATTGTCTTCTCGATTTACCTACACTACCCTCTGCCGAACTCGTCGCCTAGCAATCGGCCATGGGACGTGTCAAAACGGCCGAGGACTTCCTCAACCGGGGCCTACGGCGAACCCATACCGAGGAGCAACACATCGTCAACAGCAAGCAGGCCCGTCGACCCCTCGCGGCCGGAACCCTACGAAACTACAAGCGTGCAGTAGAGCTTTGGAGAGTGTGCGTCAATTCATCGTCGCCTGTAGGATTTACTCCTTTGTGCTCACGACGATTAACAGCTACCAGAAGCTTCATCCGGGTGCCATGCTAGACAACTACAAAACGCCGAAGGCTTTCATTCTGATGATTGCCAAGGCTATCGACAGCAGGTATGGCGACCCCGATGCTTGCTTGAGGACTGTTCGTCAGTATTGGAAGAATACCACTGCTGGCGTCGACCGGGAAGGGGAGCCGGTAGATCCCAAGATTATAGAATCCACTACGAACGTGAGTTCTTGCGTTATAGTTTCCAGCCACGCGGGATTTAACGATGTTTCAGTTCATAAACGACGACCTCCAGAAGAAGCTGAACCTGCCGCGTTATAAACGCGCAAGGAAGTACGCTGCCATGCCTCACCTCGTCTATCTCGCCAAGCTGCTGTGGGGTTACGACTGGCATCGGTACAGCAGCCCAAAAGACCGTCTTGATCTGTGGGACGGGATTTTGCTCAATGTCTTCACCTCTGCTCGAGTTGGCGAGTACATCGAATCGACTGCTCGTGAAGGGAGTGGTCGAGGCTTGCGTTATAACGTCAGTCTGCTCCAATAGCGAGGTTCTGTGCCCTGACTGACGTCGAAATAACCAGGACGTATGGTTCGTCGTCTTACGCAACGAGCACGGCAGCCCCGAGTTTGCTATGGAGGTTAAGAAAGACGGGAAAGGTATGACCTCTACGCCCTGGAGAAAGTAAGCCCCTTACATTAGCACATCGACGCGTACTTACTGCTTCACTTCAGTCCTGAACATTCGTTACACGAGGGATGGGGCCACCATTCCCTCATGTTCAACCCTCTACTCTCGCGAGTAGCCATTCTCCTGGCGAAGGGCGCGTTCCGTGACTTTCAGACGGTGGACGAACTTCTCGACATTGTGCCGCCAGAGGAAGGAATCGTTCGAATCCATTGGCACCCGGACTTCCTCCAGAGACCGGTTTACGAGCGAGGCGACGGCCATATCTGGTCTGCTCGCACATACTGTGCACCGTCTTCACGACGCAGGCATTCGAGCCGGGTTTCCGTCCCTTAGCAACCACGATTTCCGCGCTGAGGGTCTCCGTGCAATCGGTAAGTGATTTTTTGACCGTCCACTCGATGTAAGTTGATCAATCTTCACACAGATGAGGAGTATACCTCTTCCCAACGTCGGAGACATGCTGGACACGGGAGCGACTCCGTCTATGACCAGTTCTACGCTCCTACGAACCCTGGTACTGATGGTCAAGCTGCCTACGCTGGCGACGCCCCTCGAACTCTTCCCTCCAAGCTTCTCCGTCTCCTCAAGATGGATCACAATCCAGAGCTCGCACAGACGCTCCCAGCGCGAGAGCTGCACGAGTTGGTGACCGCGACCAGTACTCAGCCGTTTTTGCTGACCTGGAAAACCTTCCCAACTCCAATGACGCCACCATCAAGAAGTAACGAACAGAGATCCTGGGTCGCCTGAGGTGTCTCAAGCTCGCTGCGCTCAAGATGTATCGCGAGAAGCAGAAGGAGCACCCTCAACAGTCCGCTACAACCGCCAAACCCAAGGACGTAGGCCACCATCGCATTCCGTTCTCTCGCATTTGCCATCTGATGCCTGTTCGCCAACGTCTCTCCGAGTCGTTATCCACCGTCGCCACCATCCGGAGCAAGGCTGGGAGGGCTGTTCTGAAGGATCTAATCGAGCTCTATCGTTCGGAGTTCGAGGTCGAGGCTCGACCTGGCTTGGAGCTTAAGAACTGCCATTGCGCGACCCCGAAGAGGTATGTGTCTTCTCCCAAAGGGATTTCTGATGTAATGTATACACAGCGCCCCGGCACACGTACAGTGGAAGCACATCTACAGCTGCCACAAGTTGTACCTTGCGCCCAAGCTCCCAGGTCGTTCCTCCGCTTCGTTCGCCGAGTTCTGCTTCCTGTGCGCCGAAGGCCATTGGTTCACGAGCCAGGACGACTGGAGGCTCCACTGCGAGAGACATCTGACGAACCTCGATACCCTACCCAATCAGTGTGACCCCCTCATCTACGCCAACACTCTCGCTGCGCCTGGTCTCTGCTTCTGGTGTCTCGGCGACGAGAACCTTGCTCCTACCGTGCGGATGCAGCGTTTCCTCGACAAGGCATCGTGGCAGTCTCATATCGAGAAGGAGCACCTCGCAGAATCGACTGGCGCCAAGGTTCCCACCTGCCCGCACCCAAAGTGCGCTGAACGATTCAAGAACCCCAAGGACAGGGACTTCCATCTTCATGACGTTCACTGTTGGGAGCCTAGGAAGCCGAAGGCAGGTGTCAAGCGTCGTCGTTCCTGTCGGGAGAAGGAAGAGGAGAGCGACGACAGCGAAGAAACGCCTCCGAAGCGTCGGCGGGGTACAGTTCGACGCAAAGCCCCACCCGGGACCTTCGTATTCGTCGAGCAGAATACTCTATTCAGTGAGTCGAGTTTCTTTGGCTCCTACATCTATCCTGATAGCTATACTTCTTTTCAGAGAGCAGTCCTTCCCCGTCCTCGACGTTAACAACGCTTTCGACGGAAGTCGATCCTCCGCAATTCCCGGATGAAATTCCTTCATCCAGCACTGCATCTTCCACCCTCGTTGCATCGTCTCGCTCTCCCGAGCCGACTTTGAACGAACACAACATCGACTACTACTCCTTTGATCCCGAGTTCGTATCAGCTCTCGAGTAGATGGAGTTGGTGCCCGAGGAGGACGCACAACTCGACACTCAGGATGCATGTCTTGCTGCCGTAGCGCTGCTGGAGATCCGTGCACAAGGCTGAGACGTACCCATTTTAGTCTGAGGCGCAGGTGCAGATGTATCCGCTTCGCTGCTAGCGTTGACAGTATGGTAAGTACGAGTTGTTTCAGTAATGGCAACGTAGAGACCATTCCATTCTATCGCCTCGCAAATACAAATCTATGTCTATGGCTATAGTCGACCATGGGCGAAGTAGTTGACCTTGCTTAGAATAATGAGAGCTGCTGAGGCGACCTTTGAGGTTTGTTCTTCATCGACGATCCCGCAAAGCGACCGGAATGGGCAAAGTCCGATTAGGACCCCCTTTTCCCCTATAGCTCGCACTATTGGCGCAGTATAGTAAGGTAGTCAGGTCCATAGTTCTATACGTCTTGTTAAGGGCCCTACTTCCGAGCTCGCTATAGCTACCCCGCGGCGCGAACCGAATATGCCTCTGCAAGTCCTCTTTCAGCCCACACACGGTGTACTACGCTACTAGCTGAGCGTGAGGCGAGCGGACAGAGATAAACCAGGGGAGACGATGTAGGTGTCGACCGTCCTTAGATCGTTCTAAGTCGTCAAGCTTCAAGTTGAAGATCGTCAAGGCGAGCTTATTCGATCGGGAAAGCAAAGCCCTTAAGAGACGTAACTACAAGTCGCAAGATCGAGTTAGAAGGAGATGGTTTGTGGATGCTCAAGAACTTCACGAGAAGGGAGAAGTGCCGCTGCGTCGATAATTCAAATGCTGAACTCAACCGTTATCTAGGCATCCTACTACAGATCATTGGTCACACGGTTAACAAGAAAATATTGTGTCCACTGTTAAGCGCGATAACATGTACGTGGTTTATGTGAAAGATTTTAAGCGCGGGGAAGCAGGCAGGTGGGGACAGGGAGAGACATACGGGACGAGAACGAGATATGTCGTACAAGGAGGATGAGAGCGTTCGACGACGAAGCTACGATAATAGATGCGACGAATCCACGAGTCAAAGCCTAAGTTGCGCACCAAAGCCGCTATAGATCAGGAAGACGGGGAGAAGATCAAACGCACCTAAGCGACGAGTCCACGCATCCAAAGCCTAGGCGTCAACGATGTCAGCTACACGTACGAAGAAACGCAGGGAGGAGAAGCATACCAAGACGACAATTCATCGACCAAAGCATCCGTCGCTGCTGCCAACTAACCGATAAATAACGAGTAGAGAGAACCGAGACGAAGTCAAGAGAGGAGACGACGCGTGAAATGTTCGCCAAAGCCTAGAAGTTGAGATCAGGGATCATGACAAAGAGATTAGAGAGACGAAACGAACTTGAATGGCGATCCAACGAGCAAGACACGCGCATGCACCAACGACGGCAGGAACGTAGCAGGGAGTAAAGAAACGAGTGTAAGGACAGTCGGTGATGGGAAGAAACACAGTCAGGGAGATGGGATGGGGCAGCCGAAAAACGAGAAGCACAGAGCGTAGGGATAGTGGAGGTGAAGACGATGTGGAGTGGCTCGCGCAGACTTCGACGTTAATCAGAATGTGTGCAAAAGCATGAAGCGAAAGAAAGAGACGAACCTTTACAGCCGCCGACGTTGCCCTTAACCTGACCAGCCGGTACGGTAGAAGTCGGCGTACTTGAACCGCTTCTTGATCTGCTGGAGGAGGTACCACCCAGGAGTGCAGTAAGTGATGTGGTTGCTCGTCAAGCCACCTTTGTTCTGTCCAGAGTGAAGTTGGCCCACGATGCGGCCTTTACCGTTCCTGGTGTGCCAGACGAGGGCGCCCGAGTCTCCCTTTGCGGAGAAGACTTCGGCGTACTTGACGCCGGAGTTGTAAATCCCTAGTTCGATGGACTCGACGCCGGCTTCGTTCTCAACGAACGAGACAAGGCCGGCGTAACGTCCGACGGTGAGGTCGGTGCTGTTTCCGTCTTTTCCAACGATAAGACAGCGTTGGCCTTCCCTGTCGAACTCGGTAGGGTGGGCGAGTTCTTCCATCGTAGCGCAACTCTCAATTCGGAGCATCCTCCCCTCGGGGAACTTGAACGTGGTCGGGCCAGTACCGACAGGGTAAAATAGAGCCGTGAGTTCTTGAGGCGAGAACTTGGAGCCTGAAGAAAGGTGTTTTCGATCAACGAGGAAAACGCGAGAGAGAAAAGTTGAAAGGCACCGAGATCTACGACGTTGCCCTCGAATTGACTCTTGACCCTCGCCTCGTCTACCAGGAATGCGGCCCAGTCGGTGGTATACCCGGTGCCTCCTACGTCGACCTTGATGGCGTCAGCATGTTGAACATAGCCAATGTTGCGGTCGAGCTTGATGTCCGACCAATTTTTTTTGACTTCATCATGGAGAGCCTCGAGATCGGCGATAGCTTCGTTCGCGCCGTCCAACTGGCTTCGAAGCCGACGCAACTCCCTCGCGTCCTCCCGGTCCTGCCCCTCCTTCGCCTGCAGTTTGACGATCTCGCGGGCCCAAAGGTTGGCGAGAACGCCATGGTCAGCGGTCGCCTTCGTGATCTCGTCGAGACCACGTTGAAATCTGCGCATACCGCACACGCGGACGTAGTCCCTCTGTGCGCCACCTTTACGTTCGTAGTCGACTTTGGTGTCTTTCCGAAGGACGTGGCAGTTGCTGACCCCGTAAACTCTGTCGCTAGGATTCCCGTGCTTGTCCTTGTTTTCATGAAAATAGAGCGTTAGAGTGCCCTGAGCGTCCTCCTCCTCCATTTCCTCGGTCGCAAGGGGAACGCCGAGATGAGGGGTCACGAAGCGACGGACGTGATGAGTAGCGTTGCCGCTACCGACGTGGCGCATGAGAGGGGGACCGGTCATCAACTGCGGGACCGCCTCACGCCATTCGACGACAACATCATCGACTTCGTGCTTCAGCAAGATCGCAAGGATCTCCTGCGAGACGTCGTGGGCGGTCTCGGGAGAAGTGGAACCGGGATAAACACCGACCCAGATAACGGGAGGGCCCAGGCTCCCCTTCGCCTCGTCTCCCGGCGGTCCGTGTGTGAAGAAGCGAGCGGGATCGATGGATGTCTTACGGATGTTGCGGGCTTTGAGCAGGTCGCGGATCTGGGGACCGACAGTCTCCCAGACATCATTGAGCGAGGTGTCGAAGACTCCACGGAGCGTCTTGACAACGAGATTGGCGAATCTGCCGACGGGGCGGGGAAAGGGCGTAGTGAGGTGGTCTGAGCGGTAAACGAGGATAGGGTGGTCGCCGTCTTCAGTGATGCCGTTGTAATAAGACGTCGACTCGAACGGCGCTGGGGGCCGGTGCTCGGACACTGCAGTCATCTCACTGGCGATGGTGAGGGCAGAGTCACTAAGAGCCGGGGAGCTGCGCAAGTGGGGCAAGCCAGGACTCTTGCGCTGCTGGCCCTGTTGATTGATACACTTTAGGGCAAAGCACTCCTGTGGCCGGACTATTTAACAGCTCGGTCAAATAGAATTTCTGCGATTATTACACTTATTCGCACGGTATATCTCATTCTATTTGTTTCTCTGAAATTTAAGCCGCCATAAAACTGACAATGTATAAATCCTTTATCAAGATGCTAAATACAGCGCCAAATGAAAACTTTAGACATGTGACAAATATGCAGAGAAAGTAACAACCATTATTTCTTTGCTTGAAAATTGAATGAAACAAATAGAGTAGATTTGTGGATAAATCAAAGGCATGAATTAAATTATGTCCTCAAGTGAATATCAAAATTAGAATTCTGAGAATCATTATTAGGTACAGAAAATGTTACATCTGATTGATGCTTTCATTGCAGGTAGTGCTGGGTTTTATACCTGGATGTTTAAAACAGGGTGGTTTTTCACACTGTTTTTAACATGTTTTCAATGTTTTAAACATCGAGGAGTCCAAAACCTTCTGTGTTTTACTGTGTTAAATGACATCAGATTTTAGTCAATAATCAGTGAATTATAAGCATCGAGGGATGCGAATATCCTGTTTTACAAGTTTGAACTCCCAATTTCCATGAAGAACCCTCTTGCATAGGTAGAAATCAGTGAAATTGGTGAGTACACTGCAATATCACAGAGGGTCACATCATGCAAAGATGTGTGCCTCAGCACCGAACTACAATATATTGCACTCACCAGGGTGATACTATTTTCAGATAATATAATAACAAGGTACTCAAAGAGAGAAAAATTAAAATTGCCCCTCAGCCAGCTTTTAGATGATTTTCTGCCCAGAAAATTAAAATCTAAAAAATATGATTATGTAAGAAAAACACTGTTTAAAACACAAGTAATGCACATGGCTGGGAGGCCGGGAGAAAAAACATGTTTAAAACAGTGGCCCAGAGGAAAAAAACCCAGCACTAATTGCAGGCCCAAATTGGATGTAGACATCTCATTTCAGCATGAATTGTATTATTTGGGCGATCAGGCTGTCGACTACATGCGGCTCATCGCCAGGCCGCAAGCATGTTATAATTATTTCAAACTCCCATCAGATTACCATACGGTGGAGGAAGCGAGTTTGATTACAGGGGTGATTACTGCTTCTAGGGAACCGAAATCATTATACACAAGGACGGCAGGCAGTCGGGCCTGGAACATGATCACGTGATGGGCGCTGAAGGCACCGGATAGTGTCTGTGAAGTCGACATCGCAAGCAGGATGCTGTTGAGTGCCTACGGTAAATTCATGACCTTCCTGTGAGCCTATTCACATTCAGAAATTTCCTCATGGTATTTAAAGCCACTTTCCACCTTGATGACTTTTTACTTTCATCTTCACTTTCTACCATCCTATTTCAAAAGTGAGTCTTCTTTTTCTCACATCTAACTGACCTTACCTTTGATTCAAACATGCCATTGTGCAGAGGTGCCCCAATTCTGTTCTCAGACATTCCCAGTGGGCCGGAATACCTGGGGACATATGTCCACCTTGTGATCAAGAATATTGGCAGGAACTTGGTAAGTGAACATATTCCTTGCATTACTTACTCTCTTAAACCCGTTTCCCATAGGTGATCACTGGACACCATATCAGAGCAGGGGGACAGACTGTCATTATCCCTCCTGGAGTCATTACATCCCTTCAGTAAGTGTTAAATTTATGTCTTGGAATTACTTACTGACATTTTGACCAACATCAATTGTCTGGCTTGCGCAGCAGGAACCATTTGATTTAGATAGTAAAAATTTGTACTCATTTTTCATCCATAAAAAATCATGTGCTATCTGTGCCAACACCTACATAGCTCATAATTTCAACATTCGTGAAATCACTATGTACCTGCTTTAATTTTAGAGTTATAAATAGATTTAGTGCACTTAGATGACTTTGGATGATGGATCGGGATGCTGGCAGGTTCCTGAGCATAATGGATCAAATGAAAAGATCTTCGGACTTAGGGTTGCCAAAGTTCGGTTCAGTCCGGTTCTCGACAGATTTTTGAGAACCGAGAACCAAACTTTTAAAAATTTGCCAGAACCAAACTGGAACTGGACTGAACTTTCAAGAACCGGTTCTTCCAGTTCGGTTCTGTCCAGTTCGCAGTTCGGACTGGTGAACTGCAATATTTAAGAAAAAATGTATATATTCTAGTCTAAAAAGTCAATACAACAGCCTAAGAAGTAAATATACAGGACGGGGGCAATCGAGACAATGTCGCTGGGTAGTGGTCACCACTGCAATGACGTTGTGGAGGTCCCAATGTCCCCTACACTGACATAATGGGTTCCGCATCGATGTAAGGGCACTTGATACAATGTTGCAGGGTGGTGGTGGCGTCCACAATGACCAAAGACATTGTGGGGTTGCGATGACCCCTACACCAACGCGGTGGGTTTCTGGTCACATCCACGATGACGCTGCGCAGTTGCAATGGCCCGGGTGGGTGCCATGGTCGAATGTGAGCTCATCTGGTTGAGCAAAGGTGAGGGTGGTGGGGCCAGACCGACAGCAGTAGAAAAGGCGGAGGGGGGCGGCCGTCCTCCGAGCTCAATGCCATGTGAGGTGAAAAAGCAGAGAGGTAGGGTGGCGGCGGCGTAGGAGGGAGGCCGACACATCACCTCTGGCTCACTCTTCAATGCGAGGGAGGTGGTGGTGGATGTGGGGATGAGAGTGGCAGCAGTGCAAGCAGATTCTACCTCCAACTCGCTCTTGTTAATGAGGGAGGTAGGACGGGCCAGCTAGATGGCCATTTCTGTCAAACGAAACAGAAAAGACATCGTTAGTGCATTCTCAAGTGAAAAAAAGAAGAACGTGGACATACGTGGATGGCCTCCCTCTTCAAGGGTCCCTGCTTGTTGTATCTCCACCCCCCGATCCTTCAATGGTTGGCCAAAAACAACCTGAAAAGAAAAGCAAGGTCAGTAAATTCAGCAGAAAAGGGATAGGAAGATAAAATGTGCTCGCGATGGATACGCGAGCACGTTCTGGATGTACTTTATGTGCCTGTACCAGCTCACATCCTCATCTGAGGGAGGGACAATGCGGAGTGACGAGAAAAAGAGGGAGACGAAGGTGGATGGGTGACGGATGGAAGGTGGATGTAGTGATGGAGTGAGAGGTTCTATGGATGGTCGTTTTAAGCTCCGACTCAAATTAGGATCACATCAACGCGGCATCAACTCGCGAAACACTCAATATTTCAACTTTCCGTGCTTCATTTGGTGCTACAAAAATTGCAATATCCATGGCTAAAAGTTCGGTTTGAACCGGTTTGAACCCGGTTCTCAGAAATCTCAAATTTTGAGAACTGAGAACTGAACCTACTCAGCCCACGGCCGGACTGAACGGAACTGAACCTGAACTGTCAGTCCAGTTCGGCCGGTTTGGGTTTGAACTGTCAGTTCAGAACTGAACTTCGGCAACCCTATTCGGACTGGATAGTATCTTTCTTTTTTGTTGAACTCGAATGCACATTGTCATGCATTGGAAGACCAATATGATTCATTAGCATGTGATACTTTAGTATTTCTTGCACAAGATGGATGAAACTTATCATTGTTCAACATCGAGCACACTCTACTTTGCTAATTTGGAAGTTATAAATAAATCTTCCCTGCTGATGGATCAAGTACAAAATTTATTAGGATATTATCACCAATTGAACAGGATAAAAATAAGACTGGTTCCATTGGTTACTTGCTGTTACTCATGCAATCGATCAACTACATATCCTCATCTGTGTCTAAAATGCGAAGGTTCTTATGTAATGCCTGTTTTGTTTTCTCTTCAGTCCCACTTTCCTCTGTGCACTGCCTCCTCTTGACTGGACTGAGGCTTGCAAAGTCTGTCCTACATTTTTCTTTTACTCTGACCATGACTCATGGTTCATTACTCACACAGCAATGCCTGGCACAGCACAAGGCCAAAGTTGTTGACAACTGGTTCAAGACCTACGAGCAAGCCCATATATAATCATGCATATTGAGTATTGCCTACGTCGCAGCAAAGAATTAATTCATTACTCAGATTCAGGGTGAACAAATAATCTGCTTTCTTATCTGCTAGACATTTGGGACTCAGGATGTAGTGCACTCCCCTAACAGTGACCCACGGACTGACCTACATGAAGATGGACACACTCTGAGTCATTATTTTGTGTAGTTTCTTAGCATTTTGCACTTTTTTTGGTAGCTTTCTATGTTGACATGTATGAGATATTCCATCCATGAAAAAGATACCATTGTCTTAATGGGTCTCATGCAAAAGAGAGAGACATGCTGATTAAATATTTAAGGTACTAACAGGTAATAGATTCACAATGTGCACTGGTGAGACCAGCAGGGGCCTGGTGAGCCAAGCATTCAGAACTCAAGGGATATCGAGGCACCAGTTGTGAGGGATAAAAATGCCTTCACATTCTGAAGGTGAGCTCTTCAGGTAATGGAAGTTCTTCAGAAACACACCTATGAATTAAGGAATAAATACTATAAAGACTTAGGATTGGCTGACTGAAGGAACTCACTTTTCCAGAACAAATTTGATGTATCATTCATTCCCTGATTGAAGGTTGACCACCCCATCATAATGACATGCAACACACATTATCAAAACATCACCTCTCCAGGCAGTCCCTGGAGAAATGGACTCTACAGCCATATTGATGGGCAACTTGGTGTGCTTTTTGTAGAAAAAAGCAAAGTGGTGTTCCTTCAGCTCACCATCCTCGAACTCTTCGATGCATGTCATGGAATGTCGAATATGGCATTGGACTCATCTGCATAGTACATGCTCAAGGAAAGCATAATGCTTCTCTTTCCTTTTTCTGCCACCAACGTCTTCAGATGTCACTTGTATGGCACACTGATAGTTTTGGCATGATTTTGGTTGAATGAAAAAAAATGACCCTTCACAGTTCAGAGGGTATACTAAACGAAGAATGAGCAGAGGGAAAGCAATATTAAGCATAAACGATGAACATTCAAGTCAGATGAGCAAGGTATGTGCATGTAGGACATTTGAGCAAGGCAACGGTATATTCAGCAATGGCTTTTGCATCTCTGTGGGCAAGCAACAGGGAGTGGAAGGGTAAGAAGCAATAGGGAATGACAGGAAATGACAAACAAGACAGATTCCAAAAATAGAGAAATGACAGGAGCACTCACCACTTTGAAATGGCATATGATGGCTTCAGATGGTGAAAAGCAATAGCTTTGACAGTTTCCCATAATTGAAAAGCAATAGCTCTGGCAGTTTCCCCTAAAGAAAGTAATAGCTCTGACAGTTTCCCCTAAAAGAAAGTAATAGCTCTGACAGCTGATGGAAAGAAACAACAACATGGGAGAAAATGGAGGACCTCCATTTCTCCAGATCACACACTTAACCCTATGAATCAAAAGAAGAGTGATTAGACGCTGTACCAGAGGGCAACAGCAGCATCTTGAGAACAGATGATTTCACTATGGGTTACAATGACATCATCTTTTCGGCGTCTAAGGTCAGACACCTATAAATAGATGAACACCTTCCATAGTCTGCTTCCACCAATTTCGGGATCATGTTAGTGAGTCATTGTGAGAGAATGGCTAGAATGCTAATCCAAGAAATTCCAAAACAGTACCCCCATTCAATTCTTAAGAAGTTTTAAGCTTAGGCATTCTAACTGTCTTTAAATATATGGTTTCAGTACATCGGATTTAATTCACAAAATCTCATGCTATGACCATGACTAGCCAAACTTTAGAGTCATTGAATGTCAACTTGAGCTAAAGCAAGTCCCATTGCCATGCCCGAGCTGATCATGAACATAACTCCCAACAGCACAAGCCATCTCAGAGGCTCTTCAAGCTGGTTCACACCATCCACAAGAGGCACATCAATGCATTCTGCTCTCTTAGCAAGGACTGCAATATTGTTAGAGGCATGGAAAGGAATGTCAAAATGCTTGAGATGTACCTTGTAGTTCTCACTCCATGACATGCATGTTCCATGACAAGGATTTGAGTATGTCAAGAAATTGCAAGTGATAGAGGGCCCAGATTGTGGACTTCGCCTTCAAGACTTCCAGAAGGCTGTTGTTCAAAGGTGGAATGGACTCCAGAACAGTAATAATTTGACATATTTTGTCCCAATGTTGAATAAAGCCCACGTTCAATGTCTGTGGGATTTCTGATGGATCGGATGAGGTCTTGTCATATTTGATAGGCATGAAGCATCCATTGTCTTCAAACAACCTCATCTCACTGTGGAGAGCTTCATCCATAGCAAGAAACAAGGCAACACCTGTGATGGCCATCAGCAACACAAAATATGCCCTGCAGCATAAGCTGCACCATCATAAGCAGCAAGAGAAGCAGTAGATAGAGAGGAGATGTATTGGAGGTCCATAACTTATCTGGGACAATTAAAAGATTGACGAGGTTTAAATGGGATACCTTGTGAGAAACTGAGTGGTTGGATCAGCGCATCTAGGCCCACTGACTTGGGAATGGCAGCATTCCCAAGCTTATTGCATATTCATGCAGGTGAGTCAGATATAGAGTTAGTGTCTATCAATTTGAATGAGGTGAGTGAATGAGTTACTGATGTGATTATCAGGTCAGGCTCTTTGGAGACTATGCCAAGTCCATATTTAGCCATTGATGGTGATGGATCAAGCAGGCGATTGTGATGCTGAAAGATGACCTTCCCACCTGACACTCACCATGTGATCATGAAAATGACCATTGATGTTAACACTGGAAAATAAGGTCCTCAAAAGTTTGAGTCACTGACCTGATCCAAGTATATACACAGGATGAGTCAGATATGAACGGGGAGAATGTTGCCAGCCCCCAATATTTCGCACCCAGGGGCCTGTCAAATTCATCACCCTGGCAGCAATTTCATCATCATCTTGGGTCCCATAAAGCAGTGGAAGGGGTGGGGCCTAAAAGGCCTTTTGGATGAGGGATGACGCCCTTTCAATCCATTTCAGGATGTGCCCATGGAGCATCAGATGGTAGACTCATGACCAGCCATCTAAATGAGCAAAGCATCAATTAGATGACTGGAAAACCAGGACATCCCATGAGTGAGCAAGCATTATGAGCCCTCAGTCTTTGCCGACCCCTCCCCAGAAAGTAGGTGATCCAAATAAGGAAGGTCAATATTCTGGCTGAGCGTGTCGACCATGGCCTCCCTCTCATTGTTCCTCTTCCTTTCACCTTCATGTGTATATCATGAATGATACTGTCATTTCAAATGAAAAGATTGATACTTTCAGAATGTGTTCTCCAGCAGAAATTGCACACCTCATATCAAATGAAATTCCTCAGGACCGGCTTCCTGCTCAATACCTCCAAAGCTGCTCAATGCGCTCAGCCAAAATATTGACCTTCCTTATTGGGACCACCTGCTTTCTGGGGAGGGGTCGGCAATGTCCGATGGCTTGTAATGCTCACTCACTCATGGGATGTCCCAGTGTACAGGTCATCAAATCAAGAGTGATCTCATTTTGGCAGCCAGTCACAGGTCTAATCAGATGGTACCTCAGGATAGTGACTTGGGGTGGATGAAAGATGAAAGTATTTCAGGATTTCTGAGATAGACATATTAAATTTGTTTTGGTTTTTTTTCAGCAATTGGAATTGGAATTGGAAGCAATTTTGGCTGACTACCATATTTATGTAACTCAGCTAGCTACTATTTAAGTAACTAACTTGTCAGCTCTTTGTGACTAAATAAAATCAGGTACATAATACTGCAAGGGGGAGGTTGGCCAGGCTAGCACTCCCCAACTGCTAAAAGCTACCACCGGTGGCACAACGGTATGGGGGAATGGGAGGTTGCAGACCAAGGAGGGTAATAACAAGGAAGAAAATAAAAGCCAAGAAAATAAAAATCACCCTATGTGACATCATTGCCGAAAAGAGAGACACAGGAGCGCAAAACAAAAACTTGGCAGATGGATGTTCTGCTGCACTTTGAGAAGCCTATGAGGGCATCTGACTGAGTGTGTGGTAGATGAGAAAGGCAGGGGTGAAGGTGCTAAGGCAAGAGGGGATGAAAGGATAGGTGCTGTGAGTTTTTTTTGGTGTGCTCTCCACAGCCACATGGGTCATGCATACATGGCATGGAAATTCAAGGAAATACAACAATGGCTCTCTTCTCGACACAGTGCATCGACCCATTGCTTCCATCCTGCAGGTGAGGTTTTGCCATTTTATTTTCCACCACTCATCTATTTCGTGGTGAAAAAAGTATCTCTGGACTTTCAAACCTGGGACCGGGATGTGCTGATATTGCCTACCATGGCTCCCCCTCCCTTTCCCATCTGCCCTCTTTGCACGCATTCAGCTGACCGACCCTCTTTTCAATCAACAGGCTCCCCACGCATTTTCCTAAGAAGCATGTGTTACTTCCTTCACAGCCAATCTGTAAGCCCTTACCTTCCACTCCTGCCCATGGATGCTGATTATTGGCAGCCTCCTTAGATGCCAAAAGGTACAAAAGTAAGCCTTCAGGCTCATTCCTTCAACATCATCTTACCTTGCCCTTAGAAGCGCAACACCCTGCAGGTGGAGGTTGAACCCATCCCATGCTCTGCCGGCTTCGATTTTGAGGCTTTACTGAAGGAAGCAGATGCAGGAGAGCAATGCATGTTTTTAGAGGGAGAGGTTTCCCTGGAGGAGGGCCATCCAGGGATGCTGGGTGCAGAGGCAGAGGAGAAGGAGAGAGTGAAGGGGAATTTAGGCATCAGAGAGGGAAACGGGGGAAGGGAGGATGAAACCTTGAAGCACTCCCATGCAAGTGCTTTTCCTCTGAAGGGCGGGATAAGCTGCAGCCATCAAAGGCACCACCTGAAGCGCAATGAATGCATTGCAGTGGAGGGCCATGCTCCAAACTTGGAGGCCCTCACTTCCATCCTTCAGGCAAGCACACCTTTGTTGATGAACCTCAAAACACCAGAGCTGCCTGCAACAACTTGTGGAAGTCAGGCATGGCACTACTTCCCCAAAGCTGATGACTTGAAGCCCCAAATAATCGAGGAGTTGATGGCCAATGAGGGCTATCAACTCATCCATTCAAATCCATTGTAAGTCATCTGCTTTGCTGGGAGGCTGGGTTTAATCCAACCCCTGTGGTCCAGAATCCCCCACCCTATTCTCGATGCAGACCAGAATGTTATAGGAGCCTTCTGCAGCCACCCTAATGACTCTGATTATCTTGCTGCCTGCTCACGTGTTTACCAGCTTTTTGAAGAAATTGGAAAGAGCTCTAACCTCAAGGACAATGCCTTTGCCAATTGCCGGGGCCCTTTCCTGGTCCTTAATGTCGGAATCACCCATGGCAAGGGCACAACACACCCCATGAGCCTTCATGTCAGTAAAGATGACAAGCCAAGCAAGTATGAGGACCTTGCAACAGCAGCCCTGTGTGACCCTGACTTGAATTGAATTGCGACATTTCAGAGCTGTGGGTCTCCTGCTGTGTTTTGGATTGTTCTTTCTCTCATTTTTATTTCCACAGCCTGTTTTTGCATCTGGTCCCCAAAGGTGTACGGATACTATCACAATTACTTGGGCAAGCTCTACGCCCATTCACCCCATCTCAGAAAGAATTTTTCGAAGAGCATCTTCCCTTGCTGCGCCATCAACTGCAGCCCTAAAGCTTGGACCCATTGCCATTGTGATTCCATGAACTGCCCTTTTGGAATGTGTGCCATCACAGCTTTGGGCCAATTTGACCCCAGCAAGGGTGGGCACCTCGTTCTTCCAGACTTGAAACTCATCGTTGAATTCCCAGTCAGCTCCATCATCCTCATCCCTTCCGCCACCCTTATCCATGCAAATATACCCATTCAGAGCCATGAAGCGCAGGCCTCATTTATGCAGTATGCTGCCAGCAGTCTGTTCCATTATGTTGATGATGGCTTCATGATGGAGAAGGCTTTAAAAGAGAAAAACCACGAAGAGTATTTGAGGGTTTGTTCTCTGAAGAAGACACGATGGGAAAGGGGTTTAAATCTCCTTAGTAAAATTTCTGAGCTTGTAGACCTTAAGACATAGGCCTTAATGTGCAGGGTGGTTTTCTCAAAGTTGTTAAAAATTTGAACTAATTACTTAAAAAGAACAGGAGGTTGGGGTTTACCCTTTTGGAAGGAAAGCTCATGTAAATGTGCTGAAAAGTAAAAAATCGACTCACAATACAGTCCTGCAGTGAAGAACTTTGGAAAAGAAGATGAAAGGAACCAAGGCACAATCATCATATCTGACCTCTGTCAGCGCATCAAAGAGCTTCCCATAGGCAAACATTATTTTTACTTTCATGAAGCCCACCCTCTGAACTTTTTTCGCCAATGGGTTCCCAGTAGCCATCAGCCCCTGCTTCCCTCCACTCAGGATCTGAGGCTCAACCCATTGCAACTGACTTCCCTTTTTCCATGCAGTGAGTGACAATACATGTACCCGACATCTGCGCATCGACCTGGCCTGTCTTCTACCACCTTCCAATCTCACTTCAGATTGCGGTCATCAATGATCTACCAGTTCCAAGACTGGCATCCTCAAATACCACCTTGCACTGAGTGATGTCAAAAGCAATAGAATCTGCCCAGTGACCATTGCCTGAACAGAGCAAACATGAGCTAGAGAAGAAACATATATATATATATATAAACTCATGGAAAAATTCTATTTACAAGTACAAGTTACACAGGTGATAAGTGATGAAATGGGCTAGATATGGCATGAGCTGAGTAAGAGTACAAGGGAAGATAACAAAAAAAGCGCAAACCATCATCGCCTGTACCATGGGGTTCAATTACCACTGAGGTAATTTTGAAAACCAAATCGGCCTCAAAGGCTTCCCCGAAACAACCCTCGCATTTCATGGGTGGATAGAGATTCTGGAGAAGGTGACTTGTCCTTTGCCGAGGTGACATATTGAGAAACTTCTTCAATGGATTGATGAAGCACCTGGAGTGTTCCAGAACTTCATCAATCCATTTATACAGCACATCCAGTTCGGCCTCAAGGGTGTGCTCAGTGGCAATGGCTAGACCCATTGCAATCCTTGGCACTTTCAATGTTGGCCTCATGCTGTGCTCAGCTACAATATCCAATAATTTCATTTCTTGGAATGCCTTTTGAGCATGAACCTCTTCAGCCATAGCCCGAAGCTGGGATGCCTCCCTGAATTGAGAAACCTTCTCAAGATGTTCTCATTCCTCATGTAATAATGTAGATTTCTAATGAAAAAAATGCAAAATAAATTCTTTGAAAAGTCAGGGGCACAAATTCCTTGACTTACTGAGGCAGATCCCACCAAGGGAGAGCATATGATATTGGACAGCTTTATAAGAATTGGGGGTAACTGAGAAGAATCACCCATTGTAGCAATGCTGCTCTGATCAGACATTAATGTAGTAGAGGGAAGAAGTGAGAAGATGGATTGTTCAGTTTGGCAATGTCACATACTGGAATCGTTGCTTTCTTAGCTGACTAAGGCATGCCTACTCATCATCATCAAGGTCGCTCAATGTGGCATTGCGCTCAATCTGCTTTGTGCTTGCTAATTATTCATGGTTCACCTTGCTAGTCATCAGATTCCATATGTGATGTTCCTGACTTTGTCCTGATGGCCATTTATGAACTCAGAAATTGTGCTCTCATCACAATAATAGAGCGAACAACTTCCCTTGTCAAGGGAAAGGTCTTGCATGAAGCACATTTAGAACAACAAGCAGGTCTTTTTGATAAGTGAGTTCCTCCTTTTCTCTTCTCCAATGGCTAGTGGATCATCATCATCATCCTCTGCAGACTTCAGGGTGGCTCCCGGGGCTTCACAGGAAAATGAAATTGGTAAGTAAATGAATTCATCCAATGATCCATAGGAAACAAAGGACAATAATTTCTTATCACTGCAGATCTCATTGCTGTATACAATGAAGTGCTTCTGGGCCAAAATCAGAGTCAATTTCAGACCAATGAAGCATTTCTTCAAGTTTCCTCAAACTACCTCACCCCTGTAAGTAAAGATAACATGTATTTGCATCTATGGAATGCTAAAGTATACTTCTAGCCAACCAGCTTCCAGCAAGCAAGTGAATCTCATTATGTGGAATGGCCAGTGCCCTACAGCAAATATCCAGGGAAGCAGCCCAGAGGGTTGCCTAGTATAGCTTCAGAGTTTGCAAAATTGGAACAAAGTTATGAAGAACAGGAAGGGAGTTAAAAAAACAGGAAAAGAGCTCTTATTGGACTCTCGACCAATCTGCTATGTACTATTTCCAATCTCTTTCTATGTGTAATGGCCGGCCTTTCAGTTACATTAATTCTCCTCAAGAACTAGAGATTCAGGCTGATGCACAGACAGTGATCATCATTTCCTGGACCAAGAGTAACAACAAGGAATCTATAGCTGGTATGTTTTGGCTCATCACCCTCATTTTCTAAGCTAATTTGTACCCAGGTTTTCTCTCATCCCCTGAGTGCACTCAACTGATTAAAAAGGTTTATTTAATTCCCTCATCTTTGCCTCTGGTCTTTGCTGAGCTCTACAACAGATGTTGCAAAGTCTTGGCTCTTTTCAGGCTAATTTGGTGGCAAGACTCATGAGAACAATTACCTTTTGTTTTGGTATTCATAAAAATCATCTAACACCTGAAGAGATGGCTGTCATTCAAAAGGAGCAAATTTCAGTCACTATGTTTTTGCAAAGGAAGATCGAAAACCTTCTCAGTGAGAAGAAAGATGGTGGGTTCTTATACACACACAGTCCAGTGAGTGAATTTCTTCTAACATATATGAAAACAAACTAATTTATATTATGTGTCAGAAGGCTTCCAGTGGGGCCATGTGGCAGCAAAGGAAGTCATAAGGCAAGGATTTTTTGGACAAATGGGCATTCAATTAGGCATCAAGTTCCCAGAGCTATTTGGCTCAGGAGAAAAGCAGGCCCTACCCCTGGCTATCTTAGCATTAGCTCACTTTTTTGTAAGTATCCTGGCTTTTCTGCATCTTAAATGCTCACTTTTGATTTAGAGTAATTTCATGTTGAAGCAGTGCTTATCAATGATCAAGAAAGAGAAGCAAGCATCCCTCAAAGCAGAGGATGACATCATAATCTTCCAGAAGATAATGAATGAACTCGAAAAGAAGTATCAGGATCCAATGCTCAAAGCAGGAATTGATTCAATTACAACATCCTGGTATTCTGAATTAGCGTAAGTCAAATTATCTGTTGAATTCCTATTCCCTTATATTTCAAAACATGGGAAAGCATCAAAAGACAAGGAGGAAGACAACTCGACAAAAAATCAGGCCTTAGGAAAGCTTTTTAATCCCTATGTATCTATTAGGCCTAGTAAGCAGGAAAGAAAAAGATGGTACCTCCCAAACAAGATGATAAAGAGTACATTGAATCTGATCAACATTCATCTGATCAACATTTGTCTAGTAGCAGGGTCACTGCAAACTCCATTCCACCCCTCTCATCCACAGACTCATATCCTGACCCCAACTGGTCCTTGTATGCATCTAGCAGTGGTGCCCCCCACTACTATTCTCAGCCTGCACTGCAGCTGAGCTCAGGCCACCATTTTGAAGGCATGGCCCCACCAGCACAGTACTCATATGCAGATATCAGCAACTCCATGGGACCATCATCCTCCATTGCTGCCACTGGCCCCTACTATCCTCAGCCTCACCAGCTTGCACTGCAGCTGAGCTCAAGCTACCATTTTGAAGGCATGGCCCTGCCAGTGCAGTACTCATATGCAGCCATGGGACAATCATCTTCTGCTGCTACTGGCCCCTACTATCCTGAGCACCAGCAAGCTCAGGATGGAGATTATTTCACTCATATGCCAGGATCTCATCAAGATAAAGGACATTCCAATTGATAGTTTGCTTGCTGTAGGTTGACCACTCTTCCAAGTTGAATTCTTCTGTATTTGTAGCCAAATGTAAATGTAAAGACTCAATATAACAATATCATCATGCATTATATAATGATGGCATACAACTGCATTGATATTGCAACCACCAACCTCCTATCCTGAACCCCATCCATGAGCTTGATTGACTGCACTCTGGAGTCTCATTAGCTCAATCTCATCCACCACCTCAACTTCCTCGAAGCCTGCACACCATGCTGCTCTGTAATCAAGATTTGTACTTTTGAAGCCAAGGACAGCTTGCAGCAGGGAATTCAGTTGAGATCTTGCTCATCTAACTCAGGAGAATGGTAAGTAATTCAGTTGCATCTGCTCTTCTGTGGTACTCAGCTTTGTAGAGGCTCAGCAGACAGTCAGGGCCAATGGCGTCACAGCAAAAAGGTAGTCGACATCGATCAAAGTCGTTAGGTCACTGAACAAGGTATTTGAGCAGTAGGGGTGCACGCGCATTTAACTGAAAGAAGGTAGATACCTTCCGCTCCACTTGATACACTTCATACCAGCATCCGAAGTCCATACCTTCCCATTACCCTCTTCCTCCCTCAAATGATGACCAATCCAAGCACCTTTGCCTACTGGCATGCCACTAGTTTTGACATCGTTAATCTTGGTGGGAGAATTCTGCATGCACACTGAGCGGCGAGAGCATAAGGGTGTTTAGGATGTACTGAGAAAGGATAGAACAGCAGTAGATGCAGCAGGACTTTCCACCATGCAAAGGTCCTTCAAGTAGTCAAAATCAGAGTTAGATTGCTTCAATGTGAGGTTATGTGCTGAGGGAAGGATGTAAGAGAACTTAGTGTAAGGGGGGCGACGAAGGGGCCAATGCTCACTTCTGCCTTTGAGAGATGGTCCAAGGCAGCACTGTGTGTGTCCCAGATGAAGGTGATATATTCAGAGAGGTCATCAAGGAAGCATTGGTAGTGTAGATGATGGGCCCTTATAAGTAAGGGGCAGAGACACCACAGAGATAACTCTGATAGGGAAGGAATGAGTGAACCTAGCAGAGTGCATGGCTTAGTGAGGGTATCAGGAGACCTGGCAAAGGAGGCATTCAGTTGAACTGCATCATGGTTTGACATGGAGCATAAGAATGTGAGAGTTGCAGTAATGTAAATTCACAATCACCCTGGATTTCTTCCTGAAAGCAAGATCAGATCCAATTCAAGGATGATGACCAGAAAAATGGCTCGAGTTATATCTCCAAAGCTGTGAATGAAGGTCATACTGGTGTTGCCACAGGGGCTTACTTTGCACCAAGCATTTGCAGCACTGGACCCGAAGTGTCTTGCAGGAACAGTGCTCGAATGTGAGTTCCCTTTGGCTGCTGACCAAAGAAATCAGATGGCAAATCTTATTTGAATGAGATTCTGAAGCACCTTCTCATGAATCAATTCATTCCAAACCTGATCCTCCTCTCCAGGCTTCGCAATTATCAGTCCAGGATTCATAAAGAATCCATTTGAGTGTTATCGCACCATAAATTTGCTCTCGATCACCTGCTGCTTCTTCCAGTTTGGAAAATGTGACTATGGACAACATTTCCAACAGCCTGTAATTGCACAGAGGTGGTGGTGGAGGGGTAAGGGATATTGAACATTGAACATTGCATGCTCTATGGGCTGACAACATCCAGAAAAAAATAAAAACAAGCAATCCACAAATTGAATGATACAGTTCAGCCATTTCCTGAGGGCCTCACTTTGAAAAACTCCATTAATACAATAGATATAAATTTTAATATGCATCCATCAACAAATTTGGGGCTTAGTGAGTGACATATGGTGTTGGGGAGACACATGAGAGGGTAAAGTCACAAAGTCATCAGTCCACATGATGACATGATGGTGCTGAACATTCACGCATCTGGTCATTTTCCTCACACTATTTTTGCACATCTATTCATATATCTAACATGCCTGAGAGCTGTGTCCTGGCATTCCTCTATCGCATCATCAACTGACATCTATAACCAGTTTCCAGTCAAATCTTCTTTGCATGTGGCCACGATGACAAGTGGTGCTGTACTTGCTCGGGTCGCCTGCACCATTCTGCCAAATGTCAAAAGTGCCATGTGGAAAGGATGACAAAAGCCCTGGGGACATTCTTCAAGAGTTCCATGACCTTGCAGGGAAGAAGACGTCAATCCTTTCACTGAAACCACCTCAAAGCACCAGATTGTTGCTCGCAGTCTGACTCCTTGCTGAACAAATGCTGACCAGTTTGAGAAATTGACTTCATGATCATCCAACGTGCCTAGAAACATGGAGTTGAGTGGCTTGTGAACATGTCATGTATAATAAAGCATACCTGGAGCAGGATGTACCATTTCTGAGTTAACTTGTGTTACATCGAAAGTCCAATGCAGTGCAGGAGATGAAATGAACATGAAGACAGTGATGAATGAGTGGCTGTGAAGTGACATGTATAATAAAGTATACCTGGAGCAGGATGTGCCATTTCTAAGTATACTTGTGCCATCTCTGAGTTGATGTGTTGCATCGGAAAGTCCAATGCAGCACAGGAGATGAGATGAACATGAAGACAGTGATCAAAACAGGCTTGTTACAGTTCGTGTAGATCAGTGTGCTGATGCACACATGAATCTTGTCACACTCTGAAGTCTCAACATGCTGTGTACTATGCTAGCCTCTTACCACAGAGGTGGTCGTTGAGTGCATAAGAATATTGGAATTTCGATATTCTTGCTTTTGCACCATTTCTAATTCCTGCTCAGCATCCCCACAAGCTCGATTGGTGACAACATTATTGCTGGGAGGCTTCGGGCCTCCATGTTTTGTCTCAAACACATGACCAAGTACCGAGATTCCAACCGCACAAGCCTCAATGAGTGAGATAGCTGTGTGTGCAGGGCAATTTGGAGCGGAGGGTAAGGATGGTAAGTATCTGTGCATTCCCTCTTGTATGTAATTACTTACCTTCCTTCATCTAGTCGATACATCGTCCTCCACCTCATTCAGAGGACAGAGGTTTATAACTGGTAAAGTAAGCACTGCATTATTTTTCAAACAGCAACATGCTCAGCTTTCCTTTACAGCTTTTCCCATCACACCTCCCACCAACAACAAGCAACTCACACTCAGCAGCATCTCCATCTCTGCCACCCCCTCTCACTCTAGATTACCCTCGAAGATTAACGTGCTCCTGAGAAAGAGGTTGGGTTTGGACCCTAATGAGAAGTGATCCAATGACGCTATTGAGGCTTCTACTCCAAAAGTGCACTGCTCTCACTGGGTTGCTACACCTGCAGAAACTGCAGTTTCTGAAACCCCAAATGTTTCGATAGGACCAAACACATGCACTTGGTATAATGCAAGATGATAAGCACAATTGTTATCTCACAGATGAAGAGCTCTATGCTGTCTTGCCTGCTGCAGACTATGTCATGTGATGCCTCCACCTGGTTACGTGCCTTCGATTGCCCATGCAAGTTCATGGCCACCCCAATTACTGAAGTCGAGGCTTCCAAATTCAGGAGAGTTCTGATGCAGCTGCAGCTGCTGCTGCCTGGGCTTTCCCCTGAGCTGCCTACAGAAATTCCTGGTGTAGGAAACTTGGCTTTCTTCAAAGCGGAGGATGCACAGTACTTTGCCAACATTCTGAAAGAAGAAAATCAAGAATGATCCACCACCTGTTCACAAAACTGCTCTTCGAACTCGTGGACCTCTTTTCAACAAAATCCTCCCTCTTCTCATGGAATGGACTCTTGAAGATCAGGAGCAGCATTTACTTGTCAAAGTTATTGACCATGTACTATACAAGCTAGATGACCTTGTTCACCCACATTGATGAGGATTATTATGCACATGTTGAGGGTCATAAAATTATCTCTAACCTTTCCAAAGCAGCTGGTCTGGCCCATATGATCTCAACAATGTGACCCAATATTGATCATGCTGACAAATATGTCCGAAACACCACTGCACGCACCTTCTGCATGGTTGCATCAGCACTTGGTATCCCATCTCTCCTTCCTTTCCTTAAAGTCATCTGTCATTCCAAAAAGTCATAGCAAGCTAGGCATGCAGGCATCTGCATTGTTCAGCAAATCAGCATTATGATGGGATGTACTGTCCTTCCACATCTTCATAATTTGGTAGATTGCATCCCCCATGGTTTACAGGATGAGCAGCAGAAGGTCAGAACCATGGCTGGTGTTTCGGAAATCATTGGCAGGATCATCAATGAACTCAAAGATGAGGTGGAGCCATATCGAAAGGTGGTTATGGAAACAATCACCACAGTTGTTGCAACTCTCGGTGCCTCTGACATTGACGAGTGACTTGGAGTGTGATTATTCACTGGCATCATCTATTCCTTCCAGGTACAAATGGCTGAAGATCAAGTTATTTGTGATGGATTTGGAACAGTTGTCAATGCCTTGGGTATCTGCATTAAGCCCTACCTTACTCAGATCATCTCTACTATTCTTTGGCATCTCAACAACAAGAGTGTTGACAAAGCAATGCATCTGACTGCTAGTGCTTGGTCTTGTGCTGTTCGAGCAGCTCGGGGAAGAGTATCCAGACACTTTGGGCAGTATCATCACAGCTGAAGGTGCAATTGCAAACATCATTGGTATGACCATGATGGATCCTCATCAAGGATTTATGTGAGTCATTGTTTACCCATTATCTGACTGAGTATCCTAATTTCTTATCTTTTACCAGTGCCTCGAATGACAGCTGTTCTGTGGAACAGGAGGCTTCGATAAACTTGATCAGTTGTATTGCAGATCGTGATGCTGAGTTTGTCCAGCATGCAAATGGATGTGTATCTGTTTTGAATTACTCGACCTGCTAAAGGTACATGGAGAAGACATTTGACATGCTGCTGTCAATTCCTTTGGTTACATTGCCAAGATTAGGGGGCCACAGAATGTCCTTTCCATTCTTCTCACCAATTTGCATGTTCAAGAATGTCAGAGTCGAGTGTGCAGCACTGTCGCCATCGCCATTGCAGCTCATACTGAATGAATATAGTACTGCAGAGCTGAACATTCACACAGGTTGTTTGAAGACTTGATCCTTCATATTCGAATACATTGGACCCCAATCCACTTACTACTGTGACTCTTTTGTACCGATGCTGTAAGATGCGCTTACCAATCGTGACCTCGTTCACCATCAAACAGCAAGCACAGTTGTCAAGCATCTTGCCCTGGGTGTTGCAGGCCTCAGTTGTGAAAATTCTAAGGATAATTTCTATGCAGTCATGTCGGAGTGAGCAGTGCTGTGTATAAAACATTGTCGTTACTCTCACAACCATTGATGTATGCAGTACTCATTAATATGATCCCTACAGAGCCATGAGCCATCTTGATCTTTTGGAAATGCTTGTTCCCTTGTCCTACTATCACATAGCGCAATCTTGATGCCCTTGTATTTGCCCTTCTTGCCTTATCTTGCCCTTGTCCTCCTTGTATATCATTGTAGTGATGTCACGAAATTGGTTCAACAAGGCATGAAGTCTGCTTGTCGATGGTGGATATTTAAAGAGATCTTCTTCAAATTTGTTTTCCTTCACTACTTTCATCTCATGCCCCCATGCTATTGTCAAGTCGCCCAATGTGATGGCACAAATGTATCACTGCCTACCTTTAAATCCCATGAACATCAAGACAAAGTGCTGCTTTTAAATGAAGCTTTTGAATCTGCATGGTGTGTTTGCCAAAGGCAGGATGATTTCATTGCAACCCATATATCCTGTGTCCTATCTTTCCATGATGACCAAAGGTCAACTACTCCAACCTGCTCTCCAAGACTCGATACGTACTACTACTTCATTGATGAATGCCTTAGCCAATTCCGCGACATTGAAAAAAAGGTTGATGCTCTCATAGCAAAAGCAGAAGATGAACTCGCAAGTGTGCAGTTGCCCAGGCACTGCAATGACATCTTTCCATTCTCCTCATTGGTGGCATCGATTCATTTGGTTTTCCATGAGCTCTCTGGTGTGACAAGCAGGTCGCCATCTGTTCAAGCCACCAAGGCTGCCATTGCTGACTGGTTGAACTGTCTCATGGCCAAGTTAAAGGAGGCAAAAAAGTTTGGAATAAGGCCTGAAATGAGCTCCCAAGAAATACAGAAGAACCAGTTTCAAAAGGTTTATACAACACAGGCAAGCCAGCACTTTCCTTGGATCATTATGCATGGGATCTGACTTTCATTCATAGAGAAACATACTTCTCCAATTCTTCCCAATGTGGATCCTATCGTCCAGGCTTCAATTTTTACAATGGTTGTCTTGCAGGTTATGCTTCATTTAAGCAGGCGGGGCAGCCACTTCCTTCTAGCCATGCTTCGCTACATCATCCAGTTAACTTTGCAGTGAAATAATCCTATGCTTTCAACTCAAGATCGTAAGCTTCTCACTGACTTTCCGAAAGACCCGGATAGCACTGTGAAGCAATTTCTAATCAACAGAAATGAAGTGATTTATGCTGTTTGCCCAAAGGCAGCATGCCACAAGCTTTATGCACCCAGCTATGTAGGCTGTTCACCCATCCCCAGCTACCCTAAATATTGCACCCACTGTGAATTTGAGGATGGAAATGAGTGCGCGACCCGCATAATGCGACCATGACTATTTGGAAATGTTGAGGTCCAGGTTCCAATTAAAAAATTTGTGGCCTTTTCTTTCAAAGATTATGTGGCATCTTTGACATCCTGCCCTGGTTTCAAGGACCATATAGATCACACCTGGAATACTCAAGAGGCACCGGATTGGCTTGAAATGCAAGATGTCTTTGATGGAGAATTTCTTCATAAGTTCCGTGGCTGGGATGGGAAACCATTTCAATCCAGCAGTGGGCCAGAAGGTCGCTACTGCTTCAGCCTTGGTCTGGACTTTTTCAATCCATTCACAAACAAACAAGCTGGCAAGAAAGCTTCTGTTGGTGTCATCTCTATCATATGTCTCAATCTCACTATTAATCTGAGAAATAAACCAGAAAATATGTTTTGAGTGGGTGTTATTCCAGGACCAAATGAGCCACCATTAACTGCAACAAACCATTACCTTGCACCTGTTATAGAAGAGTTTCTTGGATTCTGGGAGTCAGGTATCTGGTTTTCTCAAACAGCAAAGTTTCCAGATGGTCGCCTAATCTATTGTGTGCTTATACTCGTTGTCTGTGATCTTCCTGCAGCCAGGAAGATATCGGGGTTTGCTTCCTACTCGAGTGAACATTTCTGTAATGTTTGCCACTGCAAGCTTTCTCATCCTGGACTTCAAAACATGGAATACTCCAAATGGACATTCCAGATGGACCAAGAATTCTGCAATGCTGCAGATGATTATAAGGCAGCCAAAACTGCTGAGGCTCAGGAAGCACAATTCAAGCAATCTGGAGTTAGACTGTTGGAGCTTATGCACCTCCCATACTTTGACATGGTCAATTGTGTGGTAATCGATCCAGCTCATAATCACTTCCTAGGACTTATCAATGAACACTTCACAAATATCCTAGGTATCCACCTCCAGTCATTCCAAGAGACAATGGTTATCACCATTGAATTTGGCCCAACCCCATCAGACTTCAAAGAAAGTGACAAAAAATCTGTTGAGAAACTGAAAAAATGGCTCAAAGCACCATACAGCACAACATTTGGACCCACCTAAGCACACAGGTTAAAGAAGCTTATGAGAATCACTGCCTGAGCTCTTGAGTTTGTCTGTCTGTGATCAAATATGATGTCCTTTGCTGATCCTTCTGAAGAATCAGGCCACGTATATGAAACAAGATTATTGTGGCAGTATTCTTACATGGGTAGATGATATTCTTGCTTATGGATCTTTTGCTAATACTTTTTTTTTTAGCGCACAGAACAAATGGAGCTTCATGAGACTGGCGCAATGAGTTCAACTTCTTGTGGACATGTTCTACAGGCTGACAAAATGGCACAAATCTGGACTGATATTGAGCAAATTCTTATGCCCACATGGATGGCTCCATTCCTGCAAAACTTGGACAGCCCCACCATGGAAAGCTCAAAGCAGATCAATGGCAGGTATTAGAAACAACACATTTAGCAGCATCTTTAATCCAGCTTTGGGGAATTCCTAAGGTCAATGACAAGCACTCACGAAGATGCTATGAAATATTGCATGTCACACTATCACTTATTTCAGCAATCATCCTTGCCTCATCCCATGTTATTATGAAAACCAGCTGATGCATATCTTACTCACATGTTGGACTATCTCAATGGCATCACATGTCTCTTTCCAAGCTACAAATTCTAGCCAAATCACCACATGGCCCTTCATGTTCACCAATACCTTCTATTATTTGGTCCTGTGTGCACTCTGGTGGACATTCCCTTTTGAATGGCTTATAGGCCCTTCAAAGAATGCCTAATAATGGAAAAATGGTAGCATCCTCTTTTCCAGTGTCATTGGTAGCTGATCTATTAATCATGAATAGGTGAAATTGAGGGCACCATGGCTTGTGCTTACACATGCTCGGTGAATCTCCAGATGCTCCTGTCAAAGTCAGGCTGCCCTGAGGTAATACAACATTCTCGCGAGTTCTTTGAAGGGCTTCTCCATTGTCAGCTCCATGATCATGTGCAGATGACTGTTAGACCAGAACTATTGATTCATGAAAGGGATGGATGGGCTGGTTCAAGCAATGGAACAGAACATCCATTACCTTCTGACCTTCACTTTGCCTTTATACGAGCTAAAATCGACATACCACTTCAAGGAGTTCTGCCTTCATGTCTCATGATCCATGGGTTGACCTTTTCTATATCCTCAAATCACCCAGGCAATTCTTGCATTATGATCTCAACCAAAGACTCATCTGATGTCATACCAGCACAAGTTGCTTACATAGTTCACTTTTATATGGGCTCAAAAAGATGAAGACATACCTTGGCATTCATCATCATTGGACTGCCAGTATCCCTCATGATCCTTACCTCAACTTTCCTATTCTCCGTGCTCAACTCTGGAGTGCCAGCATCAATGAAATAGAGATAATTGAACCATTGCAAGTGGCATGTCACTTTGCTTGTCTTCCATTAGTGCTTGAAGAGCAAGAACTGGTTGTTGTCATACCTCTCTCAAGAGTAAGTCTTTACTTTACAATCACTGGCTTCATTACTTTATAGTTCTTTGCACTGATTGGCCATGCAGACAATTATCCTGCTTGAGACCATTGAGCATTAAAGCTTGACTCTTAGAGGGAGAAGGCAGTATTATTAAATGTCATTATTTATACAAAATCACATCTGTCTTCTAGATATGCATAACTTGTGAAAATTAATTATCAGTAGTTCAATGCTGGTTTTGCTTTCAGAGCACCACAGAAAGCATTGGAGCAGCAGCAGCTCAATTCAGAAAGACAATTTCATGACCTTGAATCAAGTCTCAAAGAAGATGCATCCAACAAGATTCTATTAGCTGAAAAGCGAGCACAGACAATGCTCAAGGACATTCAAGGTCTTGGTCTGGGAATTTGCCTCCCAATGTTCCATGACCATCATAGGACTGATTCACATAGTTCGGCTAATGGGAGTGCCATGATTGTCGATGAGCAAGAAACCCACCCACCAGTCAACAAAGGTAAACAGCATGCCAAAGGCAAGTCATCAGAAATAGAGGTCTGTTATTCCATATATCAGCCTACTGCTAGCTGATTTCAATACCTCTAAGCTGCCGAGCATCCTCTCACGGTCCAAATTGCTGCCTCCTCCTGCACCGCTGACATTCTAAGCACTCCACACCACAACCTCCCCATTCGAAGGTAATCCATTACACTGTTGTCACTTACTCAACAATGGGCAGTCTTCTCACCGATCTTCTCACTCTCCAAATACCTACTTCAAGCAGCCAAAATTGAATGGGGATTCTGTACATTTTAAAGGTGATGTCGCTGGAAGCGATGGTAATAATAGCGACAACAGCGACAATGGTGACAGTGGCGAAGACATGCATCATTCTAAATCATCTCAACCAAATGTAAGTCTTGGGAAGTCTTTTTTATTTCCAGACTGATGAGATTTCCAAGCTCACTGGTGAGGAGTTGCTCTTCACTACCTTCAGTATTAATGCCCCTAATACTACTTTGAAGTGCCATAGCTGAGTCCATCCAGAATTTAAGGATCTGGCTAAGAGAGCAGTGAGACAAAAGGAGAAAAAACAAACCCATGGTAGATGAAGACCCAGTAGCGCATTCAGCTTGGACAAAAGAACGGCACCTTGAAGCACTTATTATTTCCAGGCGAAATGCAGGGAAAAGTCAGTGACTGAAGTAATTCATTTCCTTCAGATCTTTAAAGATCGGCTTGATATTTGCCTTGACAATCTTCCAAAGAAGGTCAATGAAATTGTCACCACCCAACAACAGGCTTGGAAAACCAAATATGACATCATTCAGGCACTAGGACCAGAGGGCATGAGTTCAGATGAAAGTGATACTGACTCAGATACCAAAACTTACATTGTCAAGAAAGTGGCATGGCACAACAAATGGTTGACAGGGATCATTAAGAATATTGATGCTGCTCAGAATGACTGCTGATGGAAGGAGACAACCCCTGCCTTAATGTAAGTAGCTGAATCTCTCCTATTTAGAATTTTCACCAAATCTTACCCCATGACTCGACCACCCAAATGACATATGCCTCCAATGACAGTGAGATGTGCAACAACTCTTCTTTGGAGCTCATCAGCGCTTTAGGTGCAACTGCTGATAATAATAACCAGGCCCTGCTATCTTTATCCTCTTGAACTCAGGTTGTACAACATGGCGCACATGGATGCTTCTCCTTTCTCCAAGTGCACCTCGATAGAGCTTCCTTTCAGTGCATGCAACCTTAATAATGGGATGACCAACCCATGTCCTGCTCATTGCACTTCCAGTAAAACAGTCATTGCTACTTTTCCTTGCCTTAGTGGCTTGGCTGCCCACACTTCATAGCTTTTCTTTCTTTCTCCTGAATTTTTATTTTGCATCTTCACAGCAGGCTCTTCTTGGACTGAAATACATTGCATGGTTCCTCTTTGTTGCATATTATCATTTTTTTTCCACTCTATTGAACTATTGCTGCCTCATAGCTATTTATTTATCAACCTATGAATTGCCCTCATACGTCAATTACATCATCATTTAGTGCCCAATATTAAATACCTATAAATAAATGCCATCTTTCCAGATCTTAACACCCTGAACTTGGGTATGCTGCGAGTCATTTTCTGTTTGAGTCAGGCATGTACGTGAAAAGACAAGCCCAGGCTAGGAAACTCGACTACCATGGAACGTGGAAACTCACATCAATCTCACAAAGGACAGGTTCCAGCACTACAAATAATGGTGCAGCGAAATGTATTCAGACATTTGTGCTTTTAGAAATTGTTACAATCTCTGCCACCTCCACAAAGGCCAGACATAGAGCAGTGAGATTCCATTGATATCGCACCCTGCATACCTGCTTTGATGGCTTCTTATCTACAATACAAAGAGGTCCAACTTCAACAAATACTGATTGCAAGAAAAGCAGCCCAACAACCTTCTTCTAGGTCTAATGCCACTGTTGTTGGATCTCCAGCAGTTGCACTGCATCATGGCCTGAAGAGATCAGTGCCATTTACCAATCCAAGGGTTGAGTGAGCACCCAAAAGGCATGGAAGTAAAGTTCCTATTGTAAAAGATGCTCAGCTGCTGGGTTCCTCTCACCTTCTTCACTTGGCTTCTGCTTTCACCAAACTTGGTGGTGGTGGTAGCAAATATATTATCGAGATCAGCGATGGTGAAGAGGAAGAAGTCAATGAAGTAGAGGAGGTCAATTTGCAAGCAATCAAGGACTATCGAGAGCAAACTAACTTGAAAGATGCCTCACCTCTCCCTACATCCTCAGCCATTCCAGTGTCAATGCAAGCACAAATGCAAAAGAAAATGGAGGTCAAAAGGTCAAATAAACAGATCAGATAGCACGTGGAAGACACAAGCCTAGGGCAATTGGTAGTGAGTTTCTCGTTCCAACTTGTATTAAGGATTTTTTTAATTTCTGAAATTTCAGACTGAAAAGATGTTATACAAGCTACCTTTAAGGCCATTTGCTGTTTCCATTACTTTCAGTGACTTTCTCACCGCATGTCTCTCCTCTTCACTGCTCGACTTCGATTTACTTTCTTGTATCCTGCTGGAGAAAATAGATTTTGAAACAGGTCTGCTGTGCCTGTTATCAGTCATTCTCGAGTACATGAGTCAGAAAGTTGAATCACTGTCTCAACATAGAATAAATGAGCCTTTGACTGGACAGGAGTCAGGGATGTATTCATATGCAGGAGCATGCCATGCCAGATCAGGCAGGTGAACAGTGATGCCGAAGAGTGGCCCGCCTTCACCGCCTCCCATATCTACATTTTATGATAACTGGCATAAAACACCAATGTATTTGTCTTATGTATATGACTCAAGAATGACTATATATTTCATTTTAGAGTGGCTCGTTTTCCAGCTTTGTACTTCAGATGTGCTTTGAGAATACTGTACTAAACTGACCGACTCTTCGGTCACGTGTCACAAAGTCGGCTGAAGAGAAGAGATTTCCCTATTTGTCATGCATCACCAAGGGCTCCGAAGAGGGTGACAGGCCAAAAAAAAAAAAAAACAGCCAAAAACGGCCCCAAAAATGGTAAAAAAACCAAAAATTTCTCCCCCCGGATGAAGAGTTTTGTCTCTTCGTCACACATCCCAGGCACCCTCGAAGAGCTGAAGAGATGGTCGAAATGTGTCACGTGTCACCAGGCTGAAGAGTTGGTCAGTTTGGTACAGTATCATGAACAGGCCAATTATTTTTGTACTTCTCCAAAATTGGGAAGTGCTTGGCAGTCTAAATCAATACATTCAGTGTGGTAGGTCAGACAGAGAAAAGTTCACCTACAAGTTTGCAAATGGCTATAATGTCCGCGGTCAGCTGCTTCTTGTAGGACTTAGCAGTATTTAGTGACTTATCAGCTTGATCCTTCACAAAAGCCTTAAAAATAGATGTCATCTACATGAGAAGTGGTATAAAGGAATAGGTATCAAATGGACAGTGATTGTTTTAAGCTCATCTCCCCAACCCTTCAATACCTTGGTGAGAGTGTGGCCACCAGAGTGTGGACATCTGGGTTCACCCTGCGGTTTCAGTATCTTCTTTGGATCTTCAGGCACATCATCATTGTCCTCTTCCTTGGATATCTCTGATTCACCAGAGGAATGAAAACTTAATGTCACTTGATTTAGATCCATCTCATCATCATGTGGAGTTGGTATCAGCAATTCCTTTGTCTGCCGCCCTTGACCACCTGCATTGTGCGATAAACTGACATCTTGTGTGTCTTGATCACTGTCAAGAGTCCACATTCCGGTAAAATTGATGCACTGTGTAATGATGGGCAGGGGCATTGGTTTAACTGACAAGAAGTGGATGCAATTAGTTATCACAGGCAGGCAGGTGACGAGAGAGACATAGAGGAGTTGGGGGAGTAGGAGCCAACATTACTATTGCCGCATCTCATTGATCTAGTCCCCTTATATCCATGTCGCTTGTTAGCCCTGGGAAAGAGCATTTAGAGCTGGCACCAAGTCGCATACTTAATCAGGTTGAGTCATAGATGAAATAGAGTGGTGATCTCCTTATGGAAATTGACATTTACTCTGTAGCAGCGCTGTGCACTTAAGCGACCTGAGATTACAGTGCGAACAAGTGAATGTTCTCAAGCTCTTAAGTGTGTGTCTGAGTCATATTTTAGTCAGAGGCTTGAAAAATGATGCATCTGAATTATATTTAAGCCATCATATTTTCAAGAACCCCCTTTATATTTGAGGCACCATGGTCTTTTCTTTCTTCTTCAGCAAGGTTTATAATTACTCATCTGACACATACAATGTACGTATTTTATTCCATTGCCTTATGTGATTATTCTTCAACATTGTGCAGAGATATACTCTTATAGGCATCTTGAAAGGGCACAATGGGCCAATTAACACCTTTACTTTCAATGCAAGTGGTACTTTGCTAGTGAGCGGCAGTCAGTATAGGAAATATTGAATCAAAGATTTCATTTCACTTATATTTCACATTAGGAGATGATGAGGAAGTGTGAATTTGGGACGTTAATTGTTTGCATCAATGTCAAAGGCTATTAGATCCTCATGGTCATTGGGCCAGATTACTTGTGTAAAATTCATAAATCCAGAAACTCCTTCGGGGGCTGATTGGTTGTGCCTTGGAACAGGATGAGGTATGCTTATTCTCTACCATAAGAGCAGGAGAGCAGTAAGTCATTGCAATTTTGATATTTCCATTTGACTCATTCACCCTAAGGCTGAGTTCATGGAAGTTTCGAGCTTGCGTGTTTTCTCTTTGGGAGACAGTGTAGAGAATTTTGCATTTGATCATCATCATCAGCACATGGCAATAAGTAGTCATTATGGCAAGATTAGGATGCTCCAATACCAGCAGGGGAAGTTTGTGGAGCTATGGGAAGATGAACTTCTCGATGCCATTCCGAGGGCTCTATTTTTTTCTGACAATGGTCACTCTTTGACCATTTATGCAATGGAAACTGGGATGATGTAAGTATTGGCTGTAATTGAGGAACTTGAAAATTGACTAGCTTAGATTCTGTAGAGATGTGGAAACCTCTGAGACTTGGACAAGCAAGAAGTTAAAATGGCTATGCATGTTTTTTTGTTAAACTCCCTCCTTCCTTATTTATTGATGATGAAATAGTGGATACATTTCTCAATGTCAAGTGATGGGCAATATTCTTGTCAATAACATGCATGATGGATTTGACATTTATCCCCCAAATTGCTATGTTCTGTCATGCACATACTGTGTGGAATCAGTCAGGACATATTTCAAGGCTGGTGTATTTGGTGAGGGAGGGAAAATTGTTGTTTGTGGGAGTGATCATGGACATGTATATATTTTTGGGGTTGGAGATTTGCAGCCCAGGCAAGAATTGGTGCATGGAAGTTGATCGGATGCAGTCCAGATGATTGAGGTACAGCCATACATTTCAATTTGTCCACTCACCTGATAGAGATTGCAATAGATGACCACTGCCAGTGGTTTACATCTCATTGCATCTAGAACATCCAGTGGTGGATGCAACATTTACATTTGGAAGAGACCAGTGGGTCATTGGTCTTTTATTAATCTCCATTCCTGATCTCACCAACATGTTCTGCAGGTTCGAGGAGTTGCTCATGAGGATAACACCAAAATGGCTCAAAGATTACTCATCCTGAATGTCATATTCAGCATCATATTCATGTGGCTAACCAGAGAGGCATGGAGCTCATACTTGGGTAATATAAAGCCAATATTCTGTCTGCTCGGTGTTCTTGGCCCAACATTTCACAGGAATATAAAAGTTATATGAGCAAATTTACCTTCCAGATCTCATCAAGGGTACCACAAAGTGCAGAAGAAGATAATGCCAGAAATTCGCCAAGCATAGAGGACATTCTCCTCAGGATGAATGAGGAGCAAGTTCGAAAAGTCTTGAAAATATCTCCCATGCTTTTGGAGAATACCATGGAGAAGTCAACACTTTCATGGGAAGAGGAGATAGGACACGATGATGTGGTCTAACTGCCTGATTTTACATAGGTCATGTTTGGTACCACTGCCTGACCCAACTCTGTACAAACAATGGAATACTATTAAAGGAGCAATAGATACAATCTAGGAGGTCTAAATAGTGTAGAAAATAAGTACATAAATAAAATGCTGCAGAGGAAACAGATGAACTTGTTATTTCGATATTTCAAGCTTTTTCTTGGTCAACAACATCAGGTGGGTATCTCCTTGTCATCGGAGTAATGGTGGTGGAGTCAGACAGGGAGGGTGAGGGGTGATGGGATCATGCTGAAAGGACCCTGCATGGGCTGCCCGCAACTTGGTGAACAGCACGATTGGCAGAACATCCTACTAGCAATAGACAGATTCCAATGATGGCTTTGGATGGTGAAAAGCAATAGC
>JADNYJ010000019.1:0-379806 GCA_015501075.1 Gymnopilus junonius
GCTATTTGGAATACTTTCTACTCTCTGATTCTGATCCATCCCTCAATGAAATCACCCATTCTCTCCTTTTTATCTGCTACTCTGCCCTTTGTCATTGCGGCAGAAAATACTGACCAACATGCACATATTGGACGGCAAGAAATGGGTATGTTAGGTATGTTCTGTCATTGCTAAATGTCCCGCCCTTTGTGTTTCACACAGGTCCCTAATCTTCTTCATTATACAATTCTCTCCACCAATGCATACCATCCATTGGCGACAGATACGCATATCCCGCCTTTGTCGGGCATCACTATGGGAATGGCAACACGTCCGCCTCCTCCGTTTACTGCTACTCATACACCTGGTGCTACACCCGCCATTATCGGGCGTCCCAGTCCTTCCCACAGCACGTATGGCTATCGTTAGAACGATGTAATTCCCTAAGTACTAAAATTTTTCTAGTTGCACTCACAGGGTGGCCCCCTGTCGATAAGATTCCCGAGCCAAGTAGGTTTTCAATATTGATCCGGCGAATCTATTGACAATAGTTTGGCTAGACTCGCCCGAGGTGCAAGCATGGATGAAGGAATTAGAAGGGATCACCATCCCGGACATTCTACCCACCAAAGATTCGAGCTGTGCAGCGGATCCCGAGGCTGCGGCTGAGGCAGAAAAGCGAGGATGGTGGACATGCGGTGGTTATACTCGAACTACCGGTATTTTTCCTTGACCTTTGCATTTCGAGGATATTGATATACTGAAGGCTTGTGTGACTAGATATTGCGGCATGCCCCGATAAACTCCACTGGGGAGTTAGGTGAGAAAACTTCTTGAAATCTGGCTTTCCTGCTGCTGACCTCTCTTCACAGCTTCGACGATGGTCCTTCACCTTACAGTATGTCCATTCTGCCAACCCGCCTAATTCGTTTTATTCATGTCACTCTTATAGCACCGTAGGTACTCCGTGAACGGCCTCTTTCTGACTGAATGCAACTACCGTTCCAGAAACCTAATTGCTAAGTTAAAAGAGAAGAACATCAGAGCGACTTTTTTCGTCGTTGGCTCACGCGTCATACAACGACCTGGAATTCTGATCGAGGAGTACATGAATGGTCATGAGATAAGTGTCCACACCTGGTCACATACCGTGCGTATGGACCTTCGATTTTGCAGATTGTGTACTGACATTTCGACTAGCCTCTGACAACACTAACAAACGCTCAAATCGTCGCCGAATTAGGGTGGACCAGGAAAGCGATCAAGGACGTACTTGGAATCACACCGACTACCATGCGTCCTCCAAGGGGCGATATTGGTGAGTCTTATTTGCTTTATCGATGCATTATCTCCCTAACAAGTTCAATTGAACAAGATGACCGTGTTCGAGCTATATCCTTAGCAATGGGAATGGTTCCCATCCTATGGACCTCCAATGCAGACGGGGGCAAGTTCGATTCAAATGGTTTGTTCAGAGTTGAACTGTTGTCGGTTAAACTCACTTTTAACCTCGACGCAGACTGGAGAGTTGCCAGCGGAGAGCTTACTGGGCCTCAGGTATTCACTATATTCGAAGATCTCATGCGTAATGGCACATCATTCAATACTGGGTACGATCCCATTTGCTTGAATAGCTGCTCACCGCATATATAAATTTCTAATAGGTTCATTACCCTCCAACATGATCTCTTTGAGATCACTGTCGACCTTGCAGTTGGATACACTTTGGATGCTGCTCTCTCGCACGATCCCAAGTTCGTGGTACGTTATATTGTCTGTTATGTTGTATTATCAGACTTAAATTTACCATTTAGCTGCAACCCGTTGGTGAATGCATGGGTATGCCTGCCGGAGCCATTTATAATGAAACCAAAAAGGATACAGCTGCTGCAAGTGTGACTGCCAGCGTACCTGAAGTTACTCAAGCGGGCAAAGCAGAAGATGTAGATGCAACGAAACCACCGGGAACGAGCGCTGCACTCGCAGTCGTTGCCCCTGTGTGGGGATTTCTGTCCATAGTTGGTTTGGCAATGGTTGGTGTCCTTGGCTGAAAGTGCTCCGCTACAATGTAGTCCTATCCGTTGCTCGGCCTTACGTGTATTACATTATACATATCTATTGGTATATCTAGTTTTGCAAAGGGGGAATGACTGAAGATAAGATTGTGCTGACGGCTATTCCCGTTACCCTGACGGACATCAGTGTCATGGTACGAAACGGTCATCACTTGTGAACTTGGGATTGTCGGATATTTCGAGACATCCTTGATATCCTTTGCCAACCATCAGGATGTCGTCCTTGATCACCATCGTGCGCAACAGTATGAAAACGCCCTAACTAACCATTATCGCATATACTCATACCTCTTGTCCTCTCCAGAGTTCTTGGAAGCGATACGCTCTGTCAACCCACCGTCAAGATGGAAGATACTCGTTGTCGACGATCATTCTCAACGGCTCTTGGGCGCGGTCTTGAAGCAATTTGATATTCTTGAAGAGAATGTTACGTGTGCGTTGTAAATTGAATTGGAGCTGCTAATAGTAACCCGTACCGACTAAACGACAGTGATCGAATCTATTGGAAACGTTCGCGAACCTCAGCCGGAGTTCGAAGCTCTGTACTTGATTATGCCCACAACCCAGAACGTGGACCGCATCATCAGGGACTTTTCCAATCAAAAGCAGTATGCTGCTGCCCATCTCTTCTTTGTCGAAGGTAAGTCGCGTGCTTTCCAAGGCGGCTAGCTTGGTTTGGATCATAAACGTGAAGGATTACCGGAACCGCTATTTGAACGTCTTACGTCTTCCCCTGCGGAGCCCCACTTGCAAGGGTTAAAGGAACTCTTCCTCAACTACAATGGTAAGCTCTGAAGTCAAGACGACAGACCTGCGGTAATCGTATTTCACTCTAGCTATTGAAGCACAAGTATTTTCAATGCGAGAACCAAGCTACTTTTTCAGTATGTATAGCCCTCCAAGGACAGATGCAGCATATAAGCCAGCGCGGGCCCGTCTCGAAGAAGACTTATGGTTTATGAGTAAAATGGTTAGTCAAAGTTAGGTATATCAGTATGGAGCGCGGACTGACGCTTCGAAGATCGCTAATGTGTGCATATCTCTGAACGAGCTGCCCTTTATTCGATTCTACATGCCCTCAAGCCATCTTCCTCTTGGTCCCTTGAAGCCCAACGCCCAAAATCGCCCACCAGCTCCACCAGAAAATGCCAGTCGTTGGAGGACAAACCTTGCGCGCGGATCTGAAGCAAGAGCGTATGAAGCTGTAGAGTCTGACTTCGTCACGAAGCTGCTCGCTTTTAGGGTCCAGCAAAACCTTGAGGAACATAAGAAATTAAATCCTGAGTTTGGAGTCAGCAATCCCTCTAATCACTGTGTGCTAAGACTGATTAAATCATAAAGAAACCGGATCCTGCTCGGCCCAGAGCAACTTTACTGATCACTGACAGGTCAATGGATATGATGGCACCATTTGTACACGAATTTACTTACCAGGCTATGGCCAATGACCTCTTACCTATCGAAGACGGCAACAAATATTCGTCTGTTATCACCTTCTAGCCATATAGTTAAACAATTGACCAGAACTTTATCAGATACAAATTTCAATCATCAGTTGGCACCTATGAAGACAAAGTAGCCACCCTCTCGGATATCGACACTACTTGGACTGCCGTCCGCCACCTCCATATGCGGGAAGCCATAGACAAGTTGATGGCCGACTTCAACAAATTTTTAGAAGACAATGCCGTCTTTAACGGGTTCGTATGTCGTCCATATCTATGATCCGCACTTCCATATCGTTATTTTCCAGTGAAGGTGCTGCCAATCTTAATGATATGAAAGATATGCTTGCGTCTCTCCCTCAATATCAAGAACATCGCGAGAAGGCAAGTTTCGACTTTCTTATTTCACTCCATTCTAATGTTCCTCTTAAATATAGTTCTCTTTGCATCTAAACATGGCACAAGATTGCATGGAGATATTTGAGAAGCAGAAGCTTTCCGATATAGCATCCGTAGAACAAGTATGCATGCGGCTGTATCACTACAGGTTTAAGTTGTTACTAATAGGTCACAAAAGTCTTGCGCAACTGGCCTCAATGCCGAGGGGAAAACGCCCAAGGGTCTCGTCGAAGAAATGGTGCCTCTCCTAGACAGCAGAGATGTTCTGTAGGTTATGGTTATGTCGCATCTCTCAATGCTTTGTTACTTATATTTCCACTAGCAATATGCGCAAAGTTCGAGTCATTGCATTGTACATCCAATACCGTGACGGTGTCCCAGACGAAGACAGACGACGGCTCTACCAACATGCCAGGCTAACGCTCGCCGAGCAAGATGCTGTGAATGCCCTTTTGCACCTCGGCGTTCGGCTGACAAGAGTGAGTGTATCATTTTGCTTCTATTCAACGTATGAACTTTTGCAAAGGGTCCGAACGACAAAGACTCGAAAAAGAAGATAAAACAGAAGTATACACCCGACGAATATGAACTTTCCAGATTTAAACCAGCATTGAAATCCGTCCTCGAGGTATATACTTCCTCGCCAGCTAGTCGCCCGATTTGTCTAATCAAGATGCTACAGGATCAAATTGGCGATAAGCTGGATGCCATCTCGTTCCCATACGTCAAGGATGCACCTTTGGCAACACCACTTTCGCCTCGGTCCCCCCACCGCAAACAACGTCCTTGCGAAGCCAGAAGCCAGCCTGGCACAGGGCTCCGAAAGCAGCAACAGTAGAGAACCGACAGCGGGTTCTGATATTTGTTGCAGGTGGGATTACTTATTCGGAAATGCGAGAGGTTTATAATCTCTCCAGTTCCTTGCATAAGGATATCTTCCTCGGTGAGCTTTGTGAATGGCAGACTAATGATATTGATTGATATAATATTTCAGGTTCAACCCATGTTATTACTCCGAAGGGATTTGTCGATGATCTCAAGGTCCTTGACCTCGGGGGCGCAGGCTCCAAGGCTATACCCAACGGTCTTCGAGATATGAGAGGAGAGCCCAAGACAATCCAACAATTGTATGACGAGAAATATTTTGTCAAAGATCAGCCCCCACCTCAAAAAGGCCCTGCGAAGACCCTCGCTCCCCGTCCTGACCGGGTGGCAGCACCCATACAACCATCCCCAACCAGTTCATTCCAAGGTTCCGTCAATTCTATCACGCCGTCAGTGAAAGATGAAAAGAAAAAGAAGCGAGGTCTCTTCCGATTTGGTTGATTGATGATTTCAAGTTTTGGATGTAATTATAATAGTCGCAGAATGATGTAATGTGAACACATATATATATACCTCTGGGGTGAATTGAATGATCATTATCACTTTAATATTCTTCAATGTGTCATACAAAAGAATGGATAAGTCGAGAAATAGGTATGTAAAGTACATGGCAGCAGCGATTACGTCGAATATTCCATCTTTGCTGGACGAGCCGTTAGTTAGAAGTAACAAAGACTGTAGGAATATGTGCTTACTCTCGTGTTTCTTGGCCTCTCCGACCTTCCGAGCGGCTTTGGTGAGATCCTCTTGGTTGACATACTCCCTGTCGTCACGAATGGCAAACATGCCCGCCTCCGTCACGACATTTCGCAGATCTGCACCATTGAAACCATCTGACAGCTGCAAGCGAGCATTAGAAGTATCCTCAAATGCGAAGGTGTGACAATTTACTTTGACAATGCCTCATAATCAATGTCGCCGCCTTTGTTAACAGGAGCTGCATGTATTTTTAAGATCTCAAGTCTTGCTTGTTCATTCGGTAGCGGAACTTCTATCTTGCGGTCTAATCGTCCGGGACGCAAGAGGGCAGGATCCAGGGTATCGGGCCGATTTGTAGCCATGATAAGCTTCGTTCTCCCTAAGGAGTCAAATCCGTCCATTTGATTCAGAAGCTGGATGAATGGAAAAATCAGTAAGTCAGTAAGGGGTAGAACATTATTTCAAATAGAACGTGCCTCCATAAGTGTCCGTTGGATTTCACGATCTGCGCTGGTACCTTCAGAGAAACGACGACCGCCAATGGCATCAATTTCGTCCATGAAAATTACGCAGGGTTCGTGGTCCCTCGCATATCCAAACATTTCACGGACTACGCGAGCACTCTCTCCAATGTACTTATCAACAATAGCAGACGAGACAACCTTCAAGAAATTTGTTTGTAACGTGGCGGCCACCGCCCTAGCGAGTAACGTTTTGCCTGTACCAGGAGGCCCATAAAGCAGCACGCCCTTCGGCGGCTTTATGCCAACACGGACGAAAAGTTCGGGATTCATGAGAGGCAGTTCAATTATCTGATTGGAACTGATGTGAGGAAACAGCAAAGGGCATGCATGGCCAATAAGTACCTCACGAAGTTCTCTGACTTGCTCGCCTAAACCTCCAATGCCAGCAAACGATGCACCTCCTGGATCCTCTAAGCTCATCTTATAGACAAGGGGATCAACTTCTCGAGGCAAAATGCGCATAATCGTTAGGGTTGTCATATCTAGGGAAACTCGAGTGCCGGTCTTGAGTTTCGCGACAGGAAGTGTAGGGCGGTACGAGACGACATAGCGAGGACCCGAGGACGCCTTTACAATAACTAAGGATGATAAATCAGTCAGAGAGTGTGGAAATGGAATGCGGAAACCGACTAACATCGGTCCGAGTCCAATTGCTTCATGACTTCACCAATGATCTGGCCTACAGACTGTACTGCTTTGATATCGTCCTCAGTCTTCTCGTAAGCTTTTTCTAAGTCCTTTAAAGAAAATCTGACTGGAAAGAGAATATTAATGTGAATGTGTGACAATATAGCTGAATTTGACACTGACGATTCTTCAGGTTTCGCTGCTTGCTTCATGACTGCGTAATTTCTGCAATGCAATGAACAGGAAAGAAACATCGCAAAAGACCAATAAATACCTCTCTATATGCCTTTAAAGTATCTTTCCTTCGCTGGTCCATAGCTCCCGATGAGGTTGAAGGGATTGCGTCCATGATGGTAGAATGAAAAAGGTTAACGAGTGACTTCAATTCAGGACGCGTAAGTGTCTGACGCGTCCCAACCTAGATGTCAGTACTCTATCCATCTGATTGTAATATGTATTATCGGCCTGATGGTCTAGTAGTATGATTCCTTGTTAGGGCCCACTTGCGGGAGTTTCGAGGAGGTCCCGGGTTCAATTCCCGGTCAGGCCCTGTTAATTTTTTTGAATTTAGATTCATATTCTACGATACAGTATGCGGTAAAAATTTTTGGAAGACGCAGACGAAGTCGAAACTGTATGGATGGGTATTGAGTAGTGACGACCTTAAATACAAGAAATTGTAACCCCAAGAACCCAGCTATGGGGGTGTAACAGGAGATTCCGTGGTCTAATGATGATGGGCTGTAGGCGCAGGTGTGGCCTGATTCCCGGCCATAAACGTTTTCCAAGCTGCTCGAGTAGCTGAAAGGGAATATATACGTTGATGGAGATTGCCAGTTACCATAAGCGACATTGTCTGCTCCCAGCAGGTTACCCGCTATAGACTTGACTTCGCCACCGACTACGGTGACAATGCCCGGTCGGATCGTCTTCACTAGCCCTGTAGGATTGCTCCCGAGAATAAATTCTCGCAACATCGTAAATGCCTGAGCAGCGAGGATTAGTGTCCCAACATAACTCTTATTGAATTGTTGCCTACCGAAATTGGAGCAGTCTCCGCTAGCAAATGACCAGCACCATATGCTAGGACATATGTCCAGCCACGCTCTTGGTGAACCACTCCCGCAAACTCTCCCGCATCGTTGGTCCAAGGAGTAGAGGGTTGCCTCGTAAAACCCTGTATACCGCCAAAGGTCGTGTTCTGTAAGTATGATAATTGCCTTAGCTTGCAACTTTCTTCCATTTCTCAACACTACATACCTGTATGGCAACTAATAAAACGAATGTCAGCCAGCAAACCCAGAAGGAAAGGCTATTAAACTACCTTCTGTCCCAAGGTGTGGAATGAGAGAGTCGTCGTTCCCAGAAAACAGGACTACTCCAACTCCGCGTGCTGTCGCATTGGCAGCCAGAGCATTAAAAATGTTAATGGCCCTTAAAGAAACCTAAGGACGTCATAAAATACCGAGGCTTTGGCGACTTACATGGGACCTTTTCAGGTAAGTCAGGAAAATGTCAAAAAAGTCCCCCAAGAGGATGCAAGACCAGAAACCTACTGGGATCGTTACCGCCGTCTGCAAAAGACGTCAGGACAAAATCCGTGGTAACTGATGAACCACACTTACTCGCACCAAATGGGAAGTCAGACGATTCTTCCCAATCTATACTTGTCGGCGCGTGAAGGGCTGTTTTCGTCCGGGGATCTGAGGTACGGTTGAGGTCGAATTGAATGGCAGAAAAGGTCCAAGCTTACCATTCAAGAAGACACTAGCATCATTTGGAACTTTGGGGTTTGTAGCATCAGGGATATCATATACCTATGGAGGGCGTGAGAAACGAGTCAAAACTTAAGGCAGATGTCATTACATTGAAAGGGAAACCGTCAGGGTTATTGGTTAGATCTGGGACAGTTGAGCTTAAAAATGTGTACGAAATGTCGATAGAGATACATACTCCATGGAAACGTGAAGTTGATGGCGTAGTCGACGAATTCGTCCAACAGGAAGCAACCATACTAGAACAAAAGGTTGTATCTTGCCTCAATGTCAACGTATGATAAGTGCCTACCCAAGGGTCGATCGTTCCGTTCGCTCGCATCGAAAGATCGCGCTTCCATAATCGTCTTTCCACCTCCCGATCACGCTTGACCAGTGACCTTGTTTCCTCTTCAGCACGACGGGCTAGCTTATGGAAGAAAGTTTTCCGCGTGTCCTTCGTGCCTTTCCTTCTCTCAGCGAAGGGAATGACTTGTTCAGTGGGGAATATAAAATTAGGATCGGGTATAATGCCGTTTTGTGGGTACGTCAAGGTAATGTTGAAACCGCAGAGGTCAGTCCTATATTTTTCAGAAATGAAATGCAAGTCTTTTGGAGAAGATTCTGAAGACTTACTGCTCCTTAAAATAGTTATAAACATCTTGGTCGTAGCCTATTATTTGGGGTACGTTTCAAGTACACTCAGCTGGAATCATCATTAGTGCTTTGAAAAGTATTACTACGGCAAACAGCCCGACTTACAGCAGGTAAAAATTCAAAAACTGGTTCAGAGGTATATGTTCCGTCTCCGATTGCTATCTTCGCAACGTTGACAGGGGGATTCTTCATATCAAAGTACGCTTTTAGGATGTATGGCTGTCAAGCGAATGAATACTTATTTGACTGTCCAGTAGACCGGCCCAGCTTACAATGTATTGTCCTGCATAACTTTCCCCAGTTATGTGAAGTGGGCGGGTTGCTAGGCTTGGGAAAACCTTGACTAAGTTGCCCAAGAAGCCCATCTGTAAGGTTTTGTAAGAGTGCTGAGCATAGAGGATATAGTAGAACACCCACGAAGTCCTTCCCAATTTGGTCTTCATCGACAGCTGTGCGGAGCCACGACTATTAGCAGGGTGTCGAGGCTTTAGAAAAATCCATACCGTAGCCGTTAGGATCCGCAGTTGAAAACCCAACTCCACTGCAATCTCATTGATAAATTAGCCGGCCTGCAATTATAGGATGTGACTCGTACACTGGCTGATCTATCCAAAAGTAATCTGCCAATTTATCCCAGCTGTGGGTATTGGGTCCTGCAGAATAGTCCCCTTTAATCTGGATTGGACCATTCTTCCGAATTGAAGGAAATTTAGTAAAGCATAATGTTCGGTAAGATAATACTTTGTTACCTCAAAAAAGAACCCAAGCATGCTTGAGGTACCAGGGCTAACGTGGAATCGGTAAGGTACAGCGCCAAATTTTAAATATAAGATCTTGAATTTACCCTCCATTGAGCCAAATTCCCCAAGGATCGCGATTAGTTCGGTTTAGGGGTGCTGTGAGAGAGCCTGGTGTCTTCTCGACTCCAATAAAGAAAAGGGTATCATTTGGATGACTAGGACGCTGAACCGGAATATTGCCTGCAAACATTCTTCCAGTTTCAAAGGTCACATTTGGCAGTTTATTTGTGACTAGGAAATCTAAAGCACACCATCGCGTCAAAAAACCAGTAAGATCAGACATGCGTCGAGCTCACATTTTTGCCATGCAGGACTAAAATCACCAGGCGGCTTTCCGGGTAACTTTGAGGGAACGAGTTCGGAAGAGGCGTGTCTTGAGAGGTGACGAATGAAGCTGTCAGAATCGTGAAAGCAAGATGCAGAGCGAGGCGTCGACAAGTCATGATGAAGAAGTGGTAAAATCTAGTTGTGGGAGTTTACGCGACTGCCAGGATCGCTGTTCAGATTGAGACTGGCAAACGCGTCTTATATACGAGTGGGTGTCAACTCCCGAACCATAACCACATGGGGTTGTTCCTAAGACAATTGTCCGTTGAACGGTTGGATGACAGTTGCAGACGCGTACCTTTGTGTGAGGAACACGCTGAAGAAGGAAGCGAGGTATGGGATCAATGTTTATTGTCTGCGAGCTCTGCCGACTCTGAAGTGCCTTGATCCGTGCAGAAACATCGGACGAAAGACTGGGAAGAGCATATCTAAGAGCCAGGTTACAAAAAGACAATAGACTCAGATTCACTTTCATCAGTAAATTTTGTACCCAAGTATAGTACAGTGTAATACACCTCCTTGGCACAAAACTTTTTATTCGTCAAATTAAAACACAATTATTAGAAATCCTGCAAAAAAATTTATATGAGCTTAATGAGGACCTTCTAAGGTATCAAATTGCTAATGATTGACTCCATTGCATGGATTATGGGTGAATTAGAGGATAATTTGTCGAGAGCAGCCTTTTGTCACAAATCCAGGTCCTTGGCACAAGTGTGACAATGCCATTTACTAGGCGACGCGTCCAACGCGCCGTTGAGTGCGCGTGTCACGCTCTGATCACGGTTGCCCTTTCATGCCCAATTTTGCCCTCAATCCGTGCATTTTTCATGTCAAATCTAGCTGACATCGAAGGCAGTACTGTTCTAAACATGAATCTAAAATTCAGGGCTGAAAGCTGCACTCCAAAATGAAAAAAGTTAGGTCCAAAAAGTTGTGAAGGATGATTTTCTCTAATTTTGATGGGTAATTGCATTGTCCTGCCTCGACAACTTTATCCCGTCAGCTGAAATTTTGTATGGCGATAGATTAAGTATATATCAAGGCATATACATAGATTTTATGGCCGACCGGCGAAAACTAAGTTCGGAAATCGCAGTTGTGCCAAGGAGGTATCATGTGCCAAGGAGGTGTATTACACTGTATCTACACAAGAAGATGAATCAGGACCAAGGCGGAAGTGTCTATCCGTAGACCGGATGCCGATCTGTCTATGAAGCAGCAAGCTGTAATCTGTCGATAGACAGACCGGTGTATCTGAGTTTAAATCCCCGTAGCGCGCATTTCCCACGCGGTTTGGCTGAGGCGTTTGAATATGGCTTAGGTGGAATTTGGCCAACCCTAAACTCGCTCCTCAGCAAGACGCGTCGCGTCGCGTCTTCCCTCGTATTGTCCGCGCCAGGTGCGCGCCGTAGGGCATCTGGCTCATGAAAACACATTGCCATGGACCCTAACACAGATTCTCTACATGAAGCTCTCAAAAATATACGCGATTTGCCAACTGAACTTCTCCTACAAGAATACCAGGCTCGGATACCAGCTGAACTCGCTCCTGCTCAACAATTCTGGTCTGGATACGACGCCTTCTGAAAGACTTCAAATGACTCTGAGGTTACCGGAGGCTCGAATTGCAACTCCTCGTGAGGTTGGGACGATCCAGCGAGGATAGGCGGCTGTAAAAGCGACGCTGCCGATGTTGATTGTTCCGTTGCAGTCGAAGTCGGTTCCGTCACGGAGAACGTCGACGTTTGCGTGCTGAATAGTGGTGCGCGCTTCTTTCTGGACTTTTTGGCCGGTGGTGGCTTCGCAGCAGCAAGGATCTCAGCGGAAGTCTTGGGAATCATGGAGAGGATGAGGCGGATGGGAGGCAGGGAGCGCGGTAGAGGGAGTGTAGTTTAGGGTTGGCCAGATTCCACCTAAGCCATTTTAAAATGCCTCAGCCAAACCGCGTGGGAAATGCGCGCTACGGGGATTTAAACTCAGATACACCAGCCTGTCTATCGACAGATTTCATCTTCATAGACAGGTTGGACACCAGCCTAGTCTATCCGAACGGAGGTTGCCTGATCATGATCATGAGTCAGGTGACATCATCTAATTGGACTCTCCTTGCATTCGGACTTGCATCATACTACTTGCCAGTATCACGAAATGGCCAGGCGAAAACGTGTACTGGACGATGGCGACGACTCTGACTCCATAGATGACTCTGACCAACCTGATATTGACTTCGATAACGATCCCGATGCACGAGAAGAAAGGGCTCTCTTTGAAAATCCATATGCGCATAAACGGAGAAAGAAGAATGGCAAAGAAGATGCACTGTATGGTATCTTCGCAGAAAATAGCGACGACGATGAAATCACAAATACAGGGCCTTCGAAAACGAGGGATTGGACGAAAGCACCGGCGTTCGTCACGAGCGATAAACCGGCTACCTTGGATGACCCAATGTTAGTTGATGCGGGCGAAGTCGTGTCGGAGGAAGATTCCTCTCAGGATGAAGGTGCTGAAGAGGAAAATGAAATTGAAGGCGAGGATCAAACCCAAGAGGATGCAGAATATTCTGACGAATCTGAATGCTCCAGAGCACCTTCTCCAAGAGTACATATAGAGGAAGAAGAAGAAGAGGAGAAGGAATCGCTTCCGAAACCTCGCATCGGCGGTCTTGGATTCAAGTCTTCTACATCCTCGGACATTCCGTCATTCTCTCAAAGCACTACGGGTTCTTCACTTGCCGAACCCCCCCCGTCGTTGGCTCGGGGAGGAATCGGTTCCAAGATGGTCGACATGTCTTCCACACAACGAGATGAAACCCTCACTACCACGCCGCATCATGGCTCCTCTACATCTACTGCTGACGTGTCCTCTGCTTTTGCCAAGCGAGCGCAAAGCTTCAATCGTACTGCCAGTAATTCGCCAAAGCCTGTGGCCTTGCCCGCGACCGAGATGGCACATTTCAGTAAAATCCAAGGTTCATTCGGTGCTCGAATGCTTGCTAAGATGGGTTGGCAGGCCGGAACTGGTTTAGGTGCTGCTGGAGAGGGTATCGTCATACCGATTGAAAGCAAATTACGACCCCAAAAGATGGGAATTGCCTTTAAAGGTTTCCGGGAAAAAACAGAGCAATCTAAATTAGAAGCCAAACGGAGAGGCGAAGCTGTCAGTGATGACGAGGACGAGAAGGTGAAGAAGTTCAAAAAGAAAGCCAGGGAACAACAGGAGAAACGAGCAGACGCGTGGAAGCGCCCAAAGAAGGTCAAGACCAAGGTCGAGCACAAAACGTACGAACAGATTCTGGCCGAAGCAGGCGAAGAAGCTCCACTTTCAGGCATCGGCCAAATTATAGATGCTACAGGTGCAGTGGTAAGTGATCTCGACATCATTGATTTACCTTCTAGTACTAATTACATTGTGTGTTTGTTTACAGCCAAGAGAAGTGTCATCGTTGGCGGACATTTCATTAAACACATGGTCACCAACTAACGACCTAACACGAATACCGGAAATGAGGCATAATATTAAACTAATCGCAGATGCATGCAAGACCGACCTCGACGGTTTGACACGCGAAGCTAAAGCTCTACAAGAACGCAAGAAATTCGTCATTACGGAAGATATTCGCCTGCGGAAAAAAGTGGAAGATGAAGCGGAAAGTAGGTCCTTTGATTGTATAAATTTTTGTTTACTTATTAAATTATCTACCTTTTTACAGTGATTGCCAGACTTCAACGAATTCAGCTCGTTGCCAACGACATAAACGAGAAAGCCAAAGAAATATCTTCGCTGTATGAAGTATCATTGGAGCCTTTCTCGCCTTCGGTTACTACGCTTATCCACGACTACTCTTCTGAATATGAAAAGTATGGCCTGGATGACATCGTGGTGGGCGCTATCGCACCCGTTATGCGAAGGATGGTTGCGAATTGGAATCCTCTAGAAGATCCTTCCCTGTTTCTCCCAACGTTGAGATCGTGGCGCCGCGCCTTAAAGATCAACGACGAAGAGCCAAAAGTGAACACCTCTGTCGACGTGTACGGAACAGTGACTACTGTTACATCGCCTGTGAACTTGTTAGTGATTCATTTCCTTTATTATTCACAAAATACTGACAAACGCCATGCATCCAGGGAGAGACCTATGACACCTTTTGAAAGCTTGCTATGGAATGTATGGTTACCCAAGGTCCGAACCTCCATTAACAACGACTGGTCAGCCGACGAGCCCCGACCAGCTGTAAAACTTTACGAAGTTTGGTCAACATTTTTACCTCCATTCATCCGCGACAATCTTTTGGACCAGCTCATCTTACCGAAAGTCCAAAAAGCTGTAGCCAATTGGTCAGTGAGGCAATCGAAAGTCTCGCTGCAGGCGATCGTTTTCCCCTGGTTACCTTACGTTGGCTTACGGTTAGAGGATGTGGTTGGAGATGCGAGAAGGAAGATCAAAATCCTTCTCAGAAGTTGGGTTATTGATGAACCAGCACCAGCAAACTTGTTGGCATGGAGAGACGTGTTTGACGCAGTTGATTGGGACGCTATGCTACTCAAAAATGTTGTGCCCAAACTTGGTGCGACATTACGCAACGACTTCCGAATCAACCCCCGAGACCAAAAGATGGAGCCACTTCTCCGTGTCTTCGCCTGGTCGCAGTTTATACGCTCATCGGTATTCTCTCAAATATTAGAAACCGAGTTTTTCCCCAAATGGTTGGACATTCTTCATATATGGCTTATTCAACCCAAAGTCAGCTTCGAAGAAGTTGCACAGTGGTACTCATTCTGGAAAGACGCATTTCCAGAGGAAGTGCGAACACTCCCTGGGGTCAATCGTGGCTTCACTCGGGGGCTGCAGTTGATGAACAAGGCTATAGAGTTGGGTCCAGATGCTTCAACGAAACTCGTTAAGCCCGACTTCCTGGGTGAGCTTTCAGCTCCAAGCTCTCCTCGACCAGGAAAGGAGAAAGACAAGGTGTACAAACCTTCGCCTCGTACACACGAGATTACCTTCCGTTCTATTGTAGAGGAATTTGCCGCTGCCCACAATCTACTATTCATTCCTATTGGCAAAGCTCACGAGCGCTCTCGTATGCCTCTCTTCAGAGTGAGTAGAACAGCAGACGGGCGCAAGGGGTTATTGGTCTATATTTTGGACGATGCTGTATGGGCACCGAAAACAGATGGGGTTAATCTGGAAGGAGAAGAATTCAAGGCGATCAGTCTGGATGATATGGTCTTGAGAGCAACGACGTAGTTTTTATGCACGATGTGCATTCGTGGATCAGATTTAAATAAATTCCCCAAGGGCTTATGCATTTAAATTGATTTGACTCCGATTCATGGCGCCTTTATGTGTATCTATCCGCCGGGCAGTCACTATCTCGAAGTTTGAACGTTATCACTTGGCACCACAGTCTACCAGAGAGGAATTGATCTGAAGTACGTGTATGCCTTCAAGTCTACCTAACCAAAGTCTCAGATATTTCGACTGGTTTCCCAACGGGTTCCTTATGATAATTGACAAGTTCGGGCAAGAAACTCTTGTGGACGTATTAAATATAGCCTATTACGGTATATTAAAATAAAAACCTGCTTCATCTTTACTTAGTTTTTCTTCCCCTTATGGTGCTTAGGGTTGGCTTTCTTAGAGCTGGCCTTGTGTGATGTAGATTGAACCCTCGCAGCTTTGGCAGCCTTCGCTGTTTTCTTGGCTTGTTTCCTGTTGAACCTCGCTTGCTATACGGCGGCCTTGTTCTTATTCTTAGGGTGGTAAGCACAAGCACGAGCGCGGCGGACGAGATGTGATCGCTGCAATACGTGGTTGTCGTGAGCATCCAATCGAAACATGAAAGGAAGTATAAAGGTAAACGTACGAGGTCGAGATCTTCCTCAAGTGCCCGCGCGACGAGCTTATCGCACTCCTCTCCGAACACACGGTAAGAGTCAGCGTTGTTGTGCATGTGGTTGGGGGCCCCTTGCTGATCATTCCGTGCAAGTCACCCATATGACTGTCCTTGTCTGAATCAAAGCGTCAGTATATCGCATTGAGAACAGAATGCCAGGTACATACATCCAACCAGGGCATTGCTCTTGTCGACTGAGCCGCCAAACGCGTAAGGAGTACCATCCTTTTTGAAGTGATCGACAGCGCTATTGAGAGCATGAGATGCTTCATGGATAAGGGTCCCGGCTCTTTCCTTGTCAGTCGAGCCGTAAAAGACATTTCCAAAAGTAACATGTTTGTTTCCAGTGGCTGTAGCACCCTGCGTCACGCCGTTTGCTGGTTCGGCATTGAGAACCAAGATCTTCCCGGTCTTGAGCGTCTGGACATGCTTCTTGATTTCGTCGATGTTGGCATTCTCGCCAAAAGCTGCAACCACCGCAGGTTCCGACTGTGGATTCGGACGGTTCAGGACAGTTTCCATTTTGCCGATTTGCCTGTTAGCTGCGAGAAAAAATGAGTAATTGGTTGAGTTACGGGACCAAAAATCAAACATACCAGTCTTCAAAGCAGCACCTTTGACCTTTTGCTTGTTAGCATCAGACCCGCCATCCCCAAGACGAAATTTCAAGGAAATGGCCGCAATACCTGACGAGAAATAGATCAATCCCTGCAGTCGCATTGGAGGAAGTCTACGGTAATGCCATACCTTACAAAGTCGAAACCCAGAGGGTAAGAGTGAGGAACGTAACGAAAGAAGCCCGCATCGTGATTGAGAGTAGTTTAAGTAGAAAGAGGTGGATGAATATACTGCAAAGTGACCTGCACGGCTGCACCTGGAAATGAAAGAGGTTGAGTTGGAGGCAACGTAGTTGAGAAAAAAAAGGGGGCTTACAAGAAAGAGGTTCGACCAGCGAAATCGTAGGGAGGCAGAGAGGACGAGACGCCCTTTTTATATTAGGGACGCCTGTCTTTCGGACGCGTCCGGAGGATGATCATTGAAGCCCCAAAACGCTAGGCCGTGAGGTAGCGCGAGGTTCCCTGAAGTTCTTCGAGCTTCATGGAGTCATTGCCATCATCATCTGCATAGATAAATTAGCCGCCTCCCCTAATCTAGGATGGAAGGTCATGAGAGGTCATGTATTTGGAAATTCGGATCCATAACAGATATATTTCTTGATGTGGAAATAATAGCCAAAATATTCTCGCCTCACGCGGGCAATGCATCTTGAACCGCCTTCCCCGCCCAGATAGCGCCTGCTTTTGCTGCGGCCTCATTGGCCACTGAACCATCCTGATTCCAATATGCCTCCAGGTCGTCCGCCGTCATATCACCAGTTAGAGCCTTAAGCTCGACGACTTTTTGCTGAATAGATTGTCCGTCGTCATTTATTTCCTCCGCCAAGACCTTGGTTCCCCCTGTCTCATCAGCATCCAGTGTGACCCGGACAACCGGTGCGCCAACTGGGTGTGGAGCGAGATCTTCAAGGATACACAAGTTACAACCGTGTTCTGTTCTACTCGCGGTGCTACGCCAGCCACGACCCGGATGGCGACCTTCATCTGATTTTCCTTCGAAATGGTAAGAAGAGCTGATCGTTGATTCGGGAGAGTGAAAATTTTCGGAAGCAATGTCAATACGAATCCATCAGACTTTGCGATGCCAATATTGAGGGGGGCAGTGTTGAAGATGCATGCCTTATCGGCCAGGGCGAAGTTTCGCAAGGAGAAGGACAACTTCGCAGCGTGTTGACTGGGCTGCTCAGGAGTTACTACAACTTGCACAGAAGCGTTGGTCGAGAATTTGGACTGCAGTCCGTCGACGAGAGGAGAAATGGTTTCCGGGGTTGAACTGATGATAACTACGCGTTTCAGAGCTGGACGATCGGCAGAGGGAGTAGCCTCGAATGACGCAAGGGCTGGATCAACGATCTTGCGGATAATCTCTTCGACGTCCATATTTTGGCGAATGGCATGATCCACGACTACATCTGACGATATACGGATACTCTCCTCCACTTCCGTACTAACGAGACTAGAACCGGCGACTGAGGGGCCGATGTCTAACACCAACTCGTATTGCGGAAGGTAGTCCTCCTGAACAGATGATCTATGATATGTTTGAACGTGGTTGAGGATGCCTTCGAGCTTCCTTGGCACCAGCCATCCTGCATTCTTGGCGGCCGAACAAACAACCTCCTTCTCGGAATCCGTGAAATAGATTGGAAGGGTGAAAGTGACAAGGTCCAGCTTTTGGGAAAGCTTCGTAGAAAGTCGTTCAAAGGCTGATTGAAGCGCCTTTTCGATGGGAGCTACATCGTCGACACGCTCCTCGAGGGACAGCGAATATGAAGAGTCTGCAGTGGAAAGAACAGAAAGGGACAGGAGAGAACTGGGAGAAAGACTAGACAGAGAGATTCCGGCTACAAAGCTCATCGTGAGGTTGGTGACAATAGTAAGTTGGCGTGATAATAGATTTCAGAGGAAATACATATCAGATGTTTGGACATTCTAGAAAGAGAAAGAAGATGCTACGCATAGCCAGAGCTCTCCAAATCAAAAAGAGGGATCTAAGAAACCCCACAGCAGTCCCATTGCGGCAGGGACTCGTTCAACGAGAGCCAAAGTTAAGTAGTTATGGATTTCAAAATCAAGTTGTCAAGTTCAGCATAATGGTGCCACGTGATTGTGACGAACCTGAGGAACCGTTTGTTCGCTTTATTCCAACAGTGCTTGCAAATAGAGGTATTATGACGGAAATTCGTGTACATACATGAATTTCATTGATCATACTTACAAAACGTTTGTTGTGCTTTGTTGACGGTCCGACGGAGTAGGTAGCTTATTCTAAATCCAGACTTTTACTATTAGCGCCGTCTTCAAGTTCAACTCCGTGCAATGAGTTCCAAAAAAAGGTGCGTTTTTCTGGACTCGCGAGAAACAGGATTTGACCAGAGCCATTTACAGCTCAAAGCTCGACCTCCTCGTGCGCGTCCGATATTCAAATCCCTTACCTGCCCCCCATGTCCTCCAAAACTCCTCAACATCCCCACAAATCCCATGCGCTATACGCGTCCCGAATTTCTCAATGCCATTGCCAATGAGGTGCCCCTTCCAATGATCGTTGACGCCGAGTGTGGTATGCCGCTGGACTTGGGGAAGTGGGACTGCCTTTGGGAAGAGAACGGAGACGATTCAAGTGAGTTCGTCTACATTCTTTGCATGCCGAATTACTGAACATGCAATTTTCGCTCAGCTCTGAATCCAGACCCATTAAATCTACCAAAGCTTGACCCTAAAGACTCCTTCTTACTTGCCGATCCCTCTTCCTCAATTTCAAACGGACTAACAAGTGTCGGTCCAAACGCTGCACATGCCACACCCGTTCATGTCCCCTGGCTACGCAAGACCGAGTATATCAGTAGAGAAAGCAATCAAAGGACACCCATACAAGAAGCGTAAGTTTATTCATTCGTCCTCTACATTGTTCAAGACTTACAAAGGACTGGAATTCTAGTAAGCAGACTATATCCGCTCATATCGACGTTTCGAGGACTGCACAACTGCGCACCATTGAAGCATCCTTCGCGGCTTGCAATGATAATTTCTCTCTCGAATTAATAAAGCACCCTAACAAACCAGATGTTACCGCTGTCGAATCATACCCATTCCTTCCCGACGCGGACATTTGGGCAAATCAATACGATCTTTTCAGGTTTTCTGAGAGGCCTGGGGACAGACCTCTTGACGTGAGTCGGACATCCTCGAATTGCCGAGTAAAGGCTGACCGTATAGAATTAGACGGAAGACCCGCGTCTGGATTGTGCCATTTTACGACCCATGAAGACAGAGCATGATTCATTCCTTGCTTTCTATCTCACCCAAAATGACGAATCTGCTATATCATTCAAAGAAACCCGCTTTGCTCTTCCACCTTATGAAGTGCCTGAGAATGAACAGGTATTAAAGAAGGATTTAAATCCGTTGAGGAGATGCTCATGCCCTTCATAAACACAGGAAACAACATTCCACTTCGTACGCGACTATGAGACGGTGAAAGTCGAGCAGGAAGTTCCTAATGAATTCCTGCTCGTGCTCTATGACGGTAATCCAGTGCCCGAAAGCGACAATCTAGATGGCAAACTTTTTCACAGAGAAAAGGGCGCCTATTACAAGAATATCGAGCGCAAGATGCACCTCAAAAAGAAACGCGTCAACGTGAGTATATCCGTTTGAAAGCTAGTGATGCAGATGGCTAATGGCATTGATCAGGCTTATGACCAATATGAAGACAAATGGGAAGTTATCAGAATGCTACATGCGCCGATGAGCAAGGAGGAGGAAGATGAACGAGAAGAAGCACTGGCGGAGGTGGCTGACCCGACGTTCTCGCTAATGAGAGGCGACGCAGACGCTGAAGGTGAGGTAGACGACACAGCGGTGATCCCTGTCAATGGGGATATCGACGTTGTTGCAGAGGTTTAGTTGTATTATTTCTCGTCCGTCGAATATTGTTGTATTCGCATGTACATCCATGTATTCTCCATTTCTATAATCTTTCTCCTCGTTTTGAAACTGGCATAGATGGCCTTCATGTGTTATGTATCTCGAGCTTGCGTTGAAATCTCCCCAGAAATTCAGCCGCCGCATTGACCGGTGTGGTGTTCATAATTGTTATCATGGGGCAGCATACGAACATACAAAACGCAAGTAATCGTAAAACAAAGAAGGATGAAAGGATTTTAAGCCTCTGTGATTTCGCGCAACCGACGGACAGTGCTACAGATGAGCGGGCGGCAATCAGCAAATACCAAAATATAGGATGTGCACGCAACACACCTGCGGACTGTGGCAGCAGCAGTCGTTGAAACGGTCCAAGCACCACCGGCAATTGTTTTCCTGCAAGCCCCGCAGTGCCAGATTCCAACGGCGGTCCTCTTCACCGAGTCCTAGAAATACAGGGACGTCCTTCAAAACTCGTGGTTCAATCGGTCAAACATTTGAATAAGCGCACCTTGCCGCAGAAGGTGCAGGTATATCTTGCGTGCTGCGAGATTTCCATCTTTTTAACCTGCTTACGCAGGGAGGCACCATAACGCTAGAAATGCCGCAAATTCGTTTGGCGATTCCAGCGTGCAAAGGTTCATTGAATGACTACTCACGGTTCCGTATTTACCGGTGATTCCTACTTTCTTGGTGCGCTTGGTCTGTAATGTATCGAGAATGTAAGATTATACAAGAATTGGACATTGTTTCCATCTACGTACCATCTTGAGGAGGTTGCGGGGCTTGTGTCTAGTTCGCGGCGAAATGTATCCTCAACGATAATTGGGTGCGATGCGTGAGAAAGAAAAGGGAATTTCCGATAACTGTACAGTTACCTCAGCCACATTGCATTATCTTATCAGATACCATCACAAAAATTCTACTGTTTTATCTACATATCTCACAGTACATTTATTTGAAAAAGTAATCTTAAAACATGATGTAAGGGTAATAAGCCTTGTAATGGGTGTCTAGCAAGCTAGCAGCCTAACTAAGGGTCTAGATAGAATACAATGCCGTTCCGAAGATAAGGTTGAGAGGGGTGGTATAAAGCAATCCAAGACGATTCAAGAAATACGCGGAATAAATGTACCACGGAAATCAGAAGGCATCTGCTTCTCCACCGTACCTTTTGGGCAGTTGGGTGGCATCGATGCAAGGTAACAGGGCCTTCTTGATTGCATGGTGTCCAGAACCAACGACCGACATTTTTGCAAGTGTGTTAGCGGAGAGGATAGGCTTAAAAATCCAGAACATCCAGTTGAGAAGAGTGGGAATATTGACAAAGAATTTCTTATACTATCAGAAGATGGTCCATCAAAGATCACACAAATGGAACTAGGGAGCGCATACCAGAAGCTCGGGTAGTGGTTCTGGAATATATTAGTGGCCTCTGATGCAGCTGCCTTGGAGTTCGCATCTCTGCTTGTAAAGCTGACGCCTTCATAATCTATGAATGATGAACACGAAATTACATCACGCCCAACATTGGAAATGCACCATATTCTTACCGTGAATCTGCACCATCTGATCGATCTCGAGGAAATCCAGCAGTGCTACGCTCCTTTCCATAAGAGCCACGCGCCATCTATTATAGAGTTAAGGGAGAGTTACAGATGGGTTTACAGATTAACCAGGACGTACCGAATGAACCTTCGAACATCTCCGAAGACAGCCTTGAGGTCCTGATTACCTCCATACACATTGTAACTATGCGAACAAGATTATTTAGAAAGTATGAAATGAAGATAGAAACGTACACCACAGGCCGTCCCTCCTTGTCGTGCCCATAAATGTGGCCTAAACTACCAAAGATGTCTTCGGGAAATTCTTCCTTCATGACTTCTTCTATATTAATTGACACCCTCCATCTCAGAGTACTAATAAGCATTTCACGAGCTTCTGAAACAATCATATTCCTATGTTGAGTAGTTGGGTTATTGTAACTTCAGTGGTTCGAAAAGGCATACAAACCTGGCACGGAGGAATTTCATGAGTATTACACTGACACGGGCATCTTTTTCCGGGTGGGCTGGATCGATAGCAACTCCCCAGAGTGTAATCGGCAGTTCTCGAGCGTTGGGGTTGTCGGGATATCCTTCAGCAAAAACATCGGGTAGTTGGTGCTGAATATAACAAGTCAGGGAGGAGGGCTTGAAATAATCACAAGTACTGACACGGAACTCAGAAAGTGCCTTCCATTCGGCGTCCGTAAACTTCTTCGTAAGGGTACTTTGCAGTTCTGGCAAAGAGGGAACGGGCTTTTCGACCGTGTCTGCAGGTGTCTCAGTCAAAACTGGTGCAACATGGGATTCAGATCCCTGCGAAGGTTCAGCATTAAGGACGGCGGTCGTCTCAGGCTCAGCAGGTGCACTAGCTCCTTCAGACATGGCAGTGGGCTCTGGAACCTTTACAGGACCAGCAGCATCAATGCGAGATTGTGCATCAGAAGAGGGAGTATTTGATTCAGCAACAATAGGAGCAGGGGAGAGTCGGGAGACGGCTTCAGACATTGGCTGTCGTGTACACGTAGTGAGAAGTGAGAAAGAAAGCAAGAGTTCTAATGTTTATCTGATAAGATGCTACTTACATAACCCATCAAACGGCTGCCACCCGTTTTGTCAGTGAAGCCAACGCATCGCTCCGTACTGTATCCAGTGTTACAGACTGCCAATCAACACCCGACGGTATAGTCTCCCCTGAATGTCCTCATCTACTAGATAGCCCTCCTGCGCTTTGATCATGGCCCCCGACCTCCTCCGCACTTACGACACTCCTCTTCAGATAATTACGAGAATCCACGATTGCGGGATGGAGACTGGGGATTGCACGCTGGTCGGTTGCCGATGTACAGTCCTGTGTGGACCAACGACAAGTCCTGGGTTCAAAGAATGGCCACCAACTTTACGTCGTCTCTGGCTGAAATACCAGCTCTCGTGTCCCGCTTTCTTCCTGCTTCCGGAGATCTGCAAGGTCCTATGCCACAGGAAGACCTTCGATGACCTCAAACGCCTTGTCCTCCAATTTTCTTTTTGTGCTATTATGCAGTCTGTGGTACACGACTTCGGCGCTCTCCTCAAATACCGGAAAGGCAATCCTGAACCAATTTCGCTACCCGGTTACTCTCACCTTCGTCCAATTCGGCTTCGTCGCATTCTACTGCCTGTTGTTCATGTCTCCAGCGGTCCGTTTTTCCAAGTTCCGCAAACCAACGAAAGCCATCACATGGAGCACACTTCCCATGGGCTTATTTCAAGTTGGTGGTCATATTTTTTCCAGCATAGCAATATCCCGAATACCAGTCAGCACTGTACATACTATCAAGGTTAGCGTTAGTTCGCTTTTGCAGAAAAAAAAGAAGTTTATTATATTTTTTGTTTAAGGCTTTGTCGCCTTTGTTCACAGTCGCTGCTTATGCTTTATTTTTCGGTGTCAGTTACTCAAGCAAAACTTATCTCTCTTTGCTGCCTCTGACAGTCGGCGTCATGCTGGCATGTTCGTTCGACGTATCTGCCTCCAATACCATCGGATTACTATCCGCTTTTGGCTCCGCACTTGTATTTGTTAGCTCAAATATCTTCTTCAAGAAGATAATGCCGTCCAATGGTACATCTTCTCATAAACTCGACAAAATGAATCTTCTCCTGTACTCTTCTGGAACTGCATTCCTCTTGATGGTCCCCATTTGGGTCTATTACGACCTACCCGTCTTCCTGTCGGGGAATACTTCAACTACCCTATCTATGGAAGGACCACCAGCACATTCCGTGGCTTATTACTTCTTCATGAACGGAACCGTCCACTATGCACAAAATATCATCGCCTTTGTGATACTTTCGTCGACTTCACCTGTGACCTATTCCATAGCATCACTCATCAAACGCGTTGCAGTTATTTGCATTGCCATAGTGTGGTTCAATCAGGCCGTCCATCCCATTCAAGCTTTCGGAATTGTCATGACGTTCACGGGTCTGTACATGTATAACAATGCCAAAGGAGACGTTGAAAAAGGCGAAAAGAAATTACGAAAAATTGAAGCCACGCGAGAGATGATGCTGCCTACGACAAAAGAAGATGTCAGGATCTTAACTGGCGTAGAAACTCCTCCGTCAGAACTTCTCCCAGATTATCAAACCACCGAAGCAATGGGGATGGGTTCCGGTTCCATATATGGTGGACCAAAAAATGGATCGATATCTGCAGCTCTCGGCCATCCAACGTATTCACAACAACACCACAGACCACCCCCTGGAAATCCACTCCACATCAAGACATTAGATAACATTCCAACGATGAAGGAGCAGATTGGTTCACCTGTAGTTCTGTATCCCTCACCGCCACCCTCAAACGATTCACCTCCATCCGACACAATACCATTGCCAGCACTGGGCGACGGCTACGGATTTTCTAGTGAGAATGAAATCTTTCATTCAATCCACCGCCAATCGACATCTGCACTTGCCTAGTTCACCCTTCTAAGGCTATTGTCATGCGTATTAGATGTTCCTCCCGCCCAACCTTCCACAAACTATAAACTCTTAGAGTTTTATGGACATTTTATTCCAGTGAGACCGTCAACTTATAATGCGTCAACCACTGCATATTTTACTACAATTTTTATTCCGTTGGGTCCCTTCTGTATTCATATTTATTTTGAATGAAAGCAGTTACTTAGAATACTGCTATTGAATACGTGTGACACTCGTATAAGTGACATGCGTGACTAAGTAACGAGCCCAACTTTTTCGCACGTAGTACTACTGTACGAAGATCGCCAAAAGCCTCGCGACAACGGGCACGCCGACACCCTCCGCCATCCTCAAGAAGACTTCAGCACAGTATGGTCCGTATATTGCATTCCAGGTGTCCCCAGGAGTCATTATGGTGGTTATTCTGGCGAAATTATGGTTCTAAAGGATGGATGCAGGAAGTCGATGTTGGATGACCTTCAGACGTGCTCCTGGGAGAAATTCGTCTCTTCTCCATACTGATACGCATTCTGTTTCTTACAGGCCCGCGGACCTAAAAAACATTTGAAGCGCCTAGCCGCCCCCTCGTCATGGATGTTGGATAAGTTGGGCGGTACCTACGTATGTTGCAAAGTTCTTGGGATCTTATGAGCTATCTTACTGAAACTCGGTTATCGATTCATAGGCTTCCCGCCCATCCCCTGGTCCTCATAAGCTCCGCGAATCCCTCCCCCTCACCGTATTCCTCCGCAACAGACTAAAGTATGCTTTGACTGGAAAGGAAGTCACTTCCATCGTGAAGCAGCGCTTGATTAAAATTGATGGAAAGGTCCGTACGGATCCCACCTACCCTGCCGGGTTCATGGGTGAGTTAAATATATCTAAAAGTCTGCAATATTTTCTGATCATATACTCCAAGATGTCATTTCCATCGAAAAGTCTGGAGAGTACTTCCGCCTTCTTTACGACGTTAAGGGTCGTTTCACCATCCATCGCATCACCCCTGAGGAAGCCACCTACAAGCTCCTTAAGGTCCGCCGAGTTGCCATTGGCAGAGGTGGTGTCCCCCACATTGTCACACACGACGGCCGCACCATTCGCTACCCTGATCCTCTCATCAAGGCCAACGATACCGTGAAGTTCGACATCGAGCAGGGCAAAATCACCGAATTTGTTAAGTTCGATACTGGCAACATTGTCATTGTCACTGGTGGACGTAACATGGGCCGGGCTGGTGTTATTGTGCATCGAGAGAAGCACATTGGAGGATTTGACATTATCCACGTCAAGGATTCTTTGGACAGGACCTTCGCCACTCGGTAAGTCTAATTTTTTTGCAGTTGTGGGTTTTCTAATATATTTCCAGTGTGACGAACATTTTCGTCATCGGTGAGGGTATCAAGCCGTGGATATCTTTGCCCAAGGGCAAGGGTCTCAAGCTCACCATTGCAGAGGAACGTGATGTCAGGAGAAAACGGGCGGCCGCCGAGTAATTTTTTTCTTATAACTACAGCCCTGCTTTTCTTTCGTTTATGCTTTGTATGCATCCACATGACATATCTCATGCAAATCATGGCTTTGTAACGGTGTTGCAAGATGATGGAACTTGTCTACCAATAATCTGGATGACGATGAGGCACTATTGTATCCTGCCCCCGTTTCTTCCTTTCTGCTTGCCATTTAGCTACCCATTTTGACATTTTTGCTCGACTGGCTTCGTTCCCTACATTGACAGTGGCGATCATCTTCAACCAATTGAACGACATTGCAAAACATGTTAACTCATAGAAAGATGAATGTTCGGAATAGGGGACAGGGTAAAGTTGTAATGTCGGCGTTGATTGTCTCGACACCTGGAGGTCGGCAAACGTGAAATTCTGCCTTGAATGTGACGAAAGAATGGAAGGAATAGAGGGTAGCTGGTTAGTTCCAGCTGCTGGGGTATAGCTACCGTAATTTAAGTACATTTTAGAGTAATGTAACTAAAGCACTTACGTCCAACCTGTTGGTCTAAAGCCAATGAGCCGGTCATAGCGTCCACCGAAACGATTCAAATAGGCCTTGAGGTAGTCAGTGGTCACCGTGGAGAGTGGTACAAGGTGAACAAATCCTTCCATGGGATCAGACGTTAATAATGTGTCTAGTTCCTGATCCGCTTGGCATCTTAGAATAGCTGCCTTTCTAGTGTCGCAATATATTTTGCTATTCAAGGCATTGGCAATAGCTGTGCAACCATGTCACCTACGGAACCTTCCGTAAAAGCAAAGGATCTTTCCTACCTTTGGCAATGCGTTCCTTGCCAATAGAATATGTCCTGAAAGGGTAGATTAGATGCTTGCAAGCAGGTCTAGCATATCCACATACCCAATTACAACTAATACCTTTGGCTTGTTGTTTGCTTTTCCTTTAGTATCAGAAGACGCTAGAGAAGACATCCATGATAGAACTGTCGACTTTGTTTCTTTCATAGGCTGACCATCAACGACTCGTTTTGTTAATTCTGCACAAGCAGAAATGACAAGCGATTGTGGAGGAAAAGTATACTGTCGGGGATCTGTCAGGTAATCCGATCCAAATACAGGCGCATTGAGAATTCTTACCTTTGGGTCTAAGTAGGTTGTATCAAGGTACACATGATCAATAACTTGGTCTTTGACGACTGGATGAAGAAGATGCCTCGGAGACGCTCGAAAATCGCCACAATGTAGATAACGAAAGATCTTCGAGGACCCAACATACGATGACTTGAATGTGCTGTCTCCAGCATTGACGGTCTGGCGGCCTTCAAAAAAGAACAGACAGGATCCAGGGCAGTGATTTGCCTCGATGAGAGTCACGGTTACACCATTTGTGTGAGGAATCACCGTCGCTATATCCATCGGTAGAGAATGCACCCATTTTCTGTCAACGCGCAGCATGTGTACGATCAAGTTAGCAGTTCCTTCGGAACAATAAATGGGACCGTTCTTCCAATTTGATGAAAGATTCGTATAGTGATCTGAATGAGCATGTCTACATCAGATGAGAGTCAGATAAATATCCAAAGAAGGCTAGACGTAACGCCAAACGTTAAGAAATAGGCTGTAATTCCTGGTATTTCACCATACTGAAAAGCATCCACAGCGATGGGCATGCCCTGCAAAACTTTATAGAAGGGTGCCTTTCGACGACTGCCATCGGACTTCTGAGAGCGAAACTTCTTGTCCTGCAATGCTGTTGCTTCTTTCCACACTTCGTTCTCTTTGAATGAAGACATCAAAAACGAGAAAGCATTTCCATTTATCTTGGCCTTCTCATCGTGATAATCTGATTCAAGAGCTGTCGATGAACTAGCCTGAGCTTTGGAAAGGATATTTGAAGCAAATGCTTTTGCTTCTGGGCGAGAAATTTTCGAGGGGAAACTATTTCCAGCAAGCATCTACCCGTAAATCGTGAAATTCAACCAATGCCGAAGTTAGAACTTGAATGAGCCTTACAGAACTATCGAAAAGTGTATCGCCATGACGTAGAGGGTCTGCTGTCGACGGGGCCTGAAGCAGCGAACGTCCCAGCTCATCCCAGTCCAGCTCCTCATCGTCAGGTACAAAACCTTGAACTACTTCGTCATCGCCGTTCTCCCAGTTACCCAGTGTAAGGTCAATATCAACGGGAGTCTCATACGGTGCTGAATTGAGAGGTTGCTTGGAGCTAGATGCGACGTTTTCATTTGGTGGCATCTCTAAATCTTCATGCTGCAATAAAAGAAAAGGATTTCCAAATTTGGGGGAGACTTCTACTTCAACAGGATTAGACACAAGGAGGAAAGGACGTCCAAAGGTTTCCTCAGACGTGAAAACGGCAGTGTCCACGAAGTTTTGTGAGTCGTGTTCACTTGAGGAAGTGCTCGAATTTTCCTTGCAATGCGCGACCGTGGCACTTGGAGGAGTGTCGACATTCTTGGGACTAAGCTTTCGCCGCTTTACAGTCATTGGTTGAACGAATTCAATCGCGTCATCACTGTCCGAGTCAATTACTATGACTTCGCGCGGAGGACATGAACGAGATGAGGCCACGGTAACAGTGGGCTTGCGTTCCACACCTGAAACAGACTTCGGGCCGAAAAAATCGTGCAGTGTTTGTCGAGGAGCCCTCTTATCTTTCTTCTTCTTCGCAGAGGGCATAGTCGCAGAAAGAGGGGACCCAAGCTTCAAGTCAATAATAATAACGATTTGGACCAAGTAGAACTGTAGAAGTCGCGCCAATTCAGCAGCGTTCGCCTTACGTAAGGTTGTTTCACAGAATCGGCCGAATCACTCTTATCAGTTGTCTTCGGTCTCTCTGCAATATGTCCCCTCGTTTCTTGGATCCGTCTGCAGACACTATCTGGTCACAGGACCCACCTCCATCGATTATCTTTAATAAATCTATCTATTTGCTTCTTGAATTCCCTTTTGCATCGCGAAAGCTGCACGGCTACCCAATCACGTACGTGATACATCTATCCTGGGTTGTAGAAGCAGTTTATTTTAAGGATTCTTGCATGGTGCGACTGCAGGGCAAGCCAATGTTTGGAAAGTCGAATTAACCCCTATCACACGATATCACAGCGTTATCATATAAATATTGCCCCTTCTTCGTGACTCATACCCCAAGAAACTTGTCCGCCTCCCCCCGGCTAGAGACATGGCTCCTGCTCCCGAAGTTAATCCCTCTACTCCTTCTGAACCTACGAATGGTCTCAAACAACCGAAGGTGGTCAAACCAACTTATATTCTCCATAGGACTCCTTGGCGGCCACCTGTTGCCGTAGCTGCTGAAGGGATCTACATTGACCTTGAAGATGGTAGAAGAGTCATTGACGGTGTAGGCGGTGCTGCAGTCGCATGCCTTGGTAACAGTCATCCAACTGTCATGCGAGCAATCAAAGACCAGGTGGATAAAGTTTCGTGTAAGCTGCTTCAATTCAATTCCATAGGCGATTTTTATGGCTGTCGCCAGATGTGTACAACATGCAATTATCAAATGAGCCAGCAGAGGCACTCGCCAAAAAACTGATCGATAGTAGCAACGGAGCTTTTGCCGTGGTAGGATTTGCATCAGGAGGTTAGTTTTTTATTCTTGAGGTTGACAAAAGCTCATGTTGACACCCAGGATCTGAGGCTATGGAAGGTGTTCTAAAGGTTGCGAGACAAGTATGTGGTACACTTCGATAATCTTAAGGTTGTTCCCTAATTAGCCACCATAGTACTATTATGAGATTGGTCAACCTCAGCGGAACAAGTTCATTGCGAGGCAGTTGTCCTTCCATGGCAATACCCTTGGCACCTTGTCTTTGGCGTACCACCCCATTCGTCGAGCTCCATATGCTGCTGTACTTGATAGCGATCATTTCCACCATGTTTCCCCAGCGTACGCCAAACGTTTCCAGAAACCTGATGAGACCGAAGATGAATATGTCGAACGTTTGAGACAACAACTAGAAGTGAAGTTCATCGAACTCGGTCCAGAAACAGTTATTGGGTGTAGGTATCTCACTAAGTTCATCAGCCTTACATGTAGCTCACAATCGCGTGGCAGTCGTAGCAGAGACCGTAGTTGGCGCCACAACTGGCGTTGTTCCCGCTCCCAAAGGCTATTTCAAAGGTCTTGTGATTCTTCTGTTCTTGCAGTCGAAGTATCACTTATCACACCATTTCCAGCCATGAAGTCCGTCTGCGATAAATACGGTGCCTTGTTCATACTTGACGAAGTAAGTAACTATCATGCCGCCTTGACGATCCAAGTAACAAAGCACCTTTCAAGGTGATGAGTGGAATGGGACGTACGTGTTACAATTTAATAGACGATTCGCTCTCGGTTGAGAATTGACGTAGGTATGGGCACCTTACATGCTTGGCAATCCTTCGGCGATAATGTAGCTGTAAGTAAATTATTTTATTCATAAATAGCTTCTTAAAGCATGGTTCAGCCGGATATCCAAGCTGTTGCCAAAGGCCTTGGTGGAGGGTGAGTACCTTCTTTCTTCTATGCGACAGAATATATTGAAAACAGGACAGTTATGCCTCGATCGGTGCCGTGTTGATGTCTCAAAGGGTTGCAGATGGCATTCGCGACAATGCAGGCCTGTGGAAACATGGGCACACGTACCAGGTAAGTTATGTTGAAATGGATCTATTTCAAGATTCTCAGCTCATTGCGCTGATAGGCCCACCCGTTAGCCTGCGCAGCTTCTTTGGCTGTACAGCATGTAATCGAACAAGAAAATCTACTTGAAAATATTCGTTCACAAGGAGAATATCTCCGTAAGGATTATATGATTTATTATTGACATGTTCTCATACGTGATTAGGTCAACTTTTAGAGGAGGGGCTCACTGGCCCAAATTCCATTGCTTCTCCTTATGTTTTTGATATCCGAGGCGGGGGAGGCTTTTGGGCTGTCGAATTTGAGTTCGAATCCGTCGGTTTCAAAGGTTCTTCATTTGCTATACTCGTGCAGGCGAAAGCATTGGAAAATGGACTAATCGTTATGGGAATGGTTGGTGGGGCCAATGTAGAGGGCACAAAAGGCGATCACATAATTTTCGCACCTGCATATAATGTTACAAAGGAAGAGGTGAAAAAGATAGCTGACATTTTCGTCAGGAGTGTCGAAGAGATCTTGAAAGAGTATAATATACAATAGACTAGATCGTAACTACGCAGCATTGGTCAAAATTATAAATCCCGGCATCGCGAAAGAGTTCACGCCACCTGCTTATATAAGAGCAAAGGACTGCTTTAGGGCGTTCCGGGAAGTCTGACCTTGCTTTCCTCCACTACATCCATCTCACTCTCGGTGTATACAGGTCTTGTCTTATTCGTTCGGACTCAGGATCTATGGCTGGCTGCATGCACTAAATGGATTTACGACCAATCCATCATCAAGAAGCGACCAGCAGCTCCAGTGCATCTACCGCTCACCCTGACCTCACGGAAGATTCGAACCCAACAACAACGTCAGAAAGCAAACCGATTCGCTCTAGCGCAAGAGTGAAAGCTGCGAAACATAAAGCTCAACTTTCAGCCCAATTGAAAGACCTTGAATTTCAAGACACAGACCAGGCCCCTGGAACCTCATCCTCACACGTCTCCGAATCTATCAGCGCACGCAACAACCCAATCAAAGCCAGCCGCTCCCGTGAAGGAAACTCTGGGAAAGGGAAGGCCAAAGAACTGCCACAAGAACCTTCTACACGAAACAACAAACGGTTAGCGCCACCCTCTGACAAACGCATGACTGTTATAACTGACTTCTGTGTCATCCACAGTCAGCGCCGCACTTCCGCACTACCTCTAACGATTAACGAACCTTCTCGCGATTTGAAAGGAAAGAAACGTGCTGCTCCGGAAACCGACGAAGACGAATTAGCAGGCCCATCCACGAAACGCCCGAGAACATCAGCATACTCTCTTAGATCTACATCTGCATCAGCTCAATCTCAAATGCCTCGAAAGTCACGGTATATTTTCTTTATTGCTGCATTATAATGTCTTTCTAATGCATCTTCTGTCTCAGAACGTCTGCGCCGAAAGGCAAAGCTGCATTGAAGTCGAAGATGGCGGTTGCGAGTTCTTCTCGCATCGAAAATGACGATGTTGAGATGCTAGATGCGGAATTCAGGCACGAAGATGGCTCGGATGTTGAGGAACATATGGAAGAGAAAACTGGATCAGATGCAGAACATAAGCAAGAGCAAGCAAAATTAGCCAGTAAGGAGGCCCATGAAGAAGAGGCGAAATACGAAGATGAAGATGAAGAAGACGACGACGAAGACGAAGAGGCGCCTGGACAGAAGCACGAAGGCAGGGTGTCTTCAAGCGACGCAGGACCTATTCCTGGTGGAATGGACGAGGCCACAGCTCTGGCGATATTTGGTGACTACCGCCAATTTGGGTCATATATGATGTCCCTATCGTCACGTTTGAAGACAATGCTAAATAACATCAAGCCTTCCGCTGATCCTACTACCAGGCTACTCACGCTACAGGAGTTGAGTGAACTCTTGAGTATTAGTACTGAAGACACCTTGGCAGGTTCTTTCCAGGTTGAACAGTTTGTTAAGGAACTAGTCAAGATCCTTGGGGGTCGTGGAGCAGATGAAGATGAGGACGACGAAGAAGAGCCCGCTGAACATGATGAGGATGCCGCTCTTGCTGCAGCCCTTGCTTTGAGTTCCGGTGGTGCTTATCACGGCGATGAGAATCTTGAAGCCCAGGTCCTGGCGTGCAGATGTTTGGCAAATCTCATGGAAGCTCTGCCAGGCGTTGCGCACACAGTTGTTTATCATGGCGCAATCCCCGTTCTCTGCAGCAAATTAATTGAGATATCATATATTGATTTGGCGGAACAGACTCTTAGCGTAAGCATATTTGTTATCACCTGAGTGATCAGTCTTTCTTATCAATACCCAGACGATGGAGAAAATCTCTGAAGAGTTCCCCAGCGCTATTGTTCGCGAAGGTGGCTTGGCTGCCTTGCTCAATTATCTTGACTTCTTCTCCATTGCAGTTCAAAGGACAGCATTGCAAGCAGCCTCGAATTGCTGTAGAAATGTATCTCCTGAGAATTTCCAGATGATTCGTGGAGTTTGGTCTATCATTCGAAACTGTCTTTCCTACTCGGATCAACGATTAGTAGAATATGCCTGCCTATGCGTCATCCGCGTTGTGGATTCCTACCATCGGTCATCCGTCGAAAATCTAGAGACGTTAATGGATTCGGATCTCATTCGTGCCGTCAATCAACTTCTTCTTCCAGCAGGTGGATCGCCTTTGATCGCAGCAAATACTTATACTCTGTTGCTGCGTGCGCTAGCTACCTCCGCGAGGGCAAGCCCTAAGATCACTATTGCCCTGCTGGAAGCTGACATTGTTGATACTCTCTACCAAATTTTGACGGGAGTTCTACCATCTGCATCTGCGAGTCATTTTGATCAAGGAGACGCTGCCGGCGGACAAGGCCTGGGAGGAGGCCTTGCTGATATGACTGTTATGGAGAATCTTGCCCATAGGCCAAAGGAACAGGTAGAAGAAGCACTGTCCCTTGTATCTGAGTTGATGCCCCCGTTGCCTAAAGGTAAGATCCCTCCGATGACGTTTACTCCGTTTTCTAATGATCGCTAGATGGTGTCTTTGATCATAAGACTTACACAGAGAAGTCCTTGGCAAGGATGGTGAAAGCAAAGGCCAAAGCAGACAGAGCAGCTGCTCGTCTGGCTGCACAGGGTCAGCCGAGTGCCTCTGCAATCTCACCGCCACCCACTGTGGACAACGCCTCTCCTGGACCAGTTGATACACAAACACAGGAATCCGAGGAAAATGCAGAAGCTTCTGCGGCCCTTCCAAGTTTCGAAGCAGTGCCTGATCGTACTGATATGTTAAGGTCGAAACCGGCAGTAGTTGGAAGATTCATGCAACTTCTCGTACCCATTCTCATCGACGTCTATGCTGCGAGCGTTATCACGCCAGTCAGGATCAAGACTTTAACAGGACTGCTGAAAGCCGTCAGCTTTCTAGAGGCAGATGGTTTGAAACCTGTTCTCATGGTATGTGTCTGCAATTGCTCTTGGTTCATTAGACCCATCTAATTCTATGTTAATCTAGTTCGTACCAGTTGCCAGCTTTGCATCCTCTGTGCTCTCCTCCAGAGACCATCCTTCTCTGGTCATCGGCGCTCTTCAGCTCGTGGATTTACTTTTGGGAAAACTGCCTTCTCTCTACAAGCCAACATTCCATCGAGAAGGAGTATTTCACGAAATTGAGACCTTGGCAGAGCGGATAATCACTTCCTCCAAGACCAAGGAAAAGGAATCATCAGAAACAGGCGACGATGCCCCTCCACCTAACCCTCCCGCGATTATTCCAGGTTTCAAGAAGCTTTCCTCGATGTCGCTAGATCCTGAAGACGCTATCACACTGAGAGCTCGTGTCATACAGTTCAAATATCTCACAGAGAAAGAGAACGTCGATGAAAATGGCGCTTTTGAGAATTTGCGGAACCTTGTTAAGAAGATTATCACTCCCAATTCCACTGACCAGGAGTATTCCCAGGCACTCGCGGAACTTGCAGAGCTATTTGCATCTCCTCATACCTCCGTGTCAAGCTTTGAATTGATTCAGAGCGGTTTTGTAGATGGTCTCCTTGCATTTGCTGCAGATGATAATCATTCTGGTACGTGGAACCACATCTCAATTTACGGCTCGCTGACGATCTGTATTAGTGAGTCTCCAGAGGAGAAAAGAGATTTTTTTCGATGCCTTCGTCAGTCGGAAAGTAAAGAATTTGAACGCAAGTCAAACACCATTCGCGACCCTTGTCAAGAAGTTGCAGGAGAGCTTTACAAGAATGGAATCTTTCGAGGTCACTACCGTCTCCCAAGGCAGTGATGGTAAGACAGCATTTCTCAACAAATTCACACAAAATTTCATTCCTTTTTGTAGAATCTAAGCGAAGCTCCCCCTCTCTGCTTGCTCGCCAACTTCGTTTGCGTCTCGTCGCTGGAGATGACTCGGACATACCAAAGAATCTCAACAACATTGTTGTATCAATTCATGCAATTGCGACTTTCCAGGCTCTTCATGATTACCTTCGCCCTCGTGTGGCTGGTCTATTGAGCAGCGGGTCCCGCCTATCTGGCATGTTCGCGGCGTTGGCTGCTTCCGGTTTGATGGGCTCGGCGCATAGGCAACCAGGTGAAGATATGTTTGCCCAATCAAGGTCTAATGCACCCGCCGAATCTAGCAATGCCACGTCTTCATCGACAGTGCAAGGCGTTCAGCGTCGACGGAGTCAGCGTCTTGCTAAACAGGCTGCTGTGACCTCTCCCTCAGTCGACAACACGACCACTGATCCAGGTGACACTAACTCGTCTGTAGACGCAACCGACGCCCCTGCCGCGGAGCGTACGCCCAGCGACACCGTTGTTGATTCTGAACTTCAGGCTGACTTCACAGATGATGAGGAAGTTGACGCAGAGGTATTCGAGGACGATGTCGATACCGATAATCCTATCTCAGAGAAGACAATTACCCTTTCGGTAGTGGAAGGTTTGTATGCAAGCTTTCTTTCTTCTTAGCCGTATTAATATTTAAATAGATGGTGGCAAAGTTGAGGCTCAGACACCAGATGGCACCAGGGTAGCAACTCCGAACGCCGGCAAGGAAAGTCAAATCGGCACAAAAAATACACTGTCGCAGCGTGGTTCTTATGCAGCAGCACTCAAAGCGAAACCCACCGATTGGCACCTTGAATTTTCAATGGACGATCATATCCTGCCGTTAGACTTGACAATTTACGGAGCCATTCATCAACATGAAATGCGGAAGAAAGCTGGAGCAACTCCTCTCAACATGATTTGGCAAGGCGTTTATACAGTCAAGTTTAAGAAGGTGACTGGGCCTGCTCCTAGTTCTGAAGGTATGCTTACCTTCCACAACGTGTGATCACTGTTGCTCACGGATAAATCTAGCTCGAGCAGATGCCACCGATATCGGCAACAAGAATCGATCAGGCAATCTTACCCTTTCATCACTTCCAGATGATGCACCTCATTCTAAAGTCCTTCGTCTTTTACGAGTGCTGTCTCAGTTAAATACCTTTGAAATGGAGCGGCCTACTTTCCCTGGCGACAAAAGGAATCTTCCAGACTCGGCTTTCGTTAATAATAAACTCACGGCGAAACTGACGCGTCAGTTGGAAGAACCAATGATTGTTGCCAGGTTTGGATCTATACATACATTTTACGTGAACTCTACTTACGCTTACACAGTTCATGCCTCCCTGATTGGGCATTGGATCTTCCTCAACATTTCCCGTTCCTGTTCCCATTTGCGACACGTTATAACTTCCTTCAGTCGACGTCATTTGGCTATGCCCGTTTGATCCTGAAATGGCAAAGTCAGCAGACGAGAGGGCAAGATAATTCAAGGCGAGACGACGGAATTGGTTTCCTAGGGCGTTTACAGCGACAGAAAGTCCGAATTTCACGCAAGCATATTCTCGAATCTGCTGTGAAAGTATTTGAACTTTATGGCTCATCGTCTTCGATACTCGAAGTGGAATACTTCGAGGAAGTAGGAACTGGCCTGGGACCGACCTTGGAATTTTACTCTTTGGTGTCGAAGGAATTTGCTAGAAAGGACCTGAAACTTTGGAGGGACGCAGATACTTCTGGATCTGGTTTATATGTTGATCACCCGACTGGACTCTATCCGGCACCAATCAGTAGAGAAGATATATTGAACGATGGTGGACAGTGAGTATATACATTTTTGCATTTGCTATTGTTATAACCGCTCTCACAGGAAACGAACTCACATTTTGCGAGTCATCGGTCAATTTGTTGCGAAGGCGATGCTCGATTCCCGAATCATTGACTTAGCTTTGAACAAAGTGTTTTTGAAGCTCGTTCTGGGAGAAAATGTTCCCGTAACCATCTCGACTCTCAAGGCAGGTCGCTATTTCTTTGTCATTTCTGCATTTGCTCAATCCTGTTGATCTATCAGCTTGTGGACGTTGATCTTGCAAATTCCCTTTCCCAGATCCAGAGCTTGACCTCCAGCAGTAGCACACCCAAAGACAAAGTACGTTATTTCGGCGCATTTCATATGACTCTAACCTAATTTCTTTTTTTCTGAAGGTTGCACAGAAGGTGGCAAAGATCGAACAAGTCAGAATCGAAGATCTGGCACTAGACTTTACAATCCCAGGCTATAACATCGAGCTTCGTGTAAGACATCTATTTCAAAATTTTCTAGTTGCAGTTCAATAAGACTACTTCACAGCCGAATGGAAGGGACATCCCCGTAACGTCGGAAAACGTCAACGAGTACATCACTGAGGTCTTAGATGCAATCGTCGGTAAAGGTGCTACTATCCAGGCTAAAGCCTTCCGAGACGGGTTTTCGAAAGTTTTTCCTATTTCCGACCTACGCGCATTCTCTGCAGACGAACTTGTCATGCTTTTCGGGAATTCGGAAGAGGATTGGAGTGCTGAAAGTAAATATTTTCTTCACTCGTCACATAATTTGATTCTAATAACCCTTCAAAGCCCTCTCCGAGGCCCTGAAAGCTGATCACGGCTTCAACGTAGAAAGCCGAGCTATACGGGACCTCATTGAGATTATGTCAGATTACGACCCCCCTGCCCGCCGGGCGTACTTGCAATTCATCACTGGTAGCCCTAAGCTTCCTATTGGCGGTAGGTTGTTTTTACTCTGAGACTAAACACTTGCTTAATCAACCTCTAGGTTTCCGGGGCCTGAATCCTCCCCTTACCGTCGTCCGAAAACTACACGAAGCACCGTTGACTGCTGATGATTACCTGCCCAGTGTCATGACTTGCGTCAACTATCTGAAACTCCCGGAATATAGCTCAAAGCAAGTCATGAAAGAGAAACTACAGGTGGCTACGCAGGAAGGTGTTGGAAGCTTCCATTTATCATGAACCGAATGTTCTGCAGATGTTCTGTCAAGTTCAACGGTGTATGTAGAAACATTATCGTCGACTTTTTTGTTTGATCGCCCCTATAATTCATCTTCAGTAATAGAACTCAGCCACAATTCAGCATATGCATATTTCTATAGCATGATTTTTTCTGTATTGCACTCTGACTAAAACACCAATTGTACTTGTCCAGTTGTCCGCGCTCGTGCTTTTGAAGTTTAGTTGTCTACAGCAAAGACCTACAGCTCTTCAAGACGTCTTAAGCTTCCTAATATTAGTAAGCTCGTGACTCGGCCCGAGTCAATTCCTAAATTGAATGACATAAGCACTGAGTCCTCCTCGAGGTTCCGCCTTTCTTGAGCCTTGACATCCATCATGTCTAAGCACCATCCCGGTAAATGCTGCTTTGCCTTGCACAACAGAAACTTCTAGATGCTAACCATCTGTTATAGATCTGATAATGTGTCGAAGGCAACCTGGCATTGGTTTGTAATTCACAGCCTTTCCTATGCTACTTTGCTAATTGAGTTTGGTAGCAATTGGCCGTCTCTGCGAAAAGTGTGATGGTAAATGGTATGCGAGCCTCAGTTCTGATTTAAATGATTACTGAGTCTCTGTTTTAGCCCCGTATGTGATTCATATGTACGGCCAGAGACCTTAGTTCGTATTTGCGATGAATGCAACTTCGGTACATATGGTGGACGATGTATAATCTGTGGTGCACCAGGTAAGTTTGCTCTCCCTCATTGTCAAGTTAAAGGTCCTGACAAACGATTCATTAGGTATCTCAGATGCCTACTATTGCGCAGAATGCACCCGATTGGAGAAAGACCGTGATGGCTGCCCGAAGATCGTCAATCTAGGTGCCAGTCGAACAGATTTATTTTATGAGCGGCGTCGCCTTGGTAAGTCGCCTTCAGGTTCAACGCATTAAAACAATATCCACGTTACTTCCTAGGTTTTAAGAAAGGTTAGATCGATGCCAGATACCAAACAACAACTATATGCCCTCTCAATGCAATATTATTCATACAAATTTTTCATTACACAAGAAAGGTATATAAACAGTTATACAAATGCATTGACAGTTTAACGATAGATAGGGTAGGGTATGACGGGCGGGTTTTCTGAAGCGCTGTCTAGATTGGCAAAGTTTCTGCCAACAAAAGGGTTAGCTAAACTGGTAGTGTTGTACTTTACCACATACCTTAACAACTGCATGTCAACCTGAATAGCAAAAAGTTCAGAATAAATTCAACAGAAAAAGCTGAAATCTCTTACGATGGATTTGAAAACAATGAAAACATGCGTATCATCATGAGTGTCTACTTCTTGACAAGAATCGCATAAGTCCACAGCACAATAGGCACATCGGAACCATTCTCCCTCAATGCGCTTTATGCATCGATCACAGATGGCCGAAGAATGGACAAGTGATGCCAAGTAAGCTAAGAAGAGGCAGAATGTCATGCAATGAGGTACACAGGAACAAAACTCGTAGCAAACCTTTAGGGTCAGTAGTCTTCGGTGCTGTGGGAGGGGGTCCAGCTGGAACCTTGTATCTAAAATTTGGGTTAAAAAAAGGAAAACATGGCAAGCATCGTAAAATCCTACAAAGGAGGTAGCATGGGAAAGGGTGACTCCAGCGGTTGGTGAACTGGTCTCGGCAGCTTGAAAAAGACATGCATCGGATCGTGAATGATGTAAGATCGTGCTTCACAACTAGCACACTAAAAAAGACAAGGTCAACGTTTAGTTGATAAGCCCCTGTCTATACATACCAGACTGAATGCTGAGGGCTTTGAAGGGCAGTGCGCACACTGATACCGGATGCCAATGATCAACTGCAAAAAATATTTAGCACTAGAACAGAGGTTAAACTTCAGAGAACACATACATGTCCACATCCATTGCAGAAAAGGCGATGGTCATCAGGAGAGTGCGATAGACCATCTCTTGATCCAGAGCCAATTAAAGTATGGGCATATGAGGATATTTCAGAGTCTGCTTTTGATCTTGGCAAGGAGAAACCGACACTGGCGGCGTCCCTGGTCCAGAGATGCACTGCACGCCGACTCGCGTTTCGAAGCTAAATGAACACTTAGTGTTTGGATTGAGTTCATAGTTGACAGGAATCCCACCTCCGTGTTTTCTAAAGGATATGGAATCTAGAAAAAATGTCAAGCTCACTGATAATGACTACCACGCTCAATAAATACCTTGATTAAGATATGAGAAGAATTGTGGCCACCGTCGTCCGAATCCAAATTGCCGGGAAGGCCTGCTGATTCACAGTTAGAGCATATGTCCACTGAGTCGCAAATGGCACAGTGGAATCTAGCCCCGACGATATCCAACAGGCAGCTATCATTCAGAACATCAGAAGACTTTATTAAGGAGGCGTAGGGAAGGGCGACCCACTGTGCACATTTGACCCCTGGGTGTTTGAGAGCTTTCAGGACGTCAGCTACAGCATCGCAACGTAATAACACGAAAAACGCACAAAGTTCTTCATGGGGATCAGGGATCACAGTAGAAGAGAACTCAGAACCTCCTCGGACCTCAACAGGTTTATCGGGAAGTATTAGGAATGCGTGGGACGGGTGTAGTTCATGGACTTGGCTGTGTACTGAATGAGTTCAGAAGCTGCAATAAACTGTGATAAATTTACCTATAGCAAGCGCGACATAAATGCATTTTCGAGCAAGAAGCACATTTGTATCTCTTTCGTTCAGTAACAGCAGAACACGTAGAACACTGCGATATTTGCGCTTCGTCGAGGACTTGAACGAAATTTAGAACACCACGCGAAGTAGATTTGGTGGTGATTACACGTACCAACATCTTCCCAACCCAAGTGTCCCCACACTTTTTCTCTGTATGCATGTCGCAGTTGACCCTTCTTTGGAGCAGCACGTCTCCATTGCGATGCTCTTTGGGGATCATCGTGAGTCGGGGACATATTGTTGATAGGAGAGGTGCCGGGGGCAGCTAAGGCTCCTTCAATGGCGTGATGAATCCCGACAGATTCTAAGCAAGCAGAACAAAGCTCGTATCCCGGAGACGTGTGTGGTGAAGAAGGCGATGATGGGACACTTAAATGTGACCGAGGCGCAAACATAGATTGGGAGGGTGAACCAAGGGAAGGTGAGGAGGGAATAGATGGCAAAGGCTTGTAGTAAAGAGAATCCGAACTTCCAATGTATGTCTGGGAAGAACTGGAGTTGGGGCTAGAAAATAATGCATGACCTTGTGGCGGGTACGTATATTGGGTAATCGGGGAGTCTCTTTCTCTGTCCTTGCCTTTCTCCCAAGGATTGTTGCGCGCAGGAGCCTTCTCTCCGCAAGTGGAGCATACATATCTGATAGCGTCTAAGAGAACACCGCAATTTGAACAGTCTGTGAGAATCTCCGGCGGAGGCCCGGGGACTGGTAGAAATGGCAGGATATCTTTATCGATGTCCTGGGATAAACCTGGAAATTCTTCATGAATGGACATAGCCTGTACGTCATGATGTCTACCGTGCTGGCTCTCTGCCGGTTTGATCCTTTGAGAGGCAAGCCAATTGAGTTGCATCGAAGTAGGTCGAGGTCCACGCAGAGGGTTTTGAATGTAGACATCAACGTCAACATTGCCAGTTTGCTTGCCATCGTCCGACCCTTGGAACTGTGAAGATGAGCCCGATGTATAAGTGTAGTAATACCTTCCACTGGGATCTCTCTCTAGAGCTAGATCACCTCCTAAGGGATCCTCCCCCAAAACGTCATCCTGAGAATTTAAAGACAAGGAGAACCGGTCTGATTCGGACGGGTCTGGCAGCGCTCCCAGCTTGGATCGAATAGTTCTCTCATTCTGATCTCGCAGCCAAGCAGCACCGCGTTCACTGGCAGCCAGGGAATCGAAGTCCACGCTTGATGAATCGTCTTGCATGGCCTCAGATAATTTCAGACGTTCAAACACTCCTGAAGGGTCGGCCGGAAAACGTTCTGCAGCAGCCGCAAGAGCTGAACCTCCTCGGCTTCGATGAGAACCAATATCTGAAGTAGGTAGCTCTCTGTTCGCATTCGACTGGACCTCTACGGCTCTGCCCACAGAAGTTTTCCGATTGTCTGAACTGGTGAAACTTCTTTGCTTTGGAATAGGATGTGGCGATAGGCTGGGCGCTCTCCCGTTTCGAGCGGATGATGTTCCGGGATCTCTTGAACTAACAGTAACAGAGTCGTCATCAAGGTCGACGGAAGGTGTCCCGAAGGAAAACGACTGCTGACTACCGTTTCTTCCTTTGAATTCTTCCAGACTTACAAGGGAGGAAGTGTCGGAGAGACTTGGGCCATCGTAATCCACTGTTATGTCAACTCTAAGTGTGATTTTACGGGCTCCAAAGCTCCTCCCAGATAGAATGGATGCCGCTGAAGAAATTGGAGCGTCGTCTCCTGCCTGGAAGTACTGGATCGCCTCATAGAGATCGGTGTCTGTGGTAATGGTCGTGATTTCCCCGTCGTCATCTTTGTATGAAACAGCATAGGCAGTGGCATACAGCGAGAAGCACTGTTCTACCTGGAAACTCGTCGAGATGAGTTCATCACATCGATGTACGATGTTCATACCTTTCTGCGAAGTAGATCATATGAACAATTCCTTGCAGAGCTAAACGTAATTCTTTTGTGCCATTTATCGAACGTGCATTTAACAATTAGTGGTTTATCCGGTGGACTATACATGAGAGGAGTAGAGGTGAGTAGGAGGAATGGTTGCTGTAGGCCAGATAAGTCAACGTCGAAGGACGATGCTGAACATGGTGTAATGGGCTTGGCAAATATGTTCACAGAATCGGCTTTCCGCAGCAAAGATGAGTCTGATCGGTAAGCAATGCTCTTCGGAATCTATTTTTTACTCCGGCTTTACTGGGTCTATGTGCCCTTACTCTTATTCATTGTATCAGTTACTTATCGGATGTCCTTTTACTAGATGAAATCCGACATCGAAATACCTCGACTAGAATCAGAATCAAAGATCCACGAATTTAAATCAGATCACTATATTGTCAAATATCGTCACCTCTCCAACGCAGTCGCCACTACACATTAATCAACGTCTTGTACTTACATATATAGCAAAGCAGAGTACTCACACCACTAGCTGATGTTCACCAGCAAAACGATCCCCGAGCGAGAAATGGCTGATATCAGAGTTGGCCTCCGCTATAGATATTCCGTTCTCATCGTCATAACTCGACACCAACGGATTCCATAACCGGACACAGCCTGGTGAATGCAAACAGAAAACCGATCAGAATAGTCATCGTATCACGAGAAAGCTTATACAAGCCATGCTCATACCATCCTCTCCTGCTGTAACGAGAGCTACGCGTCTCGTGTGCTCCGACTGGACCCATTGAGCTTTCACAACACCAAAAGTGGACGTTTGCGATGGTGCTTTGGACTCTCCGAAGTGTTCATACTCAAACAGAGGCCCTCGAGTGAGCATCCGTGAGTCGTAGACGTGCAAAAAATTGTCATTGCGAGCAACCGCCAGATATACCCCATCTGGACTGAACGTCGTACAATTCACTTCACCTTCAAAACCTTCGTAACGGGATGGGAAGGTCTCGAGGTCAATTGTAGTATGTGCTGTAGGGTTTTGGCGATTCACGTCGTACAGTCGTAAGATGTGCCTGTTTACCGACGCTCGCGTTGATAAAGCCAGGATACCACCTGAAAATAGGTCATCGATCTCTAGCCTTACAAGCAAAATGAAAAATCTGTGTGGTTACCAGTTGGGTCAACAGCCAGAGTATCGCCAGCTTCTGTTGCGTCCAATTCATATAGGCTTTCCCAACTGCCTAAATCAAAAACCTTGTGCCGACCCTTAAACGTTTCTGGAACAAATATATCAGGGTTTGAAGGTTCGGACGATACAAACAAGTGGTTGGCCGTGATCCCCATGCCCCATGCCACAGACCCGATAATGTGGCGTTCTCTGCTGTGGTGCAAATAGAAATCTTCGTATCTGTGTTCTGACCCCTCGTCCGTTAAGATGAATATGTGGACCTTCCTATGATGGAAGGGAATCGATGAGTGCCCGAAGGTGGAAGAGATATAGGTATCAAGAACGTTACCTTTCAGCCACAGCCAAGACCGACTCGTTGGGTTTGAACGTGAGCTCATGAGGGACCCTACCGAATGTGTGTAGTGAGGAGTTATTCCATAAATCCTTGTCGGATGACACCTCTGTAGGATCGCATGGATTCTTGTCCTCTCCCGTGTGTTCAGATAATGTCCAGAGGCGCACTTTCTTGTCTGCCCCAGAGGTTACAAAAGCGTCCCTGGAACAGTTATTTGTTAAAGTAGGGAAGAAATGATTCATTTAATTACGTACCTGTTCGGATCGAACTTGACATCGTTAACGGCGTAATACTTGAATCCACTACGGTAATTATCACGCTTCAATTGATGCCCTTTAGGAATGTTCAGACCGTTACACCATGTCATTAACGATCCTGGACGGTTGTAATCACTGGGTCGCTCTTTTGTTGTTTATGAACAAATATAGAGTTGTTGCAACACATGTGCATACCGTCAGGTCCGTCAGGCAAGCCACCATCGCATGCACTAGCAATAGCAGTCCAGCGTCCCTTCTGTTCAACCCGGGTAATGGCTAGAGAAAGGTATTACATCGCAAGGCATAATCAAATTACGGCTGGTACTTACATCCAGGTGCCTCTTTAAACGAATTGATGGACTGCAACTTATTTAAATGCAAGTCATAAAAATCTAAATGCCATGGACGAAAGTAGGAGAAACTGAGCTGATGCTGACGTGTACGAGGCCTGAAATGCAGATTCGAGACTCTGTTCAACTACATGTTGTAAATCAGAAATTTACTGAAGGTGATGCAGGAAGAAAGCACACCCGATCCCAAATAAACTTAGGAGGGCCATTGTCTCTTGTCAAAGGATGATGATATGTCCTGGATGTATCAGGCTGGATATGCCGTGGCCGTGGGGGAGGTGTCCGAAGTTTGGGTTCATAAATATGAAGACTTTCAAGGTCGTCAGTAACATCGTCTTCGAATTTGTTTCTGTTGACCTCCATGGACTTCCACTGCAAGTAAAGTTTGTCACGGTATGCTTAAAAGCTTAAAAAAAGCGGGGTACACACTCTGGAGGCATCGTTTAAATTGAAACCCGGAGGGTCCCAATCCCAGTCGTCATCTTCCGACTCAGGTTCTGGTTCAAATTGTGGTAGCGGGGGCTCGTGCATTTCCACATCAGGGACGCTGAAGAGAGAAAGGCCGAAAGAACTTGATCGCTTGAGTTTCTAGGGAAAACGTCAGCCTGGGTATGGGAAAGCCACTGAGGAAAAAACCTTCTTGCTGGGGGCCACGATCTGGACAACCTCTAATTCGTTCTCAGAATCACTGGACAGTTCTATTACATCAAGCACACGTTTTCGGGCAGGATTCACGCTGCTATTGCGATTTATTGATGACCTAATGTTTCCTGACGCAGAGCTTGTAGTTGTGTTGGCGTTTACTTGCCGAGCACGAGCTAGTGCAGACCGCGAAATAGACGCAGGGCTGGCTACTTTCTCCTTCGATACGGGAGAAACGAAAGAGATATCGGGCGATGGTGGTGTGACAGCCTTGACTTTGACGGGTAATGCATGCTGTACATTACTCCGTCGTGAGGAAGGCGTCATCAACGCCTTCGACGAAGAGGGTAATGGCGAAGGAGATACGGAGAGGTGGGGTGAATTGTCCAACTTTCGCCTCTTGTTCGCATAAGGGACTGTTGCAGGTTGAATAATGTTTGTCCGTTTTTGCGCCTACGGTATTTCAAAATAGATATTGCGACATAAATTCAAAGTTAGATAATAAGACATGTGGCATGCGTCAGGGAGACAAAAAAAATAAAGGTCACACCTTGATATCCTGAATGACAGGCCCAATGGTGGATGGGAAGTCCTTTCCTCGAATGGCGGTAGTGTCTGGAGTCGTCCGAGCTGTACTGGTACTGGCAAGCGCATTTTTTTGCCCCATTGGTACATCCTTTTCCTTCTCTTTGCTCTTTCGAAAGCTCTGCCGGAAGGCGTGGCAATCAATGGTCTCTATTCCATCCTCTTCTGTGTATTCATATTTAGCATGATGCAGTTCCACGTCTACGACTGGCACAGCAAAGTTGTCCACATCGATGACTTCGACTTCTCTCTTGACTGTGAATCTTGAGGCATTCGGTTGCATGAAGTGACTAGATAGATTGAACAGACAGTGCCTTGCGCGAAGAGTGACGAGGTATGTGGGGCACTGATCCTCTGGTCCAAGGCTGTAGCTATTCAATACCCTGGACGTGGCGTATATATTTGCTATTGAAGGAGAGATCCGGAATTCAGAAAGGATAAAAACTGGAGTGTCTCAGTGAAATAAGGCAGGTTTGCGCCTCGAGATCCAGAGTGTCAAGAATTCTGATTCTATTGACACAACAGGCCAGAATTCAATGAAGAAATAAAGAGTGAGATAAAGCAAGACACGATGTGATGATACTCAACCGCGTTTCAATTGACGTACAAAGTCACGCTTTCTCACAGTCAACAAGCGAAGCTCAGTGGCGGTAACTTGGGCACCGTACCGAGCCGCTGTGCACACATCCAATTTCAGGCTTTCTCGTCGTTTCTATGGACGACCGACCACGACATACTAGACCTACTTCATGACATCCTTACTAAAACGTGTCTATACCGTATTGTGGCTCTTATCATCCGTTGTACCCCGTTACTCACTGAGATTTACAGGCATTTCATCCTCCCACTCTACCCAAGTCGACCGCTCCCGAGCCACTCAAGTTTGGGATCCTTGGTGCAGCTAACATTGGTCCATTCGCTCTTATTTTACCCGCCAAGTCTCACCCCGAGGTAGTCATTTATGCCGTTGCTGCCAGGAGTTTAACCAAGGCCCAGACATATGCAAACAAGCACGGCATCGAGAAGGCGTATGAGGGTTATCAAGGTTAATTCAACTTTAACCGTAGCTCTCCTTGTATGTCTTACGCCCCTCTTTGCAAAGCCATGTTGGACGACCCAGAGGTAGATGTGGTCTATAACGCAGTAAGTAATTGTTATGCATGTGCAAAAGACATCAACAGTGATATAATCTGTGTAGCTGCCCAATGCTCTCCACTATGAATGGACGATGAAAGCCCTCATGGCCGGGAAACACGTCCTGAATGAGAAGCCCTTCTCCGACACAGCAGAAGAGGCTCGCGAAATGTTCGAATTGGCAGAGAAGAAGGGTCTCGTGCTGCTCGAGGCTTTCCATTACCGGTTAGTGTACCGGTCTACAATTCTACCCGCGGCTCAATTCGACTTCTCTTAGTTTTCACCCAGCTGTAAAACGAGCCAAAGAAATTATCAAGAGCGGTGAAATTGGGGCTGTCAAGGAAGTTTCGGTGGATATGTTGCTCCCAAGAGGGTCGTTTTCAGAAGGCGACATAAGATACGACTTCTCCCTAGGAGGCGGGGCATTCATGGATCTTGGAAGTGAGTGCTGTACATGAGCCTTTGCAGATCATCCCATCTAAAGGTCCAACAGCCTATGCGATGAATAGCATCCGCTATTTTTCATCCTCGAATCCAACGTCAGTTGTAGAGGCAACATACGAAGCTTTCGAGCCCAAGTCTCCACCTCCAGACTACGTGAAGAACGTAGACAGACGCATGGAAGTCAAGCTCGAATTGGGTGACATCACCGCTATAGCCCGGTGCGACTTTGCCTTGCCTAACCTATTCGGCATCATCCCAAGGTTTCCACAAATTAATCTGAAAGTGCAAGGGGACAAAGGCTCTCTAGAAATGTTCAATTTCATATTACCGACGATCTACCATTCGATCACAGTGAAGACTCAAGGAGGGAGCAAGCGCGTGGAGAGGGTTTACAAGGCCAAAGAGGGCAAAGGTGAAGATTGGTGGACAACATGGCGATTTCAATTGGATGCTATGGTAGACCGAGTAAGAGGCAGGGAACCAGACGTGTGGATAGCAAAGGGGGATACTCTTGCCAACATGGAGTGGATTGAGAAAGTCTACGAGAAGGTATCTGGACTCCTGTCAAAAAACCACAACAGTCAGTGTGCTAATAACGTCATTGCAGAGTGGACTCGGTCGTCGACCTAGGACAGATCCAATCGTTGATGTACTTGAGCAGGGAAAATAAACTTGGTTTATTAGCATCAATTTAAAACATGAAGTATACCCTACTCGGACGGACTTTTTATTTATTTTCATTTTCGCAAAACAGTGTATTATGGTGGCAAATATCGCACTTTTTGCTTTGGGGTATCTTATTAGTGGTAACAAATGTGCTCGGCGCCGTGTTCTCTCGAACTCCTATCACAACCTGGCAATCCCCTGTGATCCTATCGCTAAACAAGCCCAGTGCATGAAGTGTAGGCCCCTTCTAGCTGGATGTGGACGTCATGTCATCCAACGGACTCTGCAACTTGGTCATACGAGCTCAGCCACGTGTTGGGAACACAGTTACCGTTGCACTTACTATTGGCATATATTCCAATCTCCGTACTGTCACTAGCATCAAATCTTCAAGGCAGCTATCGCCCGAGCTTCGTGACGTCCTATTTTCCAAGAAATCCCAGACCCATTATAAAACTCATCAATGTCCTCGTCCTTAAAAAGTATATAAACAACCCATGTCAAAACAGAAAGAAAAATAGCAGAACTTACAGCATCCAGATTCAGCAAAGTCGAAATCTGCTGCAATCGTAAAAACTTTTCTCGGATATCACCAAAGGTGGTCTGCGACGAGAGATATGTGATGATCGCTCTGAGGTCGCGATCGAAGCGGACTGCTCCAAGCTGCTGAAGGTATCAGAAGCTGTTCAATGGGCGCATCAGAAAGATATTTGCAAACCTCGGTATACTTTAACCCCATCACATATTTTTCCCAAGGGCGAAGCAAAACGTCCAAGACGAACCCAATGAAAAGGCGGTAATTCGCTTCTGAAAAGGTGTCCTGCAAATTGCATGAGTCTTCCAATGAAGCGATCCGTACCGTACAGCGCTTCTGACCTTGTATCCTTCGATCAACAAATCCCAAGCCTTGATGAATCGTTTTCGGGCTAAATCCTGGAAGTCGGCTGCCGAATAACCGTCCTCGTCCAATACATAGCTGATATCTTTGTAGACATCGGGAATGAAAGTGCGGAGTTTGGGCCGAAGCAGTTGGTTGAAGAGTTGTTCTACGCCCGACTTGAAGGGAAAAGCACATCATGAACAAAGCAGTTGATTTAGAGAGTAAGAATTAGCCGCTTACCCTTAAAGCGGATTTCATCCTCGTCGTCAAACTAGATAGAGACGAAAATTGGTTTTTCACAAATGTCTGTTCCTCTTCTATAAAATATGTCACGATCAATGAATTTTCGACTAGCTCGTGGATCAATTGTTCAAGATGGGACATTGACACATCCAAATCGTTCAATAAGATCTACCAACAAATCACGGTCAGTCATGCCAGATAGGTGCTGTGAAAATTCAAACTGACGATGAAAGAAGTTCTATTCTCCCTCTCAATCCTATCGGGTCGACTATGGGACGCCATTTGCGGTTGCGTCTTGTAAACATCATCCAGCTTGTGCTTGATGATCCCTATATAGTCGCGATCGATGGCCTCTCGAAGTTGTTGAATTGTTTTTTCAACACCAGTGGGAGAGCCGGTCGTTATCAACCTGGTAAATACTGATTTGAGAATGTAAAACACGTCGTCCGGAGTTGTTGTAGTCACTGGGGCCTGCGACAAATTGGGAGTTGATAACCTGTGGGCCTAAAGAGAGAGTGAACAGGGATTTAAGAAACCATGATTGCTACGGACCATACCTTGTCTATTATAGTCCGCGTATACCAAACTTCCATAGGGATATAGTACGCAGACATCAACTGTTCAAACAGCTTGTGCGACGCTGTATTATCGAGGATTTGTTTGTCGGACTGAGAGACACCTGCTGTGGTTGGGGGGATCTCGTTTTCATCACCTTCGTCTTTTGGTTTTTCTACATCTTCCTGGTTTGATTGTAGTATTGGTTTTACTTTACAAAAAAAGCGCAGTGGGAAGGGAGAACAGACCTTCAACGCATCCAAGATAAATTTCTTGAACAAGTTCCATCTACCGACCATTCCTGCGAGCTCTGAAAGCACCTTGTCAATTTCGCGAGGGTCGATAGATAAATCTTCGGGAGGTCTTCGAGGGTATGATGAAGAGGAAAATAAGGGTATAGGGGGGTTATTTGTGACCTCTGACAACTTGAAACGGCTATGCATGAGTGGAATAGTTGAAAAAAAAATCGGAGGGACGGACCTTTCGCTGCATCGATCTGTCTTCCTCCCATCCATTACTCAGGGACTTGGTTACCCTGTCGCTTTCTTCAAGCAGTCGGCCAACGACGCTCTTCATTTTACCTGGACCATAATATTTCTCCACTACAGGCTGGTGCTGGTCCACAATGAGGGCAATACTTTCGAATAAAGCCGTTAAAGCTGTTATGTAGTATAGAGGAGACGATGCTGGAGAAAGAAATATAATGAGCATAGGAAACCAAGCATAGAGAGAAGAGTTACATTTTGCGGTAGGTGGTGATCTGACTTGGACGAGCTCCACGACAAAATTCGCATACGCTTCGAGACCTTCATCCTCCCAACCAATGGCAGGAAAGAGTTTGAAGAAGCGACTGGTAGCACTTGAATCACGGGCACGGGAAGCCTCTGCAAAGTTTTCGCGAAACACCTTGAGTAGTATTTCTCTAGCGTCCTGCAGAGTTTGCACGGGAGGTAAATGACTTTCGGCTGTTGGCTGATAGAGATGTGAAGGGCCGTGGACGAGAATAAATAAACCCAATGACTGACCACAACGGCCTCTGCAAAGGGACCGGCAATGACATCCAACGGAAGAGCCATGGCTCGTGCGCAGTGCCTGGCTGCGGCTTCCCAGTCCTTCATTTCGATAGACGACTGTAAAGCTAGCAGTGAAGACTGGTGAAAGTGAGAGGACTTGGGGACTAGTCAGAAGGGGGGTGGACTACCTTGAGCTCCATGACTTGGCCGACACGGTCAGTGGCCTCGCGGACGCGACGCATCTCCTCATCGAGGGAACGGACGCGGCCGCCGACCCATTCTGCTGTCTTTGCGGTGGTGGAGACCGTTGAGGCGAGGATATTGGCGTCTGTTTGGAGTTGGTCAAACTGGGGAAGGAGAGAGTGGAGATGGGCGAGGGAGGCGATGATGGGCTCTCTGTGGCTGAGCAATTGGGAGAGGGAACTGGACAGCTCTGCTTCTTCGGACTGGAGCGCGGAGAGAGAAGAGAGGATGTCGGGGAGAGTGGTGAGGGATCTTGGATCGTTCATGATAGAGCAGTTCCAAATGCGGAATAAATACACAGATGCAGGAATAAATGGCGAGTGATGTCATGGAAAGAGAACTCCCATGTCTCTCATCCCGCCACGCCGGATCTCTGCGCGCAGAGGGTCTGTTACTGCGCCAGACCCGTATGGCTCGCACACCGCAATCAACCTGAATCCGAACCGGACCTCCTCCAGCAAACTGACCATCGTCCGGGTTGTCAACGGCCCACACATCCCGCAGAGCCCCAGCGAACCGCCGCCTTCCTCCCCAGTCACCCAGCAGCGCAGATACCAGCGCACCCGTCCGTCCAGTGCCACCGAGCGAGTCAGCTTTGCGGTGTCCTCCTTTGCCGGTCCGAATGCGCGCCCGTCTTCCCCTGACCAGCGCCCTCCCAGCCCGTCTTCGTCTCCCCGCCTCCGCCCGTCTTCCCCACACCTCACTGCCTCCTTCCCAGGCAGACCCCGCCTCACCCCAGATCAGCTCGTCGATCTTGCTCGCCAGTCCGCTGTTCCTCGCCGCCCGGATCTCTTGCCCCCTGCCACCTTCACTCCCCTTCCAGATGACATCTTTCTCCCCTTCATCGACCGTCCCTCTGAGGTAGCCGTGCTCATCTCCACCCCTCCTGACCTCAAACTTTTTACTCTCCTCGCTCAAATCTTCCACAACAAGAATGCTAAGCCTGTTCCCGAGCCTGCTATGCTAGATGACAAACCTGTCCATCTCCCTCGCGATCCTACTAAATGGACCTACAACCAGCTCATCTATCATCTTACTCGCGTCGATCGCGACATCGGTCCAGATTTCATCTGGTCCATCGCCAGTCGCAAGTGTATATTTTCCCACTCTGAGCTGCTTTGGGAACGCATCAAAGGCGCTCTCGGTATTCCACCCGAGCTCGACATTGACTACGATTTCTTGGAGGACGATCAGGATAGTCCCGACACCAGCGACATTTCCGATGACGAGGGCCGCGCTGCCAGAGGCCACTGGTCTGACTGGGATGCTGTTATGGACTCTCCTATCTATTCTCGTCGCTCACTGAAACGACTCAGTGTGGACTCGTCATCCTCTGGTAAAAAGATCGAAATACATGAACCCAAACCTCGTCTTCCATCTGATGACAATTCACAAGAAGGTTTGATAGTTGGTGAACTTGAAGGTCAAGTTACTGCAGTTCCTTCACCCCATCCTCCAGATCATGAAGACGTGTTTGCAAAATTTAGCCCCCCAATCTCTGTGGAAGGTGCTGATTACATTTCTATCGAGCCTCTTCTTGTCCCTTCACCCTCACCTTCGGGTCACGGCCATCCTGGGTCTATGGTCCCTGGTGATGGTTTGGGCGACATTGCAGAAGGTGCAGAGGAAGAGGAGTCTGAATCCGCAGCAGAGTCTACCACCTCCACAGCTGCTCCAGTCAATATCCCAGGGACGACTGCACACCATATTACCAGCATAGAAGAAGACCGTTCTCGTCTCATTTCTCCTTCTGACATTCAAGGCTTGCGGATTTCGACTTCTCCCCAACCTCCAGGTTCATACTCCACGCCTCCTATCATGTCCCCCTTGTCCCCTTTACCCAACTTTGCATCTACATCTATTCAATCCCAGCCTCAGAGCATCCCCGCAGGACCCGGTTCCCGAACGCACTCACGAGCATCTTCGTTTTCTTCTGTCGGCCCCTTCCAGCGCTCCGAGTCTACAGGTAATCTCGCCGCCTCGTGGAGTGCTTTGGCCGCTTCTGTTGCACCTTCTGCAGGCGGGAGTTCGGGATACGCTCCTTCTGTCTTTGGAAGCGATGCGGATAGTAGTGGATATGCGAGCGATGGGGATCGGATGCCTGGTAACCCCATCTTCCCAAGCAACTTTGCGAGGTTGGCTGGAGGACCCACCTTGAGAGCCAAGTAAGTGTACTGTTTTGGAAGTGCTCCCAGAGTATGCTAATTGTTCTTCCAAGTTACCCGGACAATCGCTCATCCCATGGCATACTACCCCATGCCCGCTATGTTCTGGATCATCATGGGGTCCCTCGCAAGGAGCGTTCTCAGTCTCATGGGGCCAGTTCCATGAGCTCCAGAATGGGCGCTATGAAGGTGCCCAACTTGAATAGGCAGAGCTGGGGTGCTGCTTCCCCTGGCGTAGACTCACAGCGACAAGCGTAAGCGTGAGGGGGAAAAATCAACACGAGAGCATTCGACGTTACGCTCACAACAAGTCTCATGTCTAATATCTTCTTAGATTCTATTCAGCAAAGAACGGACGTGTCTCCTAAAATCCACGACAATTGAACGACCCTAACGCAACACCGACAGCATCATCTGTATACTCTATAAATCAAACCAAACATTCGGCTGTCGTACACACAAATCTCTCTCCTTTTCTTGGTCTCTTTTTTTTTTTTGTTTTGAGGTCTGGCTCTGTCTATATAGGGGCCGCGGGTATCATTGAGAAATTCAAAGTTGAATTAAACCAAAAATGTATTTATAGTTAATGAGAACAAACAGGCGTTTATCTTCGTTTTTATCTACGTCCGGAATCGCATTCAGACGTTCGTTAAGGTCCAATGTATTGAATTCTAAAGTATCATGGACATCAAGAGACACTCTATCTATACATTTATTTTCCATATCATTCATTCAATTTATACGTACAATGACTTGGTCTCAATAAATGCTCGTTTACTTGCTCCTCTTGTAGATTTTGCCCAGGAAGCTCCTGAACACCTCGCGTTTCAATCCACCCTCCACCTCCTCAATCTGGTCAATCTTCTCATTCAGCTCCTTGACCACCCGCTCTTCATACGTAGCATAATGACCACGAATATCAAGCTCCTCAAACAGCTTCTTGACCACCTTCTCCTTCTCTGCGTTCTTCCTACCATAATTCTCATCGAGTAACTTGCGCTGCTCAGGGCTTGCGAGCTTGATAGCGGTGTTGACGACCCACGAGCACTTGTTATCGACAATGTCGGTGCCGATCTTGCCGAGTTGCTCGGGGGTGGCGGCAAAGTCGAGGAAATCATCTTGGATTTGGAAGTATTCGCCGAGAGGGACGAGGATGGAGAGGGCGAGGTCGTAGGGGCGCACGGGGGTACTGCTGCTTGGGACGGCGTAGGTTTCGGGGATGCGGGAAACGAGCATTGCGCATGCTACGGGGAGGTAGAAGGAGTAAAAGGCGGTTTTGTAGACTACGATGAGACGGTGTCTATAAATAATAATAAAGTGTCATTAGCACTCATTTATTTACTAATGGAATTTTAAAAACTGCACCTCTCTAATGAGAACTTGTTCAAGTCGACCTTGTCTTCCGGGGCAGTGATGAGGTCCACAAGCTGGCCCATCTCTGTCTGGTAGGTCGTCTCGTGAAAGACGTCGAGGAGGTCGACGTAATAAGGCTCTGAGCGGAAATGCACCTTCAGGAGACGGTAGATGGCTGCTTCGAGCATGAAGGAGTCGTTGATGGCGATTGAGCCGACTTCGGGGAGGCGATACCAGCATGGCTGGCCGCGTCGTGTGATGGAGGAGTCCATCATGTCGTCCGCGACGAGGAAGTAAGCTTGAAGCTAGAAAGTGATATTTCAGAATAGATGGTCATTGAATTATACGAGAAGGCGCGTACTAATTCAACACCCCAACCCAGGACGGCCGATTTGAAGTACTCATCGTCGGTCAATGCGCGTCCTTTTAAAATTTCGACGGTGTCGACAACGGACAGACCGCGATTCAGCTTTCCGCCCGGCACATTGTAGTTCAGATTCTTGATCAGAGGAGAAAAATGAAGTTTGATAATAAATAGACGAGACCAAAGCGTACGTTGCGGTACCAGTCAACAGCCTCCTGTGGCATTCCCTGAGCCGCGAAGTGCTCGATGAGCTCATCCCGAATTTTCTCGAAAACGCCTTCAAACTTTGCGCGACGCGCAGCTTTAGCATCAGCAGAGGACATCTGGGTATGGGATTCGGCAGATATCGGGCTTGATGCAATCAGAGAAAGAGAGAGCAGGTCGGTAAGTTGTGATCGATTTATCTGAGAAATCGATGGATTGCAAGTGCAAGGCAATAAGGACAGTTTCGAGGGAGGATATTTTGAAGCCACCGCCGATTAATATATACCTCTCAAAGCCGAAGAGAATGGAAGTGGTTCCACCCACTGCCGCAAGAGTCGCCTCACGGCCAAAAAGTGTTGCCATTTTACTATTTTCCACCAAAACGGCCGGACGTGTCGCACAATCCTATTCTGCAAATAAACGGTCGTTGTTTTGTTTACTCGACGTCACGTACGTACTTGGCTCTAAATTTTTATTACGGCCGTTCTTCCTGTCCAGTTATCTTTTTTCTTGATACCATATCGGCGGCGCGTTCGCCGCTCGGAACGGTCTGCGATTGGAAGATTGATCAATTGAGATCCGATATATCTTCAGGGATAATAAAGAGGTCGAAAGTAAGTCCGAGTGGGCGAGCTCTCTGCGTTCAACTGTCTGTACTGACGTCGAAACGATAAGCTATGGTTACAGGCATGCATCGTGACTTGTGGACTCAACCGCCACATCTCTCATCAAGAATGAACGCTTCTCTCACTTTGCATCTCTGGTTAGCTCTAACTCTACTCCTATGTCGGGGGACTGCATGAAATATTGGCCTAAGAATAAAAATTATCGTCTTCGTTCACATGGACGCCCGGTCCGCTTCGCGGACAAATCTCGCTCAAAATACAGCCTTGGAGGACACAGGATTGGTTCCCCTCGAATACTTAATACTGGTGCTTCGCCAGAGAAGTCCAGACTCCACAGTCGTCCACGTTAAAGAAACAGAGACCCCACTTGGTTCCAATCTTGCGCTTGTTTGGAGCTATCATGTCTTCGCCCTCTGGTTCTAGTCCGCTATTCCTCGGTCTTGACCTGTCTACCCAACAACTGAAGGCTATTGTACTCGACAAAGACTCCAAGATCGTTCATGAAGCTGCTATTCACTTTGATCGCGATCTACCAGCTCATGGAACGACCAATGGAGCGATCTTAGGACCTGACGATGGAGAGGTAACTTCCCCTGTGGCCATGTGGATTGAGGCTATCGACTTGTTGTTACAAAAGCTGGCCGACGGAAAGATCGAGTTCAAGGATATAGTTTCCGTGTCGGGTGATGGTCAGGTATACTCTTTTATTTCACTTGGATCATATGTCGTTGATCTCACTTACATTTTCCGAACTAACAGCAACATGGTTCAGTCTATTGGTCGAACGCATCCGACAAACTACTGGCTAGCTTGGACTCTACTAAAAGCCTTGCTGAGCAATTGTCCCCCGCCGCCTTTTCTTTTCCAAGAGCTCCTATCTGGCAAGATTCTTCTACGATGGAAGACTGCAAGAAGATGGAAGCCGAGGTTGGAGGCGCCCAAGCACTCGCTGATCTGTCGGGTAGCCGTGCATACGAGCGTTTCACTGGCAATCAAATTTCTAGGGTATGTTCATTGCACTTTGACATACTTATTTCTCTCACCTGATGAGACTCGAAAGATACGTCGGAAATTCCCAGAGATCTACGAGGCCACAGCCCATATTTCATTGGTTTCCTCATTCGTGACATCCTTATTTCTTGGCCGTATCGCTCCGATTGACATATCAGATGCGAGCGGTATGAATTTGATGAATGTCCTGACGTGCAAGTGGGATAGTAAATTGCTTGATATTTGTGGTGGTCCTGCTCTACGGGCAAAACTCGGAGAGGAACCTGTTATCGGGGGCACTTCTTTGGGCCATGTGAGCGATTGGTGGGTGAAGAGATGGGGATTTAACCCAGGTCAGAAACTTTCTGACTATCTTTTTTTTTGCTGGAAATTTGCTGACGAAATTTTTAATAAATCAGAGTGTATTGTGGCACCTTTTACGGGCGATAACCCAGCTACTGTCATGTCCGTTGGAGCTCCTGGTGACGCCCTTCTTTCACTGGGTACTTCAACTACCTTCTTGCTGTCTATTCCCCCTTCGTCCACTCCTCCCAAAAGATTCACTTCCTCACACCTACTGGCTCATCCTACTTCTCTGGAGACCAAAATCGCTATGCTTTGCTATAAGAATGGTGCTCTCGCCCGTGAGCTAGTCAGGGATCAATTTGCCAAAGGCCAATGGCAGACCTTCAATGAACTCGTGGAGGCGACCCCCCCTGGTTGTAACGGAATTATGGGATTCTACTTCCCTCTCCCGGAGATCATTCCACCTAATGTTGTCGGCGAATATTTCTTTACGACCGATCTCATCAAAACTACAGTAAAGCCGCCATTGGTCGCCGAGAGTGTTCCACCATCCATTCATCCAAGGGCTATCCTGGAATCCCAGTTTTTATCAATCCGGTCCAGAATAGTAGCGATGCTCCCCAGTGATTCTCCTCCTTTACGCCGTCTGGTGATCAGTGGGGGTTCGTCACAGAATCTGGTCATTAGGCAAATAGCAGCTGTAGGTTGATTTTTATTCCTGTTCTTGTGCAAGGGCTCAGCTGCTTCACTAGGATATTTTTGGCATGGATGTCTATGTCTCTGCGACCAAAGAAGCTGCTGCATCGGGAGGAGCTCTGCTAGCCAAATATGCCTGGTGGAAGCTTTTGAACCCTAACGGAACATTCGAAGAGATGACAGGCAGAGAAGTGACTGGTCTCCAATGTGTGGCGAGGCCTCGCAAAGATATTTCTGATATCTATAGTGGCCTTGTCAGCGTTTATGGCATTTGTGAACAGCAGGTGGTTGACATTTGGGCCTCGCGGCCGAGGAACTGAAATATACAAAAAGAGCCAACTTTTCTTATCAATATTATAGGCTTGAGTGTGCATGTATAGTATATATATCCAGAAGAATTATGGAATATGTACCAATAGACAAATTTATCGGACATCTTGGTCGTTGCTGAAAGGCGGCCCGAAGTCCCCGTCAAAATTGGAAGCGACAGTCGTCTCGCCGTAATTCAACCACTGTGAGTATAATTGAACTTGCTCATTCCCCGAGGTAGGTGCAGATATTGATCTTCTGCATATACTTGATGACTTATCTATTGACAGAGCAAGAAAATTGTACTTTACATGATAACTTTGACTAGGTTGTTTACCAAAAACGTAACCCGACATTGCTTGAGTTCATCGTTGAATCGACAACCATTTCCCCGGGTGGTGTATCCGTCGTACAAGTTATTTAGCAGTTCTTTCATCATGTCCGAAGTCGCAGATCCCAGTTCAAATTCAAATAAACGAGCGCCCGACTCATTGGACGAAGAAATAGACAACTCTGCTAAACGCCCACGGCTCATCTCAGACGAAGACAAGCCTATGAAGACTGCCAGTACAAGTGCTGCTGAGGATCTTGCCATGGATGGTTCGCAGCCTACTGAAGTAGATGCCTCTCCAGAATCAAGTGAAAGGCCATCGGGCCAGGATAAAAACAAGTCCAATAAACATGATAGCAGAAAAAAAAGTCGAGGTCGTGGTGGTCGACGGTCTCGAAATGAAGAAGACGCCTCGAGAGAAGTAAAACTTTCAGAAGACGGGGAACCTATTCCCAAAGCACCTCGTTATCCGAAACGTCAATGCGCTTTGCTCCTTGGATTCTGTGGATCTGGGTATAGTGGTATGCAAATGTGAGCCGCGTGATTCCGTCTTTTTTATGTACCCTGATTAATATCACTTCCTATAGTCAACCTGATCACACGCGAACAATCGAAGGTGTATTATTTAATGCGCTGGTAAAAGCCGGGGCTGTATCGCAAGACAATGCGGACAACCCGACCAAGGTGAGTACAACAAATTCCAATTCATAGGAAAGACAAGTAAAGGCAAATTTCTAGGTAGGATTAGCTAGAGCGGCGAGGACAGATGCAGGAGTTCATGCTGCAGGCAATCTAGTATCGCTTAAAATGATCGTGACAATTCCTGGCATCAAGGACATCGTTGCAAAGGTTAATGAGGAACTACCTCCGGAAATTCGCCTTTGGGGATATGTGAGTTGCGTCTTTCTTTACATTTTTTCGTGCACCTAAGCTCTTTCCAGGTTAGAACGCAAAACTCGTTCAATGCTCGATTGTTAGATATTTTCTATTTCGACAATCTATAACATCCTGCTCACGCTATATCAACTCAGAGTCTGCGATAGTCGCAAGTACACCTACTTCTTTCCGACATATCTCTTGATACCTCCAAAGCCTGGATCGGGATTTCATCGAGTATGGTCAGAGCAGGCCGGAAATATTGCCGATGATAAACTGCCTCTTTCTTATGAATTTTGGAACGGCCAAGATTCCGGTACCAAAGAGGAAGACCTTGCCCGTAAGCGGGCCTGGAGAGTCAGCCCAGGACAAATACAGACTTTGAGAACTTTGGCCGCACGGTACGAAGGCACACATAACTTCCACAATTTTACAGTGGGACGAGAATTTGCGGATCGCAGTAACAACCGGTATATGAAGAAGATCGAGGCAAGCACGGGATTTAATTTGTTATTCGCTGGACCTGACTCTTTATGCACGGAACTAGATATCTGATCCAGTTGTATACGGAGAAACTGAATGGATAAGCGTCCTTTTCCATGGACAAAGCTTCATGCTCCATCAGGTGAATACCATTTAATGCTGTAATTTGTATCCGCTAACTTGCTTGATAGATTGTGGGTCTTCAGTGGCTTGATGTTTTCTGCAATTCTCTAATTGATTGTCTTCTTAATTAGCGAAAAATGATGGCCATTCTGGTGTTGGCGTGCCGAATGGGTACCCCGATGCGTGTTATCAGTGAAGTGTGTTTGGAACCCATCTACCCAGAAGCAGGATCAACTGACTTGGACTTAGTTATATGGACAACGGGATGTTTTCGTCCCCAAAATGCCTTCGCTGGGTCTTCTCCTTGAGGAGCCGCAATTCGAGTCATACAATGAGAGAATGGTTGTCATCAATTCCAAACTTCAACCTACCGACCCTGAATTCCGCCCGCTCATCGACTTCGAGCAATATCGAAGCCAAATCAACGAATTCAAGGACGAGTTCATTTATAAAAACATGCGCGAAGTAGAAGACCGAGATGGATTGTGTGTCATTCTTGCATATTGCCTTTAATTTCTGGCTGATGGGCATTATTCTAGATTCGATGCTTGGGTTCGGACGATCGATACATATGCAGGCAATGACCTGCTTTATCTCAACCCCACTGGTGCTGTTCCTGATGCTGCCGTGATCGTCAAAGGCACGAGGCGAGAGAATCCTTTCCGAGAAAAGCGAGTTTTTGATACCACAAGCTTCCCAGCCCAGGGAGATGCAGACATCAAGAAGAAGTTGGAAGCAGCGGAGGAAGATGTGGATGAGGCTGAAGAAGTGTTTGACAAGCGCCAACTTGAGGAAACAGAGGGTTAAAGTGTGTAAGAATAATATACAGATTAAGAGATATACAAAAGTATAATACATCAATGATAACACCCGGATGCAAAGCATCTGGGGATGGATGAATCACGATTGGAACTTGCGCATTGTTTGAATTTCATCAAGAAGGGCTTGTAGGCGGTCATCATCAATCTTTACCAAGCTAAAGTACATAAGAATTGAGAATGAATACGATCCCACTCGACAAAGGGCGTACCTGGGGACGATACTTTTAGCTTCTTCAGCATCTGCCGGACAGAGGTTTGCTATTTGAGCAGTTTCGAATTGGGTAAGATTGGGTTCTCGACGAAGAGTCCTACAATTCCTCAACAATCAGTCAGAATTGTAGCACTATACATTCAAACATACTCCCGTACAGCACTTGCTGAATCCGTCGTGTTGAACTTTGCAAACGTCTTTACGTATTCCAAGGTCTTGTTATATACACTGATCTCAACTGTCAAATCGAAATCTTCTGGGGATGTACACGGAAACATACGCAGTGTCAGGCGCATCCTTGTCGCGATTCTCGAGTAGGTATTTCACCTCCGAGATGAGCAAACAACCAGCGTTGTTGAATTCTAGCAAGCGTCAAAACGGCGAAATGCATTCAGAATCGGAGAAATTGATGTTAAGAAACTAAAAAGCGCACCAGGTCCAAGTTTCAAGGCGGAAGCATCTTCCTCTTCTAAGGTTGGCCTATGTCGGAGCCTTGACATCGTAAGGGTTGTTGTTAAACGTCAAACAATAAAGTTTGACCGCTAGAGGTAGGTTCGTTCCAAGCCCCTCGGATTTGTTTGGTTATGTATTTGTTTGTATTGGAAACGTCAAATCCGTCAGAGGGGCTTGCGACAGACTGACACTTTCAGAGGGTTTACGCACCAGCGACGCTCAACCGCATTTCTCATCCGCTCTTTCTGAAAATTTACAGGAATATAGATTAGATGTATCATAATGTCCTTGATATTTTGTTCGGGCCATATCCCTTGTGTATCAGCATAGTTAAAAGGCGGGAAATGTGCCATGTCAAGATATCAGATAGTCCTTGTTCAATCGACAATAGGCCATGTTCATACCACAATTTTTGGACAGGTCATTATCATGTATCCTTTCTCCTCGAAGCGACTCTTTGAAGTGTGGAAAGTGATGAGGTGCTTGTGCCAGAACTCTCAAAGGTCAAAATTGATGGAAATTCGATTTTCTTTGCGCGTGTCACGTGCGCCTAGCGATGAAAATATCTCTAAGTCCCGAAAGCCCAGCCTCGTGTACTCAGCACGCTATGCGCCCTCGTATATGGCGCGTGTGACGTAGTGTGACATTTGGAGACTGTCCCTTGAATACCCAGAATTTCGAAGGTACCTCCACTCGACGACCACCTAAAATCCTGAAAATATTATAGTGTAATTTTGGACTGTATAACTACGTCCTCTGAAATTTTGGGTTCATAATTCTGTCTGTAGACTCGACAGTCGACTCCTTCTTTTGGACTAGAATTTGGCTTCAGCAGTGTTTCTCTACTTAGATTCTGCGGGCCATATCCAATAATTAGGGAAAAAAAACTACATAGCCGTGTTACTAAAGATGCACTCTATGGGTTGCAACAAGTTTCAAAATTTTACCTCTCTCTGTTCGAGAGAGCGTCGCCTTTCAAGAAACCCATCAAAATCAGTCATCTTGTCGCAAGCCCCTTCTAGCGAAGGTGCCCGCTTCACGGGCCGGAGCGGGGCTTGCTCCGAGCCTACGCTAGAGGCAAGCTAGAGGTGGTCTTTGCTGGACAACAGAGACAAACAGGCTTCCGGTGATCATATGCCATGCCGGTCCGGCCTTCAATAATGGGCGTCGCCACCAACGAGCGCTAATAGAATAAATAACTGTCATACGATACATACGGTACCATCATAAATAGTTACATCATATATCCCTTTTGTCTTCCTCCCGGGCTTACCCATACTTCGCACACGACCTATCCCTGAGGTACCCACGGACATTTTCTGTTTTATAGAAACTCACGTACGATAGCAAGATCAAGTACTACGAGAGACAGAGCAGAAGCCATTACAAAGGTACGTACGGGTGTATATATAAAGTTCAACGACAAAAAAAAAATAAACCAAATAAATGAAAAGAAAAGAACGAAAAAAGAACATAGAAGAGAAGAGAACACAACACAGAACAGGACAGCGCTAGATCTGTACTGCAAAACATCATCAGCATCATCACCCTCAATCATCATCATCATCATCTACTATTACTACACATCTATACTTTCTTTTTTGTTTTACACAGGCGGGGACGATACTGCGAGTGGTGGTGCTACAAGAGAACTGGGGACAGATACAGTTGCAGAGTCCATACTGGCAAGGGTAGTGTCCATCGCACCGTTTTCCTCTCCTAAAGATATCGACGACACCTGGCCGATAAGAGCCGAAACAGGTTCGGTACTCGTCGCGACCTCCTTGCCGCCTCTATCGCTCTGCGTTCTGTGGTGGCCTTGGCCGTTGACGACAGGGCTTGCCCCGGGTGGCCGTCGGACGAGCTTTGGGCTGTACAGTTCACCAGCCTAGACAAGAAGGAACACCGAAAATAAGACGGTACACATTAATGTCAACGAATGAGAATGGGTGAAATAATTACAGACCTTTGATCCCACAAGTCCACGTCCATTTTCATCCTGCTTCAAAACGGGGCTATGTTGGTTGGATCCCTGATTTGAAGTAGCAGAACCCACATTTCCACCTATATTCCCATTCGTCGTAGGAGAGAGCACAGGTCTCGACTGGCCCCAGGCACCAGTAACAATGGGTGTCCTCTTCTCCTGCAAAGCACTCCCCGCAGCGGGTGTTAAAGGCGGAAAATCAGTGGCCTGCAGAGGCACGGGCGGCGAGTGCTGCTGCGTTGCTGACGAAGGATGATGTGGAGAATGATGATCATTCAGCATCGGTGAGTTGTGGCCGCTCGAACAAGATGGTAGCATGGGATATATAGTGCGCGAATTATGATCGTGGTTATGGTGCCGGCCACCTGTCGCAGCTAATGTTGGCTGCGCCTTGAGTCCAACAGCCCAATCTGGCCGGGCAGGCAATGGATGCTGCTGCGACGAGGTTGTAGAGGTGTATGTCCGTCGCGAAGAAGATGAGGTCGTGGATGACGACTTTTGAAGACATGAAAAAGTTCAATCAACCGTTTTATTTTACAGAAAGACATTAGAAACTTACAGTAGAAGAAACTTCATCAGAATGGGAAGAACGGCTGTTAGCAGAACTATGTCCTGAAGGATGCCGCTGAGCATGGAATCGCGGTCCTACAGCATCACCACCTGCGCTAGAGGAATTCGCGGTAAGCCCCCCATTCCCAACGCCCGGTCCATAGCTCCATGCAGATCGTCCCGAAGGCGGCATATGTGCACGCTTTCCGATACCGTTTCCATTGCCGTTGTTGTTAGCGCCCGGCCCTCTCGAATTGCTCCTGCCATTATTATTGGGCTGAAGGACTCCATTCCCAAGGCCACTTCGTGCTCCATTGCCGCTTTGAGGATTGAACTGTCCATTGGGAGTGTGACCCATTTGGTTTCCATTCAAGTTTCTAGGGATATCATAGCCAGGATGGTGTTGCATAGGCTGCTGTGGAGGAGGCGGCGGTTGTTGCACGTTCATGGGAGGCGGAGGCATCTGCTGACCTTGAGGAGGTTGTTGTTGCGGTGGCGGTGGATAGTAAGGGTTCATCGGGTACCCATATCCAGGAGGTGGGTGGATGAATTGATACTGCGGTGACTGAGGTTGAAGAGGTGGGGGCGGACCCATTTGTTGTGGGGGATTTTGAGGAGGTTGCTGAGGAGGACCCGACATGTGCATGCTATGTTGAGGTGACTGTAAAGGGGGTTGAGGTGACTGTAAAGGGGGTTGAGGTGGATGATGAGGCCATCCGTAAGGTTGAGCATAAGTTATGTGGGGAGGAGGGTACGATTCAGCAGCCGACGTTGTTGTTTGGGGATCAGAATGAGTATGCTGAGGGACAGGAGGAGGCGACTGGTATGGGTTGTATGGTGGCGCAACGTAATAAGGATAAGGACCCAAGAAAGGAGGATTAGAGCCTTGACCAGGTGGTGGGTAGGGATACGCATATTGATTTGGGTAATACATGTTGGGAGTGTGGTGTTGAGAGGGATCGTAAATATGGCCTGCACTAGAAGGGTCATGCAAAGATGCATAGTTGAACGAAGGGGAAGGAGCTCTGGAATTACGTGAGCTTCCTCCTGAGCTGCTGTGATGGTAAGAACCTCCGTTACGGAGTGAACGATTGGAAGAAGCCGACATGGGGCCACCACGCCTCTTGTCGCGTGAGTGAGAAGCGGACGGTGCTGACCACTCGCTTTCCGTTGCAGGGGAGCTGACGGCGTCATCCGTATCGCTGACACTACTTCTACCACCTGCAGAGGCAGAGCCATTAAGGCTGGGCGAAGTAGAGCTCCCGTCCTTGTCTTTTCCTTTTTCTTTCTCGAAATCCATGAAAATTCTAGACCTAGCTTCATTGTAGGCAGCCTCTCGTTCTTCTATAGTCATCCTCTTTTTAGTACTGGAATTAGTGACACTGCTGCGACCGCCCAGGCTGCCGGACTCTGATGGCTCCACGTCAGAGAGATCAACATCTTCCCCGGCGACAGAGCTGGCGTGAGATGCTGGCTTTGAACGACGCTCAGGAATTGATCGCCGCATGATTTTGAAAGCGGGCTGAGTGGTGGACTCTGGAGGGACCAAGTCACAGATGCGACGGTCAGGACTGGGACAGACATGAGTATGGTGAAAAAAAAAGTATGACAGGCGACAGGGAAGACATACATTCTACTCTCCATGGTGTAGAGAACAAACAGGGCTTTGGTACCGGGATCGGTCTCCGGGGTCAGCCTGTAGTAGGCCGAGCACCGGTGGACGAGTAAACGTTGGTACGAGGTCGAAGGGAAGAGCTCGACGCGCGTCCTTGATTTGATAGGGAGGAAAAGGTTAGCAAAGGACGCAAATGGGCGGTGGGACATACCTGCGCTCCGTAATAAGGGTTTCGAAGGTCTCGCCGAGCTTCAAAACGTAAATTCTGTCCTTGCTCCTGAGAGCTTCGAGGATCTGAGGATCCACATCGGGGGTGATGGCGGACGGAGGTGGTGTGGGTGGTTCGCCATTAGGATATGGGTGGTTCTGGGGTAGAAGGGGCGATGGAGAAGATGGGGCCCTGGAGGAATGATGTTCGGATGGGGCGTCGGTGCAAGAGATGGGGGTGGCTGGGGCGGAGAGGGCGATGGAGACGGGGAGAACGGGGGGTGGCTGGAGAATGGCGGTGTTGGGTGAGCTGTGAGAAGGATGGTCCATGCGCAGGACAGAGAGCTGAGGGGGATCGGGGGGGCGATGAGAGGACTCGGTGAGGGAGAGAGCGAGGGAGAGAGCAGAGGGATTGCGGAGAGCCATGAAGCAGCAGCTGCAAGGAGAGAAGGACAGCAGAGAGCGGCTTTGTCAAGGAGCCATGGATCGCGCGACAGGCCAACTCGAAAATCTGACACTCGATACAACTCCCACCGTGGGTATTTCAATTTATAATCACTTTATTTCCTATTTACTCTACTAATGCGCCGGCCCCGTCCCTCCGTGAACCACTGAATAGATGTTGAATCCCAAACTAGAAAACACGTCAGTCCCTCTCCCCTTCTGCATTGCTCAATCACTTGCCAGAACACGAAAACACACAGCCCGTACACCATCAGTCCCAATCCCGCCAGATTCATCCCTTTGCTCACACTAGGGTCGTGGCGCGTCAACTGTAGCCGCCCGGTCAGTCTCCCCATCCCGTAAATATCCACATAAACAACTCGCCTTCCAGTAGAACAGCCCTGGCAGAATGAACGAAATCGTCGTAGATCCCGTCGCTCCTACGAACGACAGCACTGAAACAGTAACATGAGTGCACACACACACCTCGACTACTCACAAGACTCGCCTAACTGAAGGTCGTTCACAAAATATGCAATCGTGAATCCGCTCGCAATAATCGCACAAGTCAACACAACATGCTTAAGCGTCGACATTTCTCCGTGTCCATGCTCGTTGCCGTCAAATTCTATTTCCTCTTCGCCTTCGTTTGCAGTCTTGGCATAAGCAGCCAAGTGCGAAGGGTGGAACACCTTGTCCAGACAATTCCTGCATGGGTGTACTTGCAATGGATAAGAAAATAACACCAAGATCACAATGGCCAATTGCCCAACTGCGATGAACAGCGATGTCGATGGATACATCGCAATAATATTTGGTCCGACCTATCGTGTAGAGTTAGTGGACAATTTATGTGCAACCCACTCATCTCACCTTGGAGCCAAATGTCAGGTATCCAAATGCAGCGATGACTTCATATGTCAACGTAGCCCCGCCAATGGACCCTCCAATAACCGTGTTCATCCGAGCTTGACTGTTCGTCTTGAGTTCATTGTAGATGGGGAAGAGCTACAGATAAAAATAAGAACATCTTTCATAAACAAAATATAGCAAATCCGCACATTCTGCGCACATGTAAATGCAAAAACTTGCACCGGGAATGTCGAGACAAAGCTTGGTGTGAAATGAATCAAATGAATCTCCCCAGCCTCAGGCATGCCCTTCAACGGCCAAAAGTAATACTTGATCACGATAACGACCAAGTAAGCTGTTCAAGAAATTCCGTCAGTCCCTCATTTCAAAAGCCTACTCAGTCAATCAGGAACTGACCGACAGAGAACAGAGCAATATAGCTCGTGTGCCGCAAGCTATTCAGGTGCCTTAGGAAGCACAGAGGGACCAGAAGGAACATGAACAGCGTAATCCAGTTACTCCCGCTTAGAGCCCATTCCGGCGGATTCGTCGTCTCCGAGGTCAGGTCGTGGTACAGAGAAGCGACAACGTTGGGCATGAGCCCTTTGATGATGATCAAATAACTACAGGGTCGAGATTGAGTAAAAGCGCAGAGAGGGAAGCTAGGCTCAGGCCCGTATCTTCCATTTCCTTAAAGGGGCCACAAGCCAGATCCCTTGAGCCTCGCCCCTCATCGTGCTCGTGTTCATGCAAAAGTAAATCATACCTAATAGAGACGCCAAAGCACTTGATCGCGATGGCAGCATCAAAGAAGACGGCTGCACTAGGGAACGTCAATTGCGAGACGGCATGGAATGACGCATGCCGGTGCTTCGTCTTGGTTGCACAGAGTGAAAGCAGATATAATCCAAATGCAGCTACAGATCCAGATAAAACGCAGGTTATCATTCCGGGTATCATACCCGCTGACGCAACTGCCTGTCGAAGAGAAAGAGAAATTGTAAGCATACGAGGTCTGAGATACGATGCAAAAAGTTAACGACCAGAGGGAAAGTAAGCATGCCTGGAGTTCAAGTTGAAAGAGCACGTTAATACTACTTGCTTTTTCGTGCAAAAAATCACATACCGCTGCCAATAATTGTATTAGACAAATTGCTGATACAGCTCACAAGACTCGCATTTCCATCAGCATCTTCCTCATGCTTCTTCACAACACCACCACTTAAAAGCGCCTGCGACTCGTCTCCTGCTGCATCGACTTCAACGATATTAGGCTCTGCCGAGTTCTCAGCAGCGATGCCATAAGTCTGCACCATTTCGTAGGATTCTTCTTCGTCTTCTCCTTCGTTATCTAAGTAGAACTTGTCGTTGTACGACGGCGCTGCACCTCTAGCCCTAGAAAAGTCAAAGGATTTGCGGATGGTATGGGACCAAGAGGCTGAAGAGTCAGGTGTGTCAGGTGTTTGTGGTCCTGATAATGGTGGTGGGAGCAAAGTGGAAAAACGGGCAGCCAGGTCTCTAAAGCGTGTGGCAAGGGTTGAATAAGAGCCTGCCTTTATCAAGGGCGGCTCCAATTCAATTTGGTATCGAGAGATAAGGGGAGTAGCTTGGACCTTCGAGTCTATACGGGGAATATAAGTCCTCTGCTCCTTCTGCAGAGTAATTTGATTTAGGCTTTGGTAGATATTAAACCTGAGAGGATGTCCGGATCATCGCCTTATTTATGTCACTTTTGGGAGTTCATCGACACGCCTCCCCTTGCAGACGTGTTTTCTCAGCACGTGCCTAGAACACTCGCGTTTAAACTCATTACGTAAAAATGCCAAGCCATCGATCGATCATCTTCGGATCTTCCGGTTCCAAGTTTGAACCTCGACTTTCATGACCCTCAGCGCCTACTGATCCCTGACTTATACACCCCAAATGCAAGACGATGTTGCCCAGTCTCACGGAAACACGAGCCCTCTCATTCTCAAGCTCGATGCTGACGTTCTATGGCAGATTTTCATGTTTAACACTGACATGGATGACGAGTTATCTTGGTAGTTTAGCCACCAAGACCGCCGCAGATACCTGCACAGCAGATTCCAGGATGATTTATCTTGCCGTTCTCATCGTACATCTCAGGTATGCTGCCAGTAGCGGTAGGTGATGTTGACATCGCCATCTCTTTGAGGTGACATAATAGACCTCCCATTGCTCTGTCAACAATCGGACTATTGCAGAAATGAAGTTGTAAGAAGGACGGGCAATTCTCCCCTTTCAATCCGCGGAGTGATTGGACCCAAAGAACATGACGAGAACAGGATATCTTTTTTTTCTCCCTATTCGTTGGCCATTGGAAAAGGATACGCAGAGTCGAGGTGATGATATATTCTTGGTCAGCACTTATAGATCAGGAGGCCTGGAAAACGTTGGGCTTCCCGGCGCCAGAATTGGAGGCACTCTGCGTCCGTTTTCAGGATCTAATTCCCCAGACAGCTACAGATAAACTGAACTTATTTGCAAACGATGCTCCGCTACTCTGTAACCTTCATGCCCGCAAGTAGTTTTCAGCTCATCTGCAGTTTGTGTGACCCAATTGCGTTCCCCAGTTTCTCAGGTTCTCTTCCACTACAAGACCTCTTTCTTGTGCTGGCAAATACCCCTGTCCTAAGATTTCTGCATGTACAGGGTATCACTGTGCACGATTTAGAGCATCCATACCCACAGGCTTCTACGAAGATATCGCTTCCACATCTTGTTACCTTATGGCCAATGCCTTTCCCTCACTTCACACTTTAAAAATGTACCCACTCGAATTCACCTACACAGGCTTTCCTTGACCTTTTTTAAGAAAAGAAGATATATTGGTCGTCCTGTCAAGGTGTTGGATCTTATTGGACAAGACAGCTTGCATGATTTTAGATTTTTGGAAGAAATAACAGATCTAAAGGTCAAGTGGCTAAGCCCAACCTTCCAAGTTGAAGAGTACGTCTGCGGCAGTGGGATGCCAAGAGACTCGATCTTCAAGCCAGTGAATAATACAGACTTTGAGAAAATGTAGGTGCTTCGACTAGGTGCATGCACATGTAGAGCCAGTTAATCCGCAACATTGTAAATATGCTGCTGACTGCTATGGATTGTCCTCTTTTTGTAATGCCTTCTGCAACAAATGCAGCCGAAGTCGAATGTGGGTAAATATAGCACATTGTTCTGGCACGGCTTACGGTCCGCTCGACCTGACATGACCTTGTACAACTCCAACATTTATGTAAATTGCATATGCTTTCCGGTCTAGCGAGGACTCCTCGCCATTTTCCTTATTTCTAACTTGCATTCCATCCAAAATGCAATCACACCTCTTTCAAACCACCTCTAGTCACCGAACACCCCTTCTCCTCGCCAGCAGCAAACTAGCGACCCTCCGAACACCTAGACTCCTCAATTGCAGAGTTATTCTGCGCTCTTACTATGTTGATGTTGTCCCAGTCGAACCACTCAAACTTCCCCCAGGCCACCGTACCCTACTACCGCTAATTAATTCATGTAACAATCTAGTCTTGCCACCCCAGCCATGGGTTGCCCAAACCCATCTGTCCATCGGCACTCGGACACCTGAAGGAGACGTCGTTGAAAAAGAAAATGTCCTCCCTTTCGTTCTATCTCATGCACAACGAGAAATCCCGCTGGGGTTCATACGCCCGCAGGTTGCGGCGGCGTTAGAAGAAGACCACCAGAAGCACCTCGTCTCTGGCTCCGCTTCGCCCTGGGATCTCAAATACACCAAGGAACACCCCAAACAACTCAAGTCGGCCGCGTTCGCTGCTTGGGTGAACGAGGGAGGCAAGTTCACGCGTACTATGCACATGGAACGGTTGGTTTATGATTGGCGGAAGCATAACATGTTTCCCGAAGTATTAAAAGGCACGTTTCCTATTCGGCCTTTACTTTCATTTTGCAACTGAAAGGATACGTAGCATGGAGCGACGAGGCCTATCCGGTGTATACTCATCCTCCCAAGGAACCCGTTGGATTGCAGGACCCTATTGCCTTTGCTATTGAACGTGCAGCTTTGCCCCTGTTTGGTCTAGTCAACTTCGGTGCCCTGCTCATAGGTCAGTTCGCCTCCCGATATTTCATTCGAACAAGTTCTCATAAAGCTCAGCTTATGTTCGTGATCCCTCATCTGGCCGATCGATGTTATGGATACCCCGTCGGTCACTCATGAAACGGCAGTACGTGTCTACGCGTCACTAATAAAGTGAATTCAGCATTTAAATTTCTCGGAATAGATGGCCAGGAAAGCTTGATGTCACAGTCGGCGGAGGCATGGGACTGGGCGACACAGCAATAGATACCGTCATTCGTGAATCGGCAGAAGAAGCACTGCTAGACGACGACTATGTCAAAAAGTTCATTCGTCCTGTCGGGGTCTTACCATTCCCCAACCGTTCTCCAAAGGGATGGATTCTTCCTGGGATGTATTATCTCTTTGACCTCCCATTACCCGCTAATGGAATTGTGACTCCCAAAATCAATGCCCTGGATGGCGAAGTCGACAAGTTTGAGCTTCTCGATGCCCAGGACGTCCTTAAATATCTGCTTGAAGGACAATTTAAGCCAAGTTCTGCCTTGGCCATCATTGACTTCTTGATCAGGCATGGGTACATAACTGAGGATACGGATCCAAGATATTTGGACGTATGTCAACTTTTAAAGACTGATATCCATCTTCCAGTCGCTTGGAGGCTAAACCCATAGCGACTGTCATGGGTGCTTGCTTGAGTAGACATTCCTTGCTATATAGTTTATTGTATCCAACGGATTGTAATTTATGTGTAAGATGTATGTAACGACTCTGGTATCAAGAAGCTGCCTTCTTGGGTACAAAGAAATTCATCAACCCTTTCTGAGTCTTTGTATTTCCTCCCTTCGCTCCTGATTTTGCTTTTGCACCTGTAGAAGTCGACTTAGTTACCGTCTTCTTAGGCGCTATTTCCTCTTCTTTTTCTTTTACAGGTGCAAGTGGTGTCTCTTCTTCTTCCTCTTTCTTGACTTCTGTTACTTTGGCTTTCGCTCTTGGTTTAGTCTTTGGCGCGGGTGGTCCAGCATTTTCATCCACGGATTCCCAATCGGTATAATCTTCCGTGACTATGCGAAAAAAATATCATTAAAGGTCTATGCAATTATGAAGAGACCCACCCATGTAACCGTTTGCATCTTTCACTTTTCTTGATTTCGTGACCTTGACCTTCTTTAAGCCATTACGTCCTACAGGAACGACCATCTTTGGCTTTCTTTTCTTCGTCACCTTCGGTTTCGCGGGGGTGTCATCCTCCATCTCAATGTCTTCGTCTTGCGCAGGAGAGCCTGCCTCGTCATTTTCCTCGTGCTCGTTTGAACTGGCATTTGTAGACGGAACACGCGATACCTTTTCTACTTGGTCTGGAATGAATAAATGTAAGTATTAACACTGCAGAATAAAGAGGTGAAAAAAGACACCATCGTGAAGATCCATGATTGCCATTACCTCTCGCTCGGCCTCGGAGTTCTCAGTGCTTTCGACTTTGAGACTGGACCTTGCTTTGCGACGAGGTGCTTTTATAGATGGAGCATCAGATTCATCATCTGAAACAATGGCTCTGCGTTTGACTCTTGTATTGCTTTCTGCTTTGGGTGGTGCTGGGTTTTCAGGAGATTTTTCTCTTGATTCCAGCCCGGCTGAAGATTTGCGCTTAAGGCCCCTCTGTTTACCAAAGGTAAGTGGAAAATATTAAGATCTGAGATAGCAGACATACCGAAGGTTGTGCCTTTTCAGCTTTCGAGCTTACGACACTGGGTGCTGGAGAAGAAGCCCTCGACGCAGGCTTTGACGAAGCCTTCTGGAAAAACATTCGCTTCTTCTCTTCGACGGGTTCCTCCTTGACCAATTTAACATCTTTCTTGATAACTTTCGGTTCTTTCGGTTTATCCGCCGCTTTCTTGAAGAAATTGATCTTTCCCGTAGGTTTGGGCTTCTCCGTGGCAGGGGCGGCCGCAGGTTTCTCTTTTACTTCTTCCTTGACCGCCGGTTTTGCTTCGGGCGCTGCTGGGCGTTTCAGGTTGGATGGACCTGCCACAGGAGGTAGCGCTCTCTTCCTTGTAGGACCCATCTACCATATTATCAGAACAAGCGCAGGAATGGATTCTTTGGCAAGCTCACCTTGATGCCTCGGCCTACCAAACGACCTACTGTAGTAGCGAACTCGGGGCCTTTGACCCTGTCTGTGCTTCTAACGGAATACGTAGGTTCGCAAATCAAGTCCACGTCCTAGAAGTAGGTATGGATTACTGTCGGATATTAGGAAAATCGAACGCACATGGAGTGGAGCAGGTGATAAACTGTATATATGGATAGAGAATATATCATCGTATGAAGCCTTTGCATCTGTGATAAGGTTGATAAGACGCGAACTTCATTCCGTAGATTAGTACACACCTTCCAAATCCTTCTCATTTACAATCGTAATCTTAATTTGTGGCACCTCTTCGCTCTCGTACTCATCGTCATCAGCATTTGTAGATTGGGTGGCATCCATATTAATGTCCTCGTCTTCTTCATTTTGGTTTCTATACTTTGAGAGCTTCCTCGGGGTCCCGCTCAACAAGATGGTTGCGAGGCAGGTCTGCGACTGGTAAGGTGCATCATGATGGTACGTTGCAAGTTCACTGAATAGATGGAGTTAATTTGGTACCACCAGACTGAAAACTAAGCTTACTTCTTAGCGACATTCACGTGTATGGAGAAGTGCCTGCTCAACGAGCGGTATGTCACCTAAGAACAAAGTATAACGCAGTGGGTATGTCATCCTGAATGACAATGGCGGGTATACGAACGATGTTCTTTTCAATAAATATTTGCTTCGTCAAATAATCGTTAATGACCTGTGTTGTCATGTCTAGACGCAGAGGGTTGGCAAAGTTCGAGGGTGGTTGACTCTAACGTCACGATGGTAAAGCAAGTCACAGAAAATGACTCGATCACGCGCTTGTTGTCACGCGTCAGTGACATCTCATTACCAATATCGGCGATTCGGCCCTATCTTCAAGTTCATGATCAATGGCGAATATTTTGACCCCTCCTCCGTTCAAAGCGTTTACGCTTGCTCTCATACAGCTAGGCAAAATCGGTGCCAATAAACAGGAAAACCTTCACCATGCTCGTAAAATGATACTCCAAGCTGCAAGAGGAGAAGGCTCCTCGAAGAAACCAGATATTATCGTCTTGCCAGTAAGCAACTTCCCAGCACTCGTAATGCTAAGGGTGCATCTGAACCGCGAGTAGGAATGTTTCAACTCGCCTTACGGTCACGTCCATTTCCCAGTTTATGCAGAGAAGATTGGATATACGCCCGGATCTCCATATAACGTTGCAAAGAGCACTAGTGAAAGTGTTAAGATGCTATCGGCTGCAGCGAAAGAGGTCAAGGCCTGGCTAATCGGAGGTCCTCCTCGTCTTCTAGCCATTCTTACTGGACTCTATCTCTAAAACCTTATTTCTCAGGGTCGATCCCTGAAAGGGATGTGGAGGACGACGATAAGGTTTACAATACATGCACCGTCTACAACCCAGAAGGTGGAGCTCACTCCCCAGGTCGAATATTAACCAATATTTGTTCCAAGGTGATCTGGTTGCAATGCACCGTAAAGTCCATCTCTTTGATATTGATATACCCGGGAAAATCAAGTTCAAGGTTGTAGTTATTCGTGCCTTTGTGCCATTCTCAACTAATTGGTTCCGCAGGAGAGCGAAACTCTTACCGGTGGAACAACTACAAACTTCTTTGATACAGGTATATGAACCGCTCTTGACATTTACAATTCTGTGTCTCATTTATCTAGACTTTGCCAGAATTGGTCTAGGTATATGTTACGATGTCCGTTTCCCGGAGCTGGCCATGATAGCAGCCCGCAAAGGTTTGTAGTCCACCTCTCATTAATTCAACCTATAAGTTCTTATCCATTTTCTATAGGTTGCCATGTTCTTATTTACCCAGGTGCATTCAACATGACAACTGGTCCTTTGCATTGGGAACTTCTGCAGCGCAGCAGGTCCGTAGTATCTACTCGTCATTATTTCCATTTATGATAATAACCGTACAACAGAGCTGTAGATAACCAAGTATTCTTTTCAATGTGCAGCCCGGCTCGAGACCTGAGTGCTGGGTACCATGCAGTGAGTGCCATAACTTCTTCATATGGGATTCAGCAATGAAAGCATCATTTAGTGGGGACATTCCATGGTTGTTGATCCTATGTAAGTAGTTATCATTTCGTCGACGTAGCGTTCTGTGCTCACGAACTCGTAGGGCAAAGGTTCTAAAGGAAGCACAAGATGGAGAGGAAATTATTTACGTCGATATCGGTACGTCAACTGAAATTTCTCTCGAAATAAATTTTAAGTAACCTGTGTACAGATCCCAAGGTTTTCCATGAAGCACGGGCTGGGATTCCAGTGACATTGCAACGGAGATTTGATGTATATGCGGACGTCAGTCAACAGTAGCTACTAGAACCATGCTTTTCTATCCACTTAATCCAAAGACACTGGACTAACAACGAATTATGATCGAACCAGACAACGATATGAATGCTACAGACCAAAGAAACCAAAAAAGATGCAGATATGTATCATTTAACGAAGACTCGAGAAACGGTGATGCGACAAAGCAAAACAGAAAGCAAACAGAACAGTTCATAAAAGCGATGAGAGATGATAAAATTAAAAATAAAACGTATCAATGCATGAAAGTCGTTCGTCCGTAATCGAACCATGTTCAATTGGAACTTCAAATCCTATTCGACGCATTTCGTTCCAGCCCAAACCCAAATCGAGCGCGGTCAGCTTCTCTAGCTCTCATTCTCTGCTGTCTTACATCCATCATGATCTGGCGACCAACAGGCGACATCTCAGAGGATGAAGCAGGAGAAGGAACCGTATCAACAGGCGGGCGAAATATCGATTGCTCCACTACGGTGCGAAGCAGCGAACGAGATCCAGATATATTTGAGCGAATTGGAGTAGACGGAAGCTCTGGCTTGGCAGACAGTGATAGTGCGAGCTGATTCTCCTTGCTGCCAAAGGGTGGCTCAGATTTCTTGCTCCTTGACGTATATTGTGTGTGATGCTCGTAACTTGCTTCTGACGAATGAGATGACTGGGAGGCGCGTCTCTTGCGGGCCTGGCCTTTATGGTGTGAATTAGGAGGATCAGCAGCAGTTGAAGAAGAGTTAGACACTTCAACTAAAGCAGGTCGTCGCCGACTAGAGGATGTCCTTCTTGGAAGGGCACGTGGGCCTCTCGGTAGGCGAGACGGGCCATCGTGATTTGTGGACGGGGTAGGTGCGGTAACGATCACCTTAGTAGGTCCATTCATTATGACTTTAATTGCGTTATGTTTCTCCTCATGCTCCGTAGTAGAAACGGCGGGCATAGCTTTTTTTTGAGCTTGAATTGAATTCTTCGGAACGTAATGAGGGTCATGGCTATCATCAGAGAAAGCGGAAGCTGGTTCGTTGGATTCCCAGGCAAATTGAGAATTTCCTATAGCGGTGGACTGAGGTCGTGAGTTCCTGTGGGTATCGTCGAAGCGGGGTATAGGTGTCGCTGGTATTCGTGCTGGATTGACCTGGAATTTGAGAAGGTCCTTTGTGGGACGAGAGAAAGAATTATCTTCGACGTTTTCATTTGTAGGCGAGCTAAAGCAGCTTGGCAGCTCTGGAAGAGTTCTGTCCAAATCATCAAAAGCCTTGGACAGCCTTTTCTGTGTCAAAAACCCGAAGACCTGAGATGCTCTTTGTGGTGTATTTGGGGCGCTATTCCCGTAGGGATTATTATTCGTATACAAGTCGTCCATATCAGCAGACGTGTCCATACTAAGTTCAACTTCCATCGATGAGATGGCCGGATTGTCAAATGTAGTATTTGCAATGCTGCCTTCAGTAACGAATGAAATCTCAGGTTCACGTAAGTGTCCAGGCGTCTGATGTGGAGTAGTTGGTGTAGGCAGGTCCAGGGTAGAAGTCGACACTGTGCATTCGGTTTCACTGAAAAAGAAATCAACAAACGGTCTACATGGAAATTTGAAGAAATAATTACGCTAAGAATCGCTCTGCCCAAGAAATATCACCTTCAGCACTGCCGCTTTCATCTCCATCTCCCGAGCTTGAGCTAGGAGCACCAAGTAACTGGCGCAAAGTCGACCCGCTGCGAGCAACTTGTGCTCGACCCTCCTTGGCTACCTTGGGAGAACTGGGGGGACTATTGGAGAAGACGTCATTGGATAACTTGCCATGTTCGTCATATAAGTCAATGAGACTCGCGACAGAAGGATCCGAGCGTAGTTTAAGAACACGGCTATCTTCCACAGGCTGCAGCGACGTGCGATGTTCTCTGTGCTTTGGCTTCTCGCCCAGGTCACTATTGGCGTTTGGGAACTCCGTTGAACCATGCCTTTTACGCTTGTGAACCGTGACATTGTATGTCCCTCGCTGACTCAAACTTGTGGTCTCTAAGCTAACACACGAGGAAGCTGGGGTTTGTATGACTTTGTTGATCGGGTGAGCTGTTATCGCGTTAGCCAAAGAGTCAGAGGTCGACCCATAATTACTCACGCAAAGGGGGTAATGTTGCATAATCGAGACCAGAATGCTCTACAAATCGAGCCGACGAAGACCTCAGGAGACGGCCGACAGCAGCTTCGTGTTCATCTTCTTCGTTAGTAGCGGGCATCGGAGTCCAGGTCGGTTCTGGTAAAGGAACATTGTGGACAATTGGCGGATGCTGCTTCTTCTTCTTGCTACCAATTGAAAATAAGCGCTTGAGCAGACCCATTGGTGAGCGTAATGAGCGTGGTTGAAAAGAGTGTGGTGGGCGAAAATCGCAGCTTAGAGGACTCGGCGAAAGCAAGTGCAAGTCGCGAAAGGCAACTTGAACTTGAGCCAAATATGCACAAGCACCCTCTACGCGCTTTGCTCACGTGTTCTTGATTAGATATTAACGAGTTATGACGGACAATATTTCTTTCTCAGAGCCGACATGCCTCACCTGATAGAAAATACCGGGAGCACTGCCAGGGATTTTTGCATGCTTGAACGGAACATTCTGTCACATCTCAAGCTTGCCTTGTTGCTTTCGTTGCTCTCTTCTTCTCTTCTTCTTCATGCACGCCTGGTACCAGACCATGAACAACACTCAGGTTCTAACATTCCTCTCGCGTCTGTTGAGTACGGAGCAGCCATGGCTGCGATAGTTGGCGGTGTATGGGAGTACTACAATGGTTATAATGATCTTAGGCATACAAGAGCCTTCCTAGCTGCTGTCAGGTTAGCCCCTGTCTTCATTCTCGTATTTCAATGACATTTTGACAAGAAGAGCAGATCGCATCTCATTCTCATGGGGTTCGTCACCGGGATCGTCTTTGCGACAACGATCGTCCTCTTAGTTCAAGGAGGATGAGGTAGTCAACTTCTCGCTGGCATTATTGACCTTTCTAATCTTAATATTATTTACCAGTCGGGCGCCACAAAAATTGTATACAGCCCTTTCTGCCGAAAACTGTTTCCCTTTATGCTGCTGTCCAAAATTGGCCCCTTATCTATGGTTCTCTTCGAGTCTACAAAGTTCGGAAAGCCACGCAAGGACTACATGGCGAAGCCTAAGTAACTTCAATCCACGAACAGTTTACCCCTTCCATGCTGTCGATGCAATATGCGCGCATTTTGTCTCCACCGTTCCAGTACGCGAAAGACTTCGGAGAGGATCTTCGGATGGTCGGAAGCTCTTGGTGTACCAAGCCAACCAGGAAATATGTATCTCTAAGATAATCAAACCTTATGGCGGCGGACTGCCTGAGTAATTGGAGGAAATTTGGTTTATGAAACTACTGGGTGTAACTTCTGACAGGCTGCGAAATAATAATGGCGCGTTGGCAGAAGATGCAATTCCTGCGTCGGCATCACGCTTCGAATTCGACCGCTGGAGCTTTATTTTCGCTTCATTTCCGTGGCCTTGATGTTAGATTATGTTATCTACAGGGAAGTTAAGACCCCCTCTTATCCTTACGTCTATTTCCCTCCATAAAAGCGACGCAATATACGACAGGCAACAAACTCCGAGTCTTTAGGCTCGGATGGTGTATCGCAGGGCATGAGCGTCTGTAGGACCCCGGATTATAGCAGTGACGCCCTGATCCCTATCCGGACAGATTTTTTGAAAAAATGGCCTAACGGCCGGGTGCCAATCCGGACAAAAAAAGCCCCAAACCTCGGACTAGCCAGAGCCCGTATACGGATAGAAATAGTTTATGGGAGTTACAGCTCAGGCACCCATCATGACAGAAACGAGCTTGGTATAATGGTATGCTTTTGAAGTTGTGCTCAATTGCTAAGCGTAGGCGTGCGTGGTCCGATTCCTCGTAGTTGTAATATATTTCTATGTTTTTGTCTTATGGATTTACAAGCTAGATGATGAAAAGATAGGCTACGGCTGAGAGATATTTGTTATTATTTTTTGTCACCCTTCTATCCAGAAATCTTTCAGCCGGGAGCCCTGCATCGCGTCAACAACCGAGACACATTTAGCAAGTCCATCCCCGAAAATGGATGTCACTCTCTACAATGTCAGTGTTGTATTCTAAGGGGTTATTAACCCCAAATTTTTTTCTTAAGCCTTAAGTCTTAAATCACCCTTAATTAAGCTTGATTCTATTATTTTTCGTATTACTCATTAATTTTTTTCTTACAGTTCTTCTTTCGGATCCTATCATCAATGTCTGAATAGATTATATGCAGAACCCATATCATTGGCTCAGAGCCAAAGGAGATTGAGCATACAAGGGGCCTCTAAGCATGCATCTCACCTATGCAGCTATAATACTCGACCAGAATGACCTATAAAATCAAAGTTGAAAGGTCCCTGAGATACAAATATTTGCTAGGAGATACTATCCAACAATTATTCCATCAGAGCCTCAAAATATTCCTTGACAAGGCAGTCAATTGTTGATCAATTGTATTAAGTAATGCTGATGTTAAGGGTTAATTAAGGCTTATCTTCATCTTGGATTGATTCTAAAGTCTGAACCTTAACATGTTATTAAGCCTTAAACATTATTAATGTTTAAGCCTTAGGTACAACACTGACTCTACATTCCTGAGGGACAGGTGGATTGGACAAGGAAAAATCAAGATCTCAAGAGCGGAGAAAAGGCTGTGACAACTGCACTTAAGCAGGCCAAAAAACGTAATGCTATCAAGAAATTGGAGGATTAATGGATATTTAGTCTCAAGTAAACACTGGATGTCATTATTTAGTGTAGATTAAGCTATACCTACCTTCCGGGGCCCGTCGTCGCTGTTTATGGTCGCGCCCCCCAGTTTTTAGCACCTACACGAGGCCAGATCCACCAATCCGGACGGCGGAGTAGCCGAAAAATAGCCTGATCTGGTTGTCCGGACTCCGGACGAAATTTGCAAAATCGAGGTTAGGCCGGATGCCATCCGTACAGAATTGGCCAAATTTTGCCCTTTCGCGTCCGGACAAAAAGCCCATTTCCGGGACCAGGCCTTTCCTGCTATAATCCGGGGCCCTGCGTCTGTACACGATAAAGTTACATGGACATACATACCGCTTTCCGTATTGATAATTTGATATTGAATTTCGGCATTATCATCCGAAGATTAGATTGAGCAAGTCACGGAATCGGGAAAATTCTTGACCGTCTGGTAGAAAACGTGGATTAAATTTGGAATCTGATGGTCCGATCTTCACTTCACTCTTTTTCTTTGACCCATACCCTCTACTAACTTCTTCTCTCATTTGTACGACTACTTACGACAGTTTTGCTATGAAAATCAGTCAAAAATTCCAGCAGTCCCCCAAGGACGATAAAATATGGTGGTCGTTCGAGTACTTTCCGCCTCGGACTGCTCAGGTATTTCGTCACCTTCGTTGTTTACCCCTTTCAAATTAAACTTGTAAATTGCTTTTAGGGTCTACAAAACCTCCTGGACCGTATAGAACGCATGCGAGCTTTGGGACCAGAATTCATAGACATTACATGGTGAAACCTTTTTTTACAAATTAAGCACTGGCAGCTTTTAAACACTACCCGATATCAGGAATGCTGGCGGTAGAACATCTGACTTGACATCTGAAATGGTCAAGACGTGTCAAGGGTTGATTGGTATCGAGACTTGCATGCATTTGACATGTACCAATATGCCCAAAGAGAAAGTTGACAGTGCTCTGAGGGTATGTGCTTGTTCACGACTCCGGTATTTCTCGGTTAAAGGAACATGCCTTGGTTTTCTAGGATGCAAAGCAACACGGCTGCAGGAATGTACTTGCCCTTAGAGGCGATCCCCCAATGGGAAGGACGAATGGGAGGCAGTTGAAGGTGGCTTCGTGCACGGTATTGATCTTGTGAAACATATCCGACGCGAATATGGGGACTACTTCGACATCGCTGTTGCCGGCTTTCCTCAACACATGTCATTACCACCGGAAGAGCTCAAGCAGGAGATCCAGTGGCTCAAGGAGAAAGTCGACGCTGGTGTCAACTTCATCTTCACTCAGATGTTCTACGATGCCCAACTATTTATAGACTGGGTCAAGGCAATCCGTGAAGCTGGGATTACCATCCCAGTTGTACCCGGAGTTGCTCCTATACAGACTTGGAATGGCTTCCAACGTGCTACGAGTCTGGCGAAGATCATCGTCCCGCAGTCTTTCCTCGACGTACTGGAGCCGGTCAAGAATAATGACGAGAAAGTCCGAGAGATCGGAACAAAACTTGTCGCAGATATGTGCCGCCAAATCCTGGACGCAAATATTGGGGTGCGAGGCATACATTTCTATACTATGAATTTGGAGAAAGGTACCAAGATGCTGCTGGAGGAGTTGAATCTCGTGCCTAGGATCGAGACCATTAAGCCTTTGCCTTGGAGACAAGTAAGCATCATTTACCAGAGCGTCTTAGTTTTTTCTTGACATGTTTTCAGTCTCTTACTCCCAATCGACGCCAAGAAACAATTCGACCCATCTTCTGGGCAAACAGGGCCAAGTCGTATATTTCGAGGACTGAGAATTGGGACGAGTATCCTAATGGCCGATTCGGAGACTCCCGTAGTCCTGCATATGGCGAGCTTGACGGTTATGGTGTTTGGATCAAACAAACCGTGAGTTGGAGTTTAGTATTGTTGTATGACACCCGTTAATAAAAATTACTTCTACAGAAAGAGGATGCACTCAAGCTGTGGGGCCACCCTACAACGTTTGCCGACCTCGCGAGTCTTTTCTCTCATTTCTGTACGTCCGACCTGAAAGCTTTGCCTTGGTCAGACCAAGAACCTTCTAGCGAAACGTCGGTCATCTCCAAGCAGTTGGCTCGGATTAACGAACTCGGCTTTTTGACGATCAACTCTCAACCAGCCGTAAATGGTGTTCGAAGTGACGATAAGATCTTTGGCTGGGGTCCAAGCAATGGCTATGTATACCAGAAGGTCTGCCTTTTTCCCTGCACTAACCTATAAATTTTCTGAAATCCCAGTCATAGGCATATCTCGAATTTTTCGTCAGCCCGGCTCTATTGTCCTTGCTCTTGACTCAGATCGAGCGAGATAGCAACATCACATACTATGTGATCAACAAGCGTGGCGATCTGAGGACCAACACGCACTCTGATGGTCCCAATGCAGTGACATGGGGTGTTTTCCCTGGTAAAGAAATTATTCAGCCTACCATTGTCGAAGCCGTCAGTTTCATGGCTTGGAAGGTCAGCCTTCTTCAAATTGTGTCACGGAGGTTACTTAAGTTTATACAGGATGAGGCATATGAACTCGGTACTCAGTGGGCTAAGCTTTATGAACACGACTCGCCTTCCCAGAAACTGATTACCGAGTTTATGGATACGTCTTTCCTCGTCAATGTTGTCCACAATGATTTCCACGAATCCGATGCGATTTTCAAACCTTTCTTCAAGGCTGGCGCTGAATATATTGCCCTTCAATCAAAGACAAACGGAGTCAATGGTCACTAGTTGACCTCCTGTCAAGAGTACTGACTGACTTTCTTAGTATACCAAACTGTTTCGACGTTCATCCTTCACTCTCTTTTTCTTGTTTTGAAGCTTCGGGTTCAACCCCCGTTGATCTTCAGCCATGGCCTGGGGTGCACTATCTCTTTCCACTCGCTCACATATTCTGCACATCTGTACTACTGTCGCAATATCGCGAACTCATCATCACTTACTCATATTTTCTGCATCAACTGCATTCATCATATAGATATCCCACGTGTCATCTGGCATTAGTTACTTGCATATAGGAAATCACATCTTAAAACCACATTTAACTCAGCTGCAACATATACATTGAAGTCCCTGTACACGATTCTCTGCGAGTCCCTTTAAATTACATCAGTTCTGAGAAGAAAAAGTCATTATTCATTGGTGGAGGTCCAGCCACAAGACCACTGGGTATTTCAACCATTTCTCCAGACAGGTCTGTTCACGGGATAGATGAGTGAAACACATGATGCTATCAATCGAAGTACCAACCGAGTAATTTAATTTTTAGCCCAATCTCGGTTAGTGCTTGAACAAATCCAGCCGTTTCCTTTGAAGCTACGTGACCCCCGTCTCTTCTCAGCATATTCAGACCGTCGGTCCAATCAGCCCAACGCGATTGATCAGGAGCAATTAAGTCTGCTAAGGAACCTTCATGGGCGCTCAATAACGAGAAAGAAAGAGGGGAGGGCACAAGGGCGGAGGTAGGAGGAAGATCGCTCTGGTCTCGCAACACGTTTGGAGGAGGGGCGCATGTGCCTGTTGCTATTTCGCTTATCAGGGATACATCAATCCTTTCAGGAAGATCTTCCAGGCCCTGGCGAACGGGAAATTTGACTGCACTGTCGACGTAGTGTAGGTATTTCAGCCCACTGTCCTGTATATTAAGTAAGTTGGCTGAATGCCACACACGCTTAGGGTAATTTACCAGTCGCATGAAACGCCATGGTCGGCTAGGCCTCCGCACGGGTTCTCGTGGGGAAGATTGCGGAAGAGCATTTACGAACCAAGCACCTTGGAGTAAACATTGAATTCTTTGCTGTTTCACAAACTCAAAGGACTCCTTGTAAAGTTTAGCACGAAGATTTCTTGTGGAAAATTAAGAGCCTAGCAAGTAAAGTCAATGCTCTGGACATACCGGACCGGAACCTTGCTCAGCAAATCGTCTTCGAGTTCGAGTTCTTTCATCTGTCGATCTCTCACGGCACGGTATTCACATTCGACGAAATCGTGTTCAACTTCATGCCATGGGCGGACGTTTTCCCTGCGCAGTGCTACCTTCACCCTAGTCGGTAATGAGTAAACGATGTGTTGTGAAGAGAGGATCGAAAACGTACTGGCTGCGAACCAAAGCTGCAACGCGGGTGAAGTCATCACTCGCAGCACCACTTTCACTCCACATCCGTATGAAAAATTGGGTCGCCAGGAAATGAACTTTGTAGTAGTCGAGAAAAAATGGTTGGAAGGTGGTCGAAGTCGAATCTAACAGCAAGTTGTTAATTCAACAAAGGATCCTAAAACAAGGTACCTTACAGCCAGGAGCAAATATGGCCCAGTGTTCAGATAATAACTCGACGACTTCATTGGAGGCTCTTGCAATAGGGCATCTTCGGCCTTCGGGTCTACTCAATTGCTCAAGGACCACCTTACAAAAAACTGTTATTATCCCTCGATAAAGTGGTGACATGGACGTATATTCCTTACTTTGGCAAAATCGGGGTCACTCTCCACAAACTTTTGCTACCGGCGTAAAAGATAAAAATGAAAACAGGTCTGCGACGAGGGCTTGAAGGGTACTCACGAAGCACTCTAACCCAAGCACTCCTACTTCACTGAAGTCCTGTACAATGTCTTCTGTTTCGAACCCAAGCTTTCTCCATTTCAATAATTGACCATTCGAGTCGACTTCTTCTGCCAATTTACTGCAAGCCCATACCGACCTCAAAGCGGCAGCGTGGGATTCATCTTCGTCCGGGTCAACAATCGTTGTTTTCTTTCTGTACGTTACACGGACAATGTTGGCCTGGAAGTCCAATATGCATGATGTCAAATCCTCGGTCGTGTGCAACGACATCAATCGCTGGGATATTTTAGTTCCTTCGTTTCCGGAAGATAGACAGAGCTCAGTCTACTTACCACAACAGTCTTTCGAACCTTGAGCCTCTCTAACTCTGATATAAACTCCTCCCATCTGGCGTCGCTGGCATGAGCAAGGAGAGAATTAATAAGCATCATGCTGTACGGAGAGCCGTGGTCAGATTGCTCTTCATTTTCTATGAACGATAGGACCTACCTATATTGTGCCATGGCTGTGTCTGCACTTCCTAGACGATTTACTACGGTTTCCAAAAATCCGCTTTCCTTTCTCATTTGCTCAAAGACCACTTGAAAGCCATAACGATAGACGGATCCTGGTGGAGCTGCAGGAAGGCTCCGGCTCGAACTTGCTATCTGTGGTCCAGTTATACTGGCTGGATCGGCTTCGACGAGCTTCTTGAGAATGGCAGTTGCGGGGCGACATACATTGATCGGAGATTGCGGGGATGAGAGGATTTGTACGACTTTCAGAATGAAATCATCTCCAAGGGTTGCCCATCCATATTCATGTTCCATTAAGTTCTGAACTGCAGTAAGGGCATACTAAAACTCTGAATAAGGATGCGAGGCTAAAAACTAAGGTCGAAAAAAGCTTACCGCAAGAGCATTGCCCGAGGTTGAGTATATAACGTCAACTAGTTCATTGAGCCCATTGTGATCGAGAAATTCGCGAGCGAAGGCCTCTTCCTATACAAGTGTTATATTCCGAGAGATGTAGATGGGATCTTTCACTGACTCGTATGAACTTCTGCAAAGAGAACAAGGCTAATCTGAAATTTTTATCATTGATATCATTCCTATTCCTCAGTTTCTCCGCAGTTTCTCTCGCTTCACGAGCAGGCGCGTTTACCAGCCTGTGTCGTTCAAATTTCAACTGTTATAAGGCAAGTGATATACAAAGAAACTCACTTAAGATTGACTTTGTACTTGATTTTCCGCCTTAGATTATCATTTGTCACCAGTTCATCGGTATCGTTGTCCCTCAGAGCAAGATGAGAAGGCGGTTCTTTAATCTTTAGATTGACGCAAAGCTGCTTTATTACATCGTCCACGGTGAGAGTGGGTTCGATACGGGTGCGATATGTTAGACCCTCGGCAACGGTGACATTATTAGTTGGCACCAGCCCCGGTTTCGCCTGCGTACCATTTGCAGAACCCGAAGGCGCCGTGGAACTTCGAACACCTGTGGAGCTCGACATGAAATTCGATCGTGTTGGAAATAGAAAAGTTGCAGTCAAGAAAACAGCGCTGGGCAAGGGCAATGGCAGTAGCTAAAGAAAGGCAGAGATACAAGTAGGGTACGTGGTTTCTAACTTGTCTGTTCCGACACAAACATGCAAAACTCACTGTCGCTAACGTATTTGTAAGACAGATGATGTTGGACGAAGATGTCCCAGTAAAGCTACAAAGAAATATCAGCAAAGAAATCAACGAACAGTAGGTTGAGATAGATCAGTGAAGCAAAATAGCGTCATATGCAGCAGATTCAAGGAACCGTTGCTCTGACTGACGTGCAAATATAATACGGTTTCATCCTTTAAACAACTATCGAATGAAAATGCTCACCTACAATGGGATTATCTGAAAGGAGAGAATTATAAGGGTATAAAAACCTTCCAGTTGGTATTACAGGAGAGATAAGTGACTGGTCGGAATCGTGCTGAGTGGCATAGGTCAAGATGAGATTGCAAATTGCAAACATAAAAGACGCGCTTTTTGATCGTGAGAAAGCGTGACTGTTTCCGTATCATCATTTGATCTAACATCGCTGCATGATGATGGAGGGTGAATAAATGTAGTGAATGTATTGGCAGCACAAAAAATCAAGATCTCTATAACTATGAACAAGACCCCGACATCGTTCCGCTTCAGCCAAAAACGGCCAAGGGTAGTGAGGAGGAACAAAAAGATGAAACAGAAAAAAGGGAGGGAGCAAATTTAAATAGACATACACAAATTCGACCGTCCAAAAAGAACTACGCGGGCCTGACCGGGAATTGAACCCGGGACCTCCTCGAAACGCAAGCGCCCTAACAAGGAATCATACTACTAGACCATCAGGCCGATGCCTTGAGGCTCCTAGTTACTTCTATACACCGGAAGTAGAATTACTTAGAAATGAATAAATATATTTCGAAGAGGGATCGGCAGACGGCTTCTCTTATCGCGAATCTTGCCCTCTTTCCCTACCATTGCTCCATCCGTGGTCATCTTAGATACAACTACTGAGGTATGCCTCTTGTCCTTCCAAGTGGAAAAGATAGGCCTTTAATAATACGGCTCAGAGAATGTCTTCCCAGCGATTGTGTAGGGGGCGAAAGACAGTCGGATCAACAGAGTCTGTCGTAACCGAATTGCGGGAGGGGAAGCTGATAGCTACAGAGCGAGCCTTTCTCCATGTGGAACGTAATGAAGAACCCTTACGCGTCAGTTGCGGGGGAGTCATCGAATGCTCGCTGTTTAGTCGGTCTTGTAGCACCATTTTATCTTCTTGCAAAGCTGCCGAAGACTCCGCGTCTTGCATGACTTCATCATGTGTCAACACAAATCGAACATTCTTCAAAGGCGCCCTACAATGGGGTCCCCGTCCTTTTGTCATTGCCGAGCGAAGTGAAGACGTGGTGTCCCGTACCAAGCCCGCTTCAGAACTCTTGACGGCGAGAGGAATTACAGGGTGGAAGTTGATCTTGGGTTCAATGTTTGGAAGCATTTTGTATCTTTCTGCGTTGCTTGGAAACAAATCAGGCTCGCTTTTCTTTTTACGGGGTATAGGACGGCGAGGACGGTTAACTTCATATGCCCGCGAGGCAGGGAGAAATTCGTAATCCGGGTATGAGGATGTCGCAAAATTACATTCGTCACTATCCAGGGTGGTTGCCTTGTCGTCTATCGAATCAATATTGGATGCAGACTCTGATCCTAAGCAAGACCTTGAGTTGAAGGAAGCATCCTGAGGAGTCTGTAGGGACATTGTTAAACATTGCAAGCGAAGGTTGGTGATCATCTCCTCGAAGGGCGGGGCTGGATCATTATCGCGATTTGCGTACTCGAACTGCGGGAGATGTTGTGATGGGGAACCAAGAAATGCTGTAGGAATATCTGGATAGGAAAGATCCTTTGTTTTTTTGAGATGTAGACTAGGTGGGGCCCTTTTACCCCTCTGAGAAGCCAGAGAGCTTGAGACGCTATGAGAAGGCTCTAGAGGAAGTGGAAAAGTGAATTGGGAATTCGAGACGACCAAAGAAGGCAAAGATAACTTCCGCGGTTCAGCGAGGCGCGCGGGAGGTTTATCAGCACGAACTCGCGTGTTGACTTCCAGAAGCGACTTGGAACCCTGAAGTTCGTCGAGTAGATCGGTATCCGCAAGGCCAAAGGATCGTATCGTCGATGGCTTTGTAAGGGGGTTGGAGTTAGGCGAAGTCTTGCTCAAAGGAGCCCTGAACTGCGATAATGTACGAGAAAAACATTCTGGCGAGAAAATGGATCCCTCCGGTCTCCAATCCTTTGAAGGAGTCTCTTGCAGACTTTCCCAAGGAATATGACCAGGCGCTTGCAACGCAGCACACATTTCCTTGAAGCTCAGAAATGAGTACTTGATTTCTGGATAGATAACAAAGCGAAGCTTACAATCCATTTCGGAATACTCAAACATTCTTTGAGCATCAGCTTAAGCCGAGGCGAGGTAGGACTGGAAACGAGGGAAGTCGAAGCATTATGCCTCGACATTTCGGAAACTGAGAACATCTTGAGTTGGTCACCGAGTTCGATGAATCGAAATGGAAGAATCTTGACGGAGGGAAAAGGTGTGGGGGATTTCGATTCTAAGCTGGAAAGAGAGCAAATAGAGATAGATTCCGACAACAGCGATGGCTGGAGAGATGCATCAGCTAAAATTCGTATATCCAAGGAGGGTATCGAGGAACTCGTCGGAATCTGAGCATACGCCACTCCCTTGGGAAGGAAGGGCCTCTCCATGGAGAACCAGCGATAACAGAGATGCCTCTTCTCAGAACCTTTAAATTCGAGGCTGACCGCGAAAGTGCTATTTCATCACAGACTTCTGACTAAGTTGACAAAGAGGCCTGGTAGGCTCAGCCAGAAGAAAGATATGCTCGTTCGTTAGCCTCTTCATGTAAACAAATGTTCGGAACAAGTGCTGAACTAGCAGGTGCGAAGCGGCTGACGTGTTCAAATGATTATGTAAGACGACTGCACATGCCACAGCTTCTCAGTAATTCCAATTCTAACCCCCTCTGAAGAATATGGGCCGCATGCACCCCTTCTTCTTTTGCTCGTTATTGAATCGCTTGAAAATCAAAATTTAGCTCAGATTAGAACTTGCTACCACTGCATAAGACATCTATGGCCATCGGAAGGATAGAACCATGTTTAGTTCTCCCTTTTTTAATTTTCGTTTCGCCGCAAGTTCCCGGGCACGGGCAACAAACTGGACTCGTCTTTCAAGTTTCGGGCACAGCTCAGTCTAGTTATGTTCAATTTTAAACATCCTTACAAGGCTTATCTATTTCAATGGTCCGACCAAAACGTATATTTTAAGGACGACTGTGGTCCCAGAGTGCGGGTTTACCGTTTGATACCTATCTTTCGAACCTGTTTCGAACTCGACTTCCTTCCAGGGAACTGACCAATGGAATTCTATGGTTTCTGTGAAGATCAATCTTTTACAGTCGAAGTTCGGAGACTGGGTAATTCTTTCGATGTCACAATCTCGGATTTTCAATTTCTCATTACATTGCTTGACTTCTTTCTTCCACAATACAGGGTTTAACACTTTACATATCGTTGGCGCTGCAATGGCTATTCTCAGATCTTCGCAAAGATCATGTGGAGTCTATGAGGTGTCGCTATCTGGATGCTGGATACGGCGTACTCCACCAAAATTACCTCGACCAGCATGTCCAACGCGAAATATTCCTGGTAATGGTACGATGGGGGGCATCTCCAATTGCCTATGAGATGGCCCAGGACGAGATGAACCTTTTTGCAGGCCTTCGATTTGCTCGGCCTCGTCTTTGCCCTCTCCAGGCTAACCGTCAAGACGAAATTAGTTTGTCACAAAGATGAAAGATGATCAGACGAACTTCCAAATCAATTACTAAAGCCCCGGTATGCCATCCAGCAGCCGTTGTCGCAAAACAGAATCTATCCCTGGGTTTGTTGAGGTTATGGTCGAATCTGACCTCGGTGGGGATAGCTACACTCGGAGGGTTCCTCAAATGTCTTCCGGCGGCCGTCCGGTCTTCAGAGCTCGCAAACCCACCTGGGGTACCCGGTCCAAGCTTGAACGGATCGCCTAGACCCAAAGCACCATTTGAGTATGCACCCCATGTCAAAAGCTTCCCATTCGCAGTCAAAGCGGCATTATGATAGTCGCCAATGACGACGGAGATGACAGATTTATTTTGCAACTCGCGGATTATTTTTGGCTGGGACTCCGAGTTTGCAACTGTGTCGCCCACGAGAACTATCGAAGAAGGACCAGTCGAATAAGCCACGAAATGGAGGAAGTTGGCAGATATCTTATTGTTTTCGGCGATCAGTCAGCATCTGGACAACTCGCTACCTGGACAAAAAGAAGCGCACTGACATGTGTAATTTTCATCGTTTGGGGAAGCTTGAGCTTCGCGGCATCGCTTTCATCTGAGAAAGCTGGTTGTTCTCTGAGCCTGTCAACCTCGCTGAAATGAGGGAGCTGCGGAAGCCTCAGTCATTATAAACCATTTGCGCTCTATAACAAGTACCTACATATTCCCATCGTCCATGAGGAACTCCAGTTTCGTCATGAAGAGAGCCATATTTAAGAACATGGCCATGATTTGTTAACCCAACGATATGGTTATCAAATCCGGCTATTTGAACGAGCTGAGCAGCGTTTGATTTCTCTGTATCACCTGTGTTGGGCAGATCTGGAAGAGTAGGAATGGGAGGTAATCGAGTCGGGGTGATGTCCAAATCCCAGGGGACACAAGGGATTATATCACCTTGTGCAGCATATACCCTTTTGTCACCCTCGCTATCCATTTCTTGCATTTTCTGCTCGATAACCTCACCCATGGATCCTGCAAAAGGCCACCATATAAAAACGTGGCCTGATTTCGTCAGAAGGGAAGAGAATGTCCATCCGCACTCAATTTGCTTCGGAGCATATTCAGGATCGCTCAGAATTGGAGATGATAGCCGAAAGGGTCGACCCCAATTAGTGAATGTCCAGATCTTGTTTGCACTGTCCAAGCAAGACGAATGAACGCGACCACAACTAATTATAAAAGTATCGTGCGAGCCGTAGATCTTCAGTTGACCAGTAAGGATATGATAAGACATGCACTACCCACCTAATGCTGCGGATTGGTGTTGGTAATTTGAGCATATGTGGTATGGTCGCTTGCTTCGCTTCGCTGGAGAACCCTTGGTTGTTCGCAGTATATGGTCCCCAGCTGCCATTGAGTGTACCTAAGAGATGTTCAGCGCATTTCTTATGAAAATTGCGCAACACGAAGGTTATTAACCCCAAACATGAACTCCGCCATCAGAGTCCAGCGCGTGGAAAGACCTTCGGCAAAATTTAGAATCTAATCTTCACGTAGATATAGTGTGTTCAGATAGATCATAGCTCACATCCCTCCAGCCACCAAGCTGACAACACGGACTCCTGGCAAGGAAACTTGCATGGGGTATGGAACGCCGGGGATTGCTGATTTGGGAACGTTCGAAAGTCCAAGCCGACCATTAGTCTTCTCTCTTCCAAATTTTGCTAGTGAAGCAGAGTAACAATCCATAAATTTGAGGCTTACCCCCAGACAAACACTGACGTGAGCTATATTGAGATATGTACTCTGTAGAGTGCAAAGATAACTACCTCGTGGGTCAAAGAGACCGCGATAAATGAATTTCCACCCGTTGGTACGGGCAGTTCCCTGGCCTGTGAAGTTGAAGTCCTCAAACAACTTGCGCTTCCATAAGGCGTCATCCGAGCAGAGGATGGAGAAAAACTAATGTAAATTCCGTTTAGAGAAGCGTCGAAAAGATGGACCGGAAGAATAGACCTTGCTGCAACTCGTTAGGCTGAGAAGGTCACGAACGGGGATATAGGGTAACAAATTGTCTAGGAGAACCTCAACAGGAATTTCTGAAAGGTTGAAGTATTCAAGCGCGTCTTTGGACATAGTATAAGATGCAAGTTCAGATAACAATCGTCCGGGGCCTGTGAAATATGATTGAGTAATAAAGGTAGTAGAAGTGAGAGGGTTTGCAGCAGAGAGAAGGATTGGCTTGATCGAGGCAATGAATCAAATTTGGGCTGAACTGCGGCTGAGTAGCGGTAGTAATTAAGTGGCACAGAGATAGTAAATACGATTCGGATGACTTCATCCATGTGACATTCCGGCCCGCCAACCGTTTGTACTTGTACTTGTTTGTCATCATCTTAAGTGTAAAGTTGATGAAAAGCGCACTGCGCCGTACGATGAAATTTCTTGTTTTGTCTGGACTCCTAGAGGCACTTTGATTGTCAAGTCACCCTTTCATTCGCAAGCGTTTTAGTGTCGGAAAACCTCCAGCTTGCTTGACTGGAGCTAAGTGTCCCTCGGGCTGCCTCCTACCTCTGCTCCAGTGTTCACTTAAAAAAAAGCCATTCTTAGGCCTCAAGTTTCAACATATGTGTCTCTGATGTAGAGTTCCGATGGCCCTTTCTGTGTACTCTATTTGGGTATGTCAGCTGTTTATACCTTGCTTGTCTTGTTAATTTAGACCTTACATCCAAGAAATTTACGGGATTGTCGAAAACAGAGCGAATAACCACCAGGTGCGCGTGTATTTTTGACGCTGTCTATATATTCTCTTCATAGATATTTACGTTGTTACAGAATTTGTTTGGTAGTAAAGCAGCAGCCTGCTGGCCCCTTTTCAAAGAACGATCTGTATCCTTCTTTTTCATGCATTGGCAACTTCACCGACGTGTTCAGATACTGTCCGACTCGATGTCCTCATTCCCAGCCCCTCTTTCCGCCATTAGATTGGTTTTACCACCACTCCTGTTATGAACCCATACTAGTATTTTTATTTCTCGTAGCAAAAGGTTTCTTGTTTCTAAATGGAGGACCACAAAGTTGGATACATTCCCGATCAGACCTCCCAAAAATTACCTCGTCTGCACTTTTCGCCTTCCTCCGGTGTCCGAAGGGCATGGAAGAGATTTACATCGTCATCAAATAATGTCGTTCCGAGGAGGGTGACATCACCTGCCGAATCCCTATTCGGAACAATAAGTGGCCGGTAAGAGTGTCTGTTTCATAAAGTAGCTTCGACGCGCAACGATCATCATATATCAGCCGCTAACAGAACTCGACAAGCGGAGGAGGATTCTTATTCCAAAAGGCCCGTTCCGGCGGATACGCTTGCTATCGACCAATCAGCAGCCAGCTCGTTGGCGAGCTTTGACCATACTGAGGTTATTTTTCTTTGTCGTCATCAGATCATTTTAACGTCCGCGAAACTCAAGAGTTCATTGGACGCCACTATTATTAGGTGAGCCTTTCTTGGAAGACAGACGTCGCTTCGAATTTGAAGTTTATAATTCGGTCCAAGGACCAAATATATACATGTAGGCCATCCTTCTGGGGAATGACATGACGGTGCGAAGAGAAGCATCGGCCTTGTGACGTGACTTCCTGAAGGCTATAACCAATGAACGCATCCCGAAACACGTTTTTCATTCGAAGACGTGAGGTTGTCACGACTAAACGCAGTGCGCTGACATGAGTACGGCTATATTTTTGGACCCCATGATACTAACGCGAACGCAAAACACGGGTAGGGCTGGGTCGCCAGTTGGCTTCAGCGGTTAGATATGTGACGAGTCGAGTCTGACGACAAAAAACCCAGCAAGCGGGACGGGAGCCATCAATTTGTTTCCCGAGAACATATCAAAAAAAGCTTCGACAGGATCTCACCACTCTGTATGCTGACAGGCTTTGATCATGCGCTCTGGAAATACGAACTTCTTTACGTACGTAAGTACATAAATGGCATTATGGAATGCGTCTTTGACCGATTTTCTCTTGCATTGCTGGTCGAGGCAATTTGAAGGACATTATTGACAAACTTTATACTGAACCGATACGGAGCATAGCGCACGTGTGGGTTATATGTGGAGAATTGTAGATCATAAGTTTCTTTTGCCGCTTCTTTTCCTCCTTTTTTCCCAAAAACCGAGAGCCCAGAGCAATTGTTGCTTTGACAGATCCCAGGGAGAGGTTTGAGCGGCCACACCGGATCGTTAAATCAAGAAGTCGAAGTTTCTTGAAATTTTCACAATGCCATACTGATAGATCGGTGATGATACGACATACACATTGAGTACAGGGTAGAACAAGCGAAAGTGCAATTTAGGGTTGAATAGGGTTGGGCGTTGTCTGGGGACGTAGAGATAATGACTATACCAGTGTAACATACAAGGCGAACGAAAAAGGCCAAGGAATGTCAATAATGGAGTGAGAATAGATGTGTACGGATAGGGGCAATTACGTGCTGCAAAACCGATATAGAGAAGCAAACAGAAAATAGGATAGTGAACAAGAGGAAATATAATGCGATAGCAAAACGACAACAGTGAGAACTGGGTATGAGAAAGAGAATTCAAGAAGAAAAGAAGACAGCTGAAGAAAACTGCTGCCGTGAAATTCCGAAAGCCTGGCCGTGGTATGTCTGAAAGAGTAAAACCACACCGAAAAGTATTATAGATTATTACCTGTGTATATTTGGTGCGAGATAGGCGAGATGGTGTTCTATACCCCGGATTTTCATTGAGAATGATCAAAATCGTCGCCACTGCCATGCCCCATACTCGCTATACTGGCGTGGCCAGTTCCAGGTCGCCCATTGTCGTCCTCATAGGTTTCATAACCCTGGGATGTATATGCCCCGCTTCCGCTGTTGTTCTGTATTAAGGATAAGGTAGAATAGCCAGGGAGAGGCGTTAGCAAGGTGCTGTTCTGAGGCAAGCGGCTAAGATGAGCAGCGTTGTCTGGGTCCGCCGATGGAGGTAAACGAGGGTTGATAGCTAACTGAGGTAACTGGGAATAATGAGCATGCTGCGCCGAAAGAGAGGTTGCGAACGGCTGCTGCTGAATATTCTGAACTGGTAGGTGCGAGCCGCCGTGCCAAGAGGCAGGCTGCATATTGCCGAATTTATGTCGACTAATCATACGGTCATAGGCGCCCATACCGTCGTCTCGTTCTTGAACAGGATAGCGAATGTCATCGATAGGAATAGAGTACCTGTTTGTTGTCCCTATTGTTACCGACCCTAGTCCAGGATGATGTGAAGAGTGTGGGCGCTGCTGAAGTGAATGCGCCAAGTAACGCTGGTTGAAGCCAGTGTGATCGTCGTAGCTGTCACTGTAGCTATCGTGGCGCATCGACACCACTGCAGCTTCTTGCTCTTTCTTCTGTTTGCGCCACTGCTTCCGAAGCTCCTTGAACTCTATGAAAGTAATGGGTTAATTAATTAGATGTCTGTCGTAGAGTGCCAGACATCCGCACCGTTGGGGCTCCGCTTCAGACCATGTTTCTGCATCGTGACGTGGGCGTTCAAGTGGTTGAGAGTACCGTACGATTTATTGCAGTCTGGCCATGAGCATACGTAGAGGCGTTCGATTTCATCGTACCGCCGCCTCGGACGCTTCTTGACCGTGTTGCCGGGCAAGGCTACAAAGGAGTAGGTCTTGCGGTCGATGGCATCGTTGGCAAGCTGCGATGTGCTAAGGCTCCTTTGTAAGTGCTGGGACATGGATTGTGTCGGACTGCAAGGCAGACCGGCGCTGAGAGGAGCTACTGACGACGATGTGGATGTCCCTGTTCCTGGAGGGGACGGACCATATAGATTTTCGCTAATGGGCGAATACGGTAGGCCAGAGGTGGGCGAGCTAATAAGACCATGTACAAACGTTTGGTGCATGGGTGAAACGGGCTCATCAAGGACGTCGGGTTGGCCATGGTAATATTCATGGGATTCGCGATGACGAGAGTCGCCTTCCTTCCAATCTGACTGCTGGTGAGGATAATCAAAGTGATGGTGACGTATATCTCGGAGAGAGCCCATGCTAGCACCACGATGTAACGGAGCGACATAGAGCGACGGCGCAGGCCGAGAAGAGGTGAGTGGGGGAGGACTGAAAGCAAATTGGTTGTAATGATCGTTCATTGGGGCAGCATAAAGGGCAGTGCCGGTTAGGGCAGCGGGTTCGGACATGCGTCGCTGATCTAATAGGGAATTGTGAAGAGTGGCACTGAGGTATTTAGCCTGTTGCCTATGAGAAGGATGGTCGGACCCAGAATCTGTCTGAGGAAGAGAACGATCTTCTGCCGGATATGGGTTGACATCCGAATGGAGGAAACGTTCTTGGGACTGAGGGGCAATGATGGGCTGAGGCAATGCAGAAGATACAGAGGGTTGGGGGTCCACAGGTGAAGGAGACTCGGGAAGTTGATATGAATTCATCGGGGCAGAATTACTGGCTGCAGAGCTATTAATATCGTAAGATTGCTGCTGGTCAGACGGGGAAGAAAAGCTGTGAGCAGTTTGGGACTGGTGATGGTCAAAGATGGCAGCTGAGGGGTCAAAAGGGGCTGTTGGACTACGAGGGGCATAAGAATAATTTTGGGAAGGAGAAGAGGAAGGGGGGGAGTCGAGAGGTGGGGAAGTGTAGAAAGAGGACGGGAGCTTTGGGGGGTTGTCGCTGTGGATGAGGAAGTGGCCAGGAATGGCGAGATGGTCGGGCGGCTGGGAGAGCATATCGCTGGGGTGGTGCGCAGAAGAGAAAACCTTGCGACCATTTGTCGTCGTTTTGAGAGCGCACCGTAAATCATCGCTAATGCCAGATCTCAGATCAGATCTTGTGACTGTCACCCGTTAATTACAGTTGACCTCATCCAGATCTCCTTCTGGACTCTTCTGCACAGAACCTTCTTTCCCAATTCCGCACCCAGTCACGCGATATCAACGTACAATCCCACTCCGATCTTATCAACCACACTCTTCCGCCCGTATAATATTCCCAGCCGACGACTTACATAATTTTCTCTTTCCTTCCGTTGGAGCCTGTGGGAATTTCATCTATCTATCAACAGAAGAAGCACATCACAGATCCCTATGTAATTCATATTACTTTCTCACCACTCCCCGCAAAACCAAACACTGCCATATACAGGCGATCTTAGCAGCCCGTGTGAATCCGACACAACCAGATGCTTTGACAGAACACAACGTTCAAGAAATCATGAAAGGTCCCCAACATCAACACACGACCTTTCTTCCTCACCTTCCTCTGCAACTCTCCGCTGAAACCTGGGGGACGCAGATTTTACATCTCATCATTATGTATGCCTGTGGATCAACGCTTGCGAGATACTTCCGCTTGAAGGATGATTCCGATAGTCACTTAGCAAAATGGAATAACTTTTTCTCTCTACTTCTTTCCTCCGTGTCAATTCAGTAAGCTTCGTATCCATTTATTTAGCTTCCCCCTCCTCGTGCTCCGATTTCACTTTGCATCATCTTTCAGTAGCAAAAAAATACATAATATCATTTCCTTGAGCCAGAGCTTGGGTTCGGCTTCATGCTACGGGATGTATAGTTTTAAGCTATCCATCGACTTCACATGGGGCAAAGTAAGAATACTGCATTACCCCCATGCCCGGTAACGTCGGACCTCGATTGCATACTTAATTGATCTTTATAGCCCGACCAGAGGTGATCTTTCTGACATGGATACCGACACATTTTCGACGCAACGCGTGCGTACGCGCCTCGAGTGACTTCTTCTACTCCGGATATGACATGATTCAGGCGACTTTTCCGACGCGACTTTTACACATACTTCGACCGAACATCGAACATTGAGCCCGTCAATCAAGAGCCCGTAATTTCATTCCTGGAACCGGAAGGCGCCACTCAGGCTGCTACAGCTTACAACCCAGACATGGGCATCTTCAACCCGTATAGATGCGTCAGCGAAATATGTATCGCGCCGGAAATCGAGTCAAGGGTTGATTCGGGCAAATCGGGAAATTCGTTGAATTGCGCGGATGCTATCCCGGAAGACTTTCAATCGCCGCGACCCACATCTCGCCTCGGCCAACCCAGCCTGCTTTCCAGTCAATTTATGAAATCTGCCGATTTTCGCATGCATACCTCCTCTGTGAAATCGAATATAGAACAAAAATACGCATCCTGGCAGCGTGACATTTGAAGTCAAATAGTTTAATAGGGTGTTATTGTGTTGGCCGATCAATTGTAAATAAGTATTGCAAAGAGTGGCGTCTGATTTCTCGATGAGCACTTCGAAAATACGAAATGATGGACACCGTCACATCGAAGAGACGCCCGAAGACAAGAATGCTTTTCTACAGCTGCTGTACCAGTGGCAACTTGACATGAAGCAAAGACAAGTTCGGCTGTTGGCATCTCCCTGGTTCTGGGCTTCGGTGTACTCCCGTCCAACATTCAACTAGTCCAGCATTAGATTGTTGACAGATTGCATCGAACGTTTCCGAGACTCGGAATTGCCAAAGAATAGATTTGACAGTCACCCAGAAGACATAAAGAGCACGACGGGTCAAGAAATTGGCGTTTTGCCACTCTTATGCCCCTCCACACACCAGAACACCCTTCACCTTCAAACACCATTCCTTAGTACGCCAAGTTACAAGCACAAGAATGCACAACTAACACCAAGTCTTCTACTTACCTCAAGATGGTTAACCAGAAAGAGACGATTTTGATTTCCAAGCAACAGCTTCTCACCGTTCCCTGATCGTGCTATGCGCTCTTAGTACAACATACGCCAAAAACATTCGTCTGCGCCTGAAGAGTACCCGCACTCGTCGCACAGTGTACCGAAATCGCACCGAGCAAGTTCTTCTATTGCTGGGAGTGTATGACTTGTCTTAAACCGTATCTCCTTTCCAAATGGTTTCACAGCCCTAGCGGAAAGATGGGCCCAGTGCCTTGGGATGGGGAGATAGCGTTAGACTGGTCTCAATGATGGAGTACTGCCAATAACCAGGAGAAGGCTGCAGGTTCTACGTCGGAAAGTGTAGTACTAGAGACAGGAACAAGTTGAAGGCATTAGGGTCGACCTCACATAATACAGCATTTTCACCGGCTTCCGGGCCGCTCGGATCAAGCTGAAAGTTCCGAAGTCGACCATTGCACCTGGTCCCAACTAGTCAAAGAGCAGAAGAGTATTAGTTCTTCGAAGAGACTTACAGTCTTCCAAAAACCGTTACAGATTATTTTCCACTCTTGGTTTAACAGACATTTGGATTTATTCATTGCTGGATGCTTTAGTGGCAGGATTTGTTTACTACCGCGGATGGACCGGGATCGGAGCCATCTGTGGTGAACCCAATTTTGTTTGCAATATCCGAAGGTGTCAGGGCATATTCAATACTGGGATCGAAAGTGCGTGTCTAAGCTCAGAGAGACAGTAGAATGTTGAAAGTCATATACATCAGCGGCTGTAAAATGCAAGAAGTTGTCATTTAAATGAAAGCTAGGCAGAGATGAGGAGATTTACCGGCGAACATCAAGACGGCTTCACATTGCAGTCCCTGCTTTGAGGCATTCAGTGAGAAATTGAAATTGACGGATAAGAGCTTTGATTCGGAACCGTGGACTGTCTGTGTCTCTGCAATATCTTGCTCCTGTCGCGGGACCTGATGGAGTAAGACATGTTGCTAGGAACAGGTACAACAAACAAGAGAAAAAAGACACGTCATTGTTCTGTCTCGCAGAGCCGCCAAACACTGCCAAAAAGTGCCAGACCCGAACGGACGCAGACCTCAAGTACGTATTAGAAATTCTAGCTTTTCTGAAGACAACTACCTGATCGATATTCATCTGGAAATGAGCACCGATGTCGCATGAGGGGCGGCCAAGTTTACGGGAATGGGACTAAATTCCCATAAAAAAAGTCAGCCTAGACCCAATCCCATTAAAAAAAGTTTCAGGTTGCCTGTCACGCTGGGCGCCGCCCTTTCCGCATCCACACAATGATCATGATATGATTAACAAGTTGGGTTCCGGAAATCGGGATGTGATGCCAGTGACCTCCATGACGTTCATCGGTAGGAGGGCATCACCCTAGCTTTGCATTTGAGCTACCTTCACATCATGATTGTATTTCTTCACCTATGAGTACATAGGAATCCTGAGGGTGCTGCATCTGAAATCCAGTAATCTTTCATTGAGGCACCCACAAAAGGGTGTCCGATCTCTCCGTTTGCTGAGGAATGATTGAAAAATTTGTAGTCATTAGAATTATCTCCTCTAGTAACAAAGATGAAAGAACGTACAAAGCCCCGATTACTGGTCATTTCTTGGAGAGTTGGTGCTAGCCTAATCCTAAAGGGTGGCATGCATGATACATCAGAGACTCAGGAGGAGAGTGGTTGAGCAAGTAAAGCTCATTTTTTCTATCATATTTGACTGGATAATGGTAGTGGGACATGACTATTGACTAGCACGGTGGGTGCTTTTCACGTGCTTGCCATAGAGGGCGGGACGGCGTGCGTCGGGAAAAGGGCGGGATAGATCACAAATGTCACCTTAGAAGTCCCATAAAGAAACTCAATATGCAATTAAATTTTCTGGTCCCATTCCAATACACTTATATAGACTCCTTGACAGGCCCAGCACCCAAGATCATCTAGGCAGGAGAAAAGGCCCATGTCGACGAAAAATTAAGTGATACGTATCTTCCATCACGCTCACCCCGTTTTGCAGCCTTTACAGGCCACAAAAGGTGGTTAATAGAAAAGCAGCGCATATCGAGAAGTACAGTCGTGTCCTTGTCTGGCCAAATCTATGGTCATTCAGAGACCGTAAATTGAATAAAGAGCGAGAAGTCCTTTGAGCACAGCATGTTCATCTCATTATCCAGACCTCCGCATGTTGTCACTACAGTTGTTGGCAGTTGCACGACCTTGCTAAAAGCCAGAAAGTGTCGCCAGATGTCCATTCAAGATATGTAAGATGTGTCCGAGGAGTAGTAAGAAATAAAGGCTCGAGTTTATATTAAGATACCAGTGAGAGAGCGAAAAGAATGATGAGCACTGGTAAAGTGGGAAGAGCAGGGATTCAGGAATGAAGACGTGCTGAGGTTGGGTTGTTCGGTAAGTCACATGATTTTAAGCATTTACGTTATCAGCCACTTTAACTCGCCCCTTAATTGCCTACTCCGACCCGTGTTCCCCTAAATATCTTTTAAAGTTATGCCTAAAGAACATGAATCAAGTCCTTTAAAGAAAAGACGCTCGACTCGACTCAAAGATCGCGAAAGTATGCAACCCTTTCCGCATCAGACAATTGATTTTGACCCGGCTTTTCTATCATAGTAGCCGCAAGCAAGGCATCGGCTGCATTCCAAACAAACTCCTCATCCGGTTCCAGAGCAAAAAGAAGGAGAATATCCGATGGTACCGCCGTCATGAATAATGATCGAGGCTGCGATGAGGAGAGCTCATCGACCTCGAAGCCTCCCACACCCTCCGGTTCCGACCGTCGACGATTAAAACGGATAACCGTGGCAGAGCTAGAAAGACGTGAGAAGCGCCTGCTGCTCAAGGAACAAGATCTTAAGGATCGGTTGAGCGAACTCGAAGAGCGGATACAATCGCTGTCAAAACAGGAGGACCAAACATCGTTGATGATGTCACAACTTGGAGAGCGAGAAAGCCAGACAATTTTAAGGCAACTAGAAGAACATTTTACTTGTGCTCTGTAAGTGAGCAAATCCCTGTCCAACGCGCGACGGCTCATTTTAACTACTTGCTTTCATAAGGTGTTATGAGATTCTTGCGGCTCCTTACTCACTAAACCCAGCGCACTGTGGTCATACCTTTTGCGGGCTTTGCATTCTCAAATGGTTCTTTTCCCGCCTGCATCGTGTGTGCGGCCTTTGGCATGAATCTGTCGATTGCCCGATTTGCCGAAGTATGCTGATACCTACTCCCGACCTTACCCCTCGGCTTCAAATTACTTTCCCTTTTGTTCCTAATCGCGTAACAGCGTCGGTTGTTGAATCCCTCGTCGAGAAGCTTGTCCAAGTGCCGTTGTCGTCGCAAGCGAAAATTAAAAGGGAGGAAAGTGAAGAAACGTGGGTGTCACAAGCAAGGAAGAAGCGTGGTAGACAGTGTGTTGAGAAGAAAGAATCATCAGAAGGGAGTGAAGACGAATATGAAGAGAAATCAGATGTCTTGGACATCGCTGCTTGGAGAGAAGGCGGGCATATGAGGGCGGAGTGGCTTAAAAAAGATAGGTAGGTGCCTTCGCTTCTCTCTGTGCTTCATGAGCATACATCTCACTCAATAATACCCTTTACGTCTCCAATGTCACAGAGATGGCAAGAAAGAGATGGCATACATATTGAAGTACTGGAGTACGATGGGATCGCAAGATTTCATCGCTGTAAAGCAAAAGCTGGGTGTTTGACGAAATCAATACATCTCTGAGCCGAGCCTGCAGAAATCTTGAATTGCTACATGCTCTGCTGCCCTTATATTATCACCGGCTTTTTGTCGGATGGTTTGTCCCGCCCTGCCTACTATACATCATGAACTACGAACGAATGCACCAATGTATACATATTCAGTCCATACATGCACCCTTCACTACTAAATCCTTTCCATTTCGACCCTTTGTAACTGTTATCATTTACGCATCTATCATATTGTCACATTGCAAGAGCGTTGTAGCATTCTTACATCATGTAACCCCAAAAAAATGATTCGTGGGATTATCTGCAGCTGCGAGCGACTCTTTCTACAAGTAAAAGCATCTCTCTTTCAAAGCTCGCATGCCAAAAATATCCTATTGAAGTTGAGAAGTTGAGCGTAAATATAATTGGATACAGGGCATGAATTGACACACCCAGTCAGATGGTGATACCCATAACTCAGAAACACTATCCATCTTGGAAAGAACTGCTGCACCTTTCCATGTTAAAACACGGGGATCAACTTCTTTTGGTGGAGGGATTATCTGCACTTTTTCCATGTTCGGGACCAAGGGAGTCGCAATAGCTTGCAATCTACGATTGAATCAGCATTACTCAAGAAATCGACTTGAATTTAGCTTGCCTGCTTTCCAGGGCGTGAGCCATTCCTGGTATCAATGCAGTGCCTCCAATGACCAAAACTGCTTGGAGATACTTCCGAATTTTTTCGTCTCCACCAGCTGCCCGTGCACTGTTAAAGATAGCAACATCCAGAGGCAGCTTGCTGGCTTCAAAATTTACGTCTATTGCATAGCCACCAGGATATGTCGGGACAGAGGGTTGGTTCTGCACTGCTTGAGACACTGGTGGAGGTTGCGATACATTCGGCTTATTTTCTTCATCAATATCGACAACCTCAATTGGAGCTTCTACTGAACCGGCAGCCCCATCGTTTCCGGAATCCACATTCATGACCTGTAAATCAGGCTCAGGTTTCATTGGAGGCATTTCTTGGAAGAGTCAAAAGCAATCTGAAGTAAACGGAAATCCACATACCAGGGGCGCCATCCGAAGGAAGTGTCGTCGGAGGGGGACAGTAGGCTCAAGTTGTTGTTGAGGCATTAGATGCTGAGTTGAAATCACCATGGCGTTCGTCTAGAATGGTATGTTACGCCAGACTGACGCAAGTGAGCAATTTCTACTAACAACATAATCTGCCTGATGGGCAATGATCTCTTCGGTTACATTTTGCGATAAAGGATGGAATTTCTCGCGTTTGTTATCGAACTCGATGACACGAGGTTCGAAAAGACACTGACAGAAAACATTAAGTCACTGGGAGCCGCATACGAGATCTCATTACCATCGGCGCCAGAATTATTTCATCGTAGGCACGTAGACCATACTTCTCTGTAAGCTTGTTTGGTCTTCTAACAATGAAGTCGTAGAGGTTCAAAGCCACGTCACTCTGTCGTCCGGGGGTCAGCCAGTTTAGCGTATAGTCAATACTGAGAGGAAAGGACCTCACATCTGCCAGAGTACATAGTCTCGACTTCAGATCCTCCATCACTTGCCAATCATAGGACTGATTGAGATTAATTTCTCGGTAGGGGAACTTGATGCGCTCCAAAAGCACGTAGAGGAACTCTGTGATGTCGTCGCCCCCCATACTCAGCGTCATTCTGAAGTTGGTCGTGAACATGGATAGATCGTATTTAACGTGAAGCGTACCGGGTCTCAGGGAGGACGAGACCCTCATCCACACATGCAATGCTCGTCTTCGCAGCGCCTATATCTACAACGCACGCATTTGAAATGCCTGCACCATATGTAGCTGCTAGAGATTCCTGGCCAGGTTTGATGAGTTGTTCTCACAAAAGAAAAGGAATTGGAAGGCAATACCTGTTGAGCACAGATCTGCTTGAAGCCCATGGCAACTATCAGGAGGTTGATCAATTCTCTGACATAAGCTCTGTCGTAAAAGTCAGGGATGACAAGCATAACTGAGAAGTTCTGCAAAATATTCTGAGTCTGCTACCAGAAGGCCAAGAGAAGGTCAGACCTTATAGTCGGACCGTTCAATGAAGAGTTTGTCCTTCAAAACCGATTCGATAATCATTTCGAAGTCACTGAGAATCATTTGTAATGAACTGTAGTCGCGCGTGTTGAAGTTGGAACCATGTATAGGCCATTTTACAGTGTATCCTGATTCAACTGAATCAACGATGCGGAGTGCCTGTAGCGAAGATATCAATATTGATAGTGGAAAGTAGATAATTCCAACAACCTTCTCGCCAACAAGAATATCTTCTGTACACGATTTATCTATCCATTCTGTCTGATAGTCATTATGTTCTGCAATTTTTTCGGGCTTGAACTGTTCATTGAATGTTGAAGCAATTTTTGTTGCATTGGGAGTTATTCTCAGCTTATAGAACCTCATTCTGTCGCGTAAAGAAATGATGATAGAAGACAACTTGGAATCAAACTTGAGAAAGGGCATAAGCAACTTGTAAGCAACAGTAATGTTGTTCCTTTAACAATAGTAGACACTCACAGGATCATCCACTAGTGTTGCCTCATTTGGCTCTCCGTCAGTCGATGTCCTCCTTTTAGGATGCGAGACTAGTGGAGTACGTTCCGCGACCGTAAATGGTACTTTGGATTTACGAGCCACTACGGAAGGTATAGTGATTGGATTGACATCCGATGCTCTACCTATCCGGGTGAATCGTGAGCCAGGATGTATGACAATAACCTGGGAGCCACGCCTGTCTTCGCAATGAGAAGGACACAGTGGTGAATTCAAGGGACCTTCACCTCTGTTCTGGGGGGTTCTCGTCTACCAAAGGAGCTTTGCCTTTCCTAACAGCGTTTCTTGCCCAGAGTGTTTGTGATTCTGATTTGAGATACGTGGAGCTGGCATGTTTAGGATTGAATCTAGAGTCACAACGTGAGGAACAGGACCAGAGATATCCTTGCAGAACACACACGCTAATGGTACCGTGAATGTCGTATAGCGCATTCCAGTTTCATCGCGTTTTGCATTGGGTATTCCTCGAGGCATGGTCTGAGAAAGAAACCACTGCGCATATACTCAGGTGCGAAGGATGTCCGAAAGGTCCAGAAGCTTGAAAAGAAGGACAAGAAGACGAGAATAGTTGTTACTCGTTTTGACAAATGCCCCTCGACCTTCTCGGACTTACTCCATTTGGTGAGGCCTAAAACACTTAGAACTAAATTGTTTTGTTGACTTAAATCAAGAGCCCCTTGCAAGTGAAAGGTATAGAAGCAGTCCAAAGTAGTAATGTACATAAGTATTGATACAAGATTCGTATAATATGTAGAGATGGGAATATCACCAGAACGCACACCATCCCGAGAAGCACTGACATAGGTTTTCAAGGGCTGTTGCTTGTTCGATCAATTTGTCCACCTGCATGTGGACAGACAAGACAACGTCGGGGTTGAAGTCTTTCCCTAGAATTAAAAATGGGGTTAACATCTATCGAGCGCAATGTAACATTCACTCGAACCTGTTATCTTGTTCTGGACACGATTATAGACGAAAAGTGCTCGTTCGTTGCGGACCTCCTGAGCACCACCTGGCTGGCCTTCGTCTTTTCAAGGGTGTACAAAAATGAGGTCAAAGATAAACCGAGGCAAGCAAATCCTCTCACCGTTAAATATGTCGTTCTCGTCAGCTTTGAGTTTCCGCATCGGGCCTTGAGGATGACCAGCAACTCTGGCGAGTTCAGCTGCACGCTCCGGATCCATTTCTGTATCTGGAAAAAAGGTCAAGGGAGTCCAAGAGACGAACAAAGCAAAATGTACCTTCAGGTCGGCGTGCTTCAACCTCAGTTTGCATGAGCCTCCAATTAATCAAGGGATCATAAACAAAGGCTTCAAGAACGGCCATCAAAGATTCCTTGTTATCACGCAGAACTTGCATGGTGATCTCGCATGTGTTGCGGAAGCTACCTTCTATACCACTGACCTGCGCCACGAATTGATATCAGAACGAAAATTGGGGTCAGGATAATTTAGCTTACCTCCATCGCGTGTGTGAGCATTCGAGTGAGCCGGAAAGGAACCTTTTCGGGAAATTTCTCACGATGCATTGCAACTTCGAAGCAGTCACCGAAATCGATATGGACAACTTTTCCTGTACTCCTCTCAAGCAAGACGTTTGACGGATGCCGATCACCGAGTCCCAAGATATGCCCAACCATACTATTTACCGCAAGAGATCGTGTATACGTTGCTCGACGTTCCAACCAATGCTCGGAGGTGGAACTCTTTAGCCACAGAACTCGATACAGATCTTGACCTGTGGTATTTTCCAGGGCGTATTCGAAAACCTCAATTTTCTGCAACAGACATAGACTTTCATAATCGGGGGCCATCTGAAAAAATGTCCATAAGCAGAGATCAGAAAACTTCTTGAAAGAATAAAACTTACCTGGAGCATTAAACGATATTCAATATTTAAGAGCACTTTTCTGGACTCCCGATAGTCTCTGATTAAAACATGCAGTGTGTCACTATCTTGTACCCATCCTAACAACCCCGCATTTGGCGCCAGAGGTATGACTGGATATCTTTGAATGTGAAGGCGTCGCTTAAAGCTGCTCGTATCAACAGAAAGCAGCGTGTTGACGAGTCCAAATAGCTGCATTACTCGTTCATCCTGGCGTAAGTCCTCGTGACCTGAAATATCCTTCGTCAGTATTTCAAAGCCGTATTGGAGCTCTACTTGCCTTTCAAAACATATTGGTAGTCTCTGCCATCGTCTCCTTTAAGAGAAAGCCTTCTGGGACGTTGCTTCGAGACGATGACGGTAAGTTTGGTAGCAAAGCTGGCTATCCTGATAATCGGACGGCCTGCTTGATAAGTGCCTGTAAGCCGTAAGTAAGAAAAACGGTTCCGAATCTACAACAAAAGGTACGCTACCAGGAACGGCAAGGTCCAGATTACGTGCTTTTAACAAACTGGGCGACACGTATTGCAGATCGAGTGTTGTCAATTGAGGTAATTGCTTCTCAACCTTCTTGAAGACCTATTACCAACAGATATGAGCATAAATCGCTTTTACATCTTAATAAGGCCTACTCCGTAATAAATATCCCAGGCTTTGTCTAATTCACTTGTGTCGCCGTATGCCCGATAACGCCTGCACGCTTCCCGTGCTTCGTGAAGTTCACGGCCAAAAACTTGAGCAAATGATGTTTCTCGAGCAGTAGTTGGTCCCTAAACAATTATCAGCACCATGACGGGAAAAAAAGTCAGATACTTACCGCTTCTAGCATTTCGTGCAGAGGCTCCAAAACCGCAATCATGCCTTGAGCATTTTTTTCCGAGAAGAATAACCTCGAAGCCTCCTCGAGACCCTCGTGCCATAATTCATGCCACAAAATGGCCACCCGAATCAGTTCCCGACTAACAATCATGGCCTGCGACACGATGTTCGGACTGTGCTCACGCATCCGCTCCATGATGGCAATGGCTGCATTCTGACGTGCAATGCTGGATGACTTAGAAGCCACGGTCAAGGGATAAATAAGAGCCTGAGGATGGTGCTTCCCAACATCGGTCAGCAAGTTATTGATATTCCTGCGGATGTTCGCATGCGGTGTTTGAATTCTAGCGATTATCTTCCAGAAAATTAACATGTTACTGAGAAGTTGAGGAAAAGAATACCTGAGGTATGACTTCGAGCCATGTATCAACTTCCACAGACGAGAAACCGCTCGCCATTGCGTGGCTGACATCGTCATGAGAACCGAACTTAAACCACAACGTAAGGAGACGAAGTGTATCTTGTAGAGCATCTTGATTACGAAGAGCAATGGATCGGAAGAAACCTGAAGTGGCTAATAAGAAAAAAAGAATAGCACTGCGGAACAACTTCCGAACCTTCGACAGCTTGTACGACATGCATTGCAAGTCGTTCCCCCCCGACATCTGTCTTGCCATCTGCCTGATTTTCCATGTATCCGATGACATCAAAGTTGGCGAGGGCCCAGGTGTGCCAAGCTTTGTACCAGCCAGGATCATATCGTGTAGCTAGAAGATACGCATGAAGGATATCTTCGACATTCCTCTAATGTTGAAATAAGATCGAGCGAGACGACATGATGCAGAAAAAACATACCGGGTTCCAGTCATCTTTGAGTTCGTCTTGCCATTCACCTTGTTTGTAGAAACAGCGTGCTACCAGTTTGGACAACTCTTGGATCTTCTGCTTCGATACACCCGGGCGTTGGGTTTGCGCATTTGTTTCCTGCATCACGTCCCGGGCGAGGCTATCGGAGAACTGACGCAAGAAATTAAGGCTTTCATCTTTGGCTCCTGTTGCCCACATATACTTTAATTGAGCATATACAACGTTTGGCGGAGCTTTCGTATGGTGGTGATGGTCGTGAAAGCGTTGGCTCTGAGAAAATGTTAGCAAGTCTACTCCATAACAGAATAGTAAAGGAATGCTTACTCTGTCTGGAGATAATAGTGAATTAATAGTCTTCTCCGCTAGGACCATACGTTCGCTCTTGCGACACAAATTGGCAAACTTGATCCACATCATAGGGTCATCTTCTGGATTTAAAACGAGGGTCCGCACTTGCAAGATTCTTTGCCAAACTTCAACATCAGGCTGACAGCCTTGAAGTCTGTGATAACCTCAATAACTAAATTTTGAACCCTTTCCAAAGACACTGACCGCTTCATCCACGTTTTTCTCATGGTTTGCTGTCTTTCCGGTTGGTCGGCATATAGTTTGAATGCAATGATTTCTTCCAATTCAGATAACATTTGAGCCCGGACCATGACGCTGAGTAAAAATTGGTAAGGTTCACCAGAGTAACCTCTATAAAAAGCTTACTTGTAGGAACGACCATAACCCTCTCCCACAAATGAGGTCAACTCAGGATCCAGTAAGTCACGGGCCTTTGCAATATGAACAAGTGCTTTAGGGAATTGGTTTTGATGAACAGACAGTATTGCGCGGTAAAAGGCACGGTCAGGTGAATCCGGTTTCATTGTTGCAATGTAATCCTCCATTGAATCCCATTCATTCAGTGACCAGGCAGCAGCTGCAGCCATTGGCGCAATTTCTCGACGATCTTCATGATTAGCATTAGCCCAATTTTCTTCAACTTGCAAAGCTAATTGATCCCATTCTCCTAGAGCATGCAAACACTTCATTCGCCCAATTTGCACGTCAGGGGCACTGGGGTCCGAATCGGCTTTACGTTCGTAGGCCACAAGGGCTTCCTGCCAGCGACCAAGCCTCTCGTACCATTCTTCGTGCTTAGTCACATCATATTGTTCGCGGGCGGTGAGTAATGTTCCCCAAGCGGCGTCATGTTGTTGTAGGCGAGTATTGATTGAGATCAAAGCTTCTATTACGGCTGGTGAGGATTCAGAAAAATATTCCAACTCTTTGTAATGCAGAGCCTTTGCGTAAGCCATATATTTCATTGCATATTCGCCTAGGGTGCGATGTTCGATAGGTAGAGGTTTTTCTTCGTGCTCCATGAACTCCGCCAGATTCAATAAGCGGTGAATAAGTTCTTGAGGGGCTTCCCTAGATGTAATAGCATATTCTATAGCGCGTACAAGGTCCTCCTGAACAAATTGAGATCAACACAACCCTTGTTTCAATAAAGATTCAGATAACGCACCTGATACTGGTCATAAAGCTCGCTCCAGCAAGACAAGAAGGCAGCATTAAACAATTCCTTCGCCAACGGAGGATGAATGTCGACGAGGCTCATGCATGCACGTAAGGCATGTGAAGGTGATTCCTTCATGAATTCGACTGCTATCCTATGCATCCATTCCGTCCAGTCATCGCGTGTGCTGATCTGTGAAGTGTCCCAGGCCTGTTTGAGGTGTTGCTGATTCACATTCATCTTTGTAGCTTCTGCAGGAGCAGAAAACTCGGGTGCTTTGGAATTTTCGCTTAACCTGTGTATGAGTCAGGGTGCGGATCACAAATAATCTAGCAAAGTACGAACAGCAGCTCCAAAACCCCAGCTTCTTGTGGCAAACGTTCACCATTGAGGAGTTTTGATATTAAGTTCTCGTATTTAGGATGTGGAATCCGATTGCGTAGTAAACACTGGGATGTATCATCAGCAACAAATTTTGTGATAGAGAGTGAGACCTCACTTTGTTAATTGTGGGTACGAATATGGCAAAATCAGATCCCAGTTGGATGACAAGAGAACAGAGGGTATCCATCACAGCCATCCGCAATTCATTATTTCCAGTTTCCAGGACTCGCACGAGAGGATGGATGATTCGAGATGCATGATCAGAAAAGTTGACTCTCCTTGAAAGACCGTCAATTGTCTGGATCGCTCGTTTTCGGAGGGCCGTTAAGGAGTCTGCTCGCTCGACGACCTCCTGACGTTCATAAGACTTTACTATGATTGGGATGACCAGATGTAGATATTCTTCGATGTTAGCTCCAAATGTCAAGAAGGCATCAAAAATCTTGATTTGTGTGTTTATGCGTTTCTCGGTGAGTTCTCCATCAAATACTCGAAGCACGAGAGGAAGGATAGATGGCAGGAACGGCTTGAACTCCGCGTCCAACGCTTTGCCCAAAGCCTCAATCAACGAAACTATAGGAAGTTGCAACGTTTGATTTTCCCATAATTCGGTGATCAAGCTGAAAATGTCAGGCATGTAATTACGAACATGTTGTTTGATGATCCCAACAAGGATGGCAAGCTGTTGTAAATGGAATTCCTGGAGTCGCGCAGCTGATCCAGTGGTAACAGCAGCAAATGCCGGTATGATCTATTATCCAGGGAATTTAACAGAATGGAATGGAGGACTTTCATAAGAGGTCTGGACTTACTTGTGGCAGAAAAGTGACACATTTTAGTCCCTGGGTCTTGAAAATTGACATAATTGCCTCGATTACTGTATGATGGTGACTGCTCAAAGACTGATCCTTCAGAATGGCAAGGAGGGCGGTAATGACAACCGTTTGGAAATAATCATCCGATGCAGGTATTGATATGTGTTGAGACACGGGCACTTGATTCACGGCTGTTACTGCAGTCTCGCTTGTAGGGTCTTCATCAGGCCTGCTCTGAATAGAGATGAGAATGACCCAAAAAATGAAGGACTTTGAAATACCTTTCGTCGGTAGGGATCCAGAGCACCCAGAATACCCAGAACCTTGACCACCTCACGACGTACAGATTGGTTATTTTCAGTTCTGAGAATCCTGCCCAACAGAGGAAGCAGTTGGGGATAGTCAATGAGTGGCTGGATGACATAGCCAGTGCTTGAGCAAACTTGACCAAGAGTGTGAAGCGCAGCATCACGTTTGATTAAGGATGGGTCCGAAAGTCGAGAGATAATGACTTGCATGAGTTCCGGTACATGTTGCATGGCTTCCTCTCCTCCTACACATGTCAACTCGCCGAGGCACATTAGCACATTAGCCGCCACTGTGGGATTGGCATCGTTAGCCTTCTGAAGGAGAACGCGAAGCATTGGCAGGGCATAAGGCTTTATCAGGCGTTGCGTTGCGCTGACTAAGAGAGTCAATAAACGAGTACACTCTTCTCTGTTCCTCCTGCAGAAGCTATTAGGTCTGGGATAAAAATACAGACATGGAACTCACATCACTGTAGAATACTCAAGCTCTGTGAGAAGTTGTATCAAGGCTTTGCGCAATGAGGGCATGACATAGGCTGGGTTGTGCTTTGCGAGACGTCCGATCAGAGCCACAGCCGTTACGCGGTTCTCGAACACCTCGTCATTTAATGCGATGAAAAGCGATCTGACATTTTCAGCTTGGGCCAAATGCTTGTCGAACCGTTCGTGGAGGGATGACAAAACAGTCTGGCGTATGCTTGCATCTTCGCAATAAATCGTCAGATTGACAGTAAGAGTTAGAGGCTAGTCACAAAATACCTGGATCTGCAATTCCTACCGTCAACAACTTATCGAGAACATCGCTAATAACCTCTATCGCATGGCTGCTAGCTTGGTAACAAATGGGGTCTTTGACGAATAGACGGCAACAAGTCAAGGCGGAAGCCCTTCGAACTTCAGGGTTGTCATCCTCAAGGTAAGGGAGAGCACAACTCCGCACAAATTCGTTCAACACGTGGCCTACAAAAGATGAGGTATACGCTATCAACCAGAACGTGAGCTCTCATACCGCTGAAGTCAAAGCTACCCAGCGTCGTTAGGGCCAACGTAATCAGCTCTGGGCTTTTATCAGTTCCATTAATCTAGTGGAGATGTTTCTATTGACCATATTATCAAGAGGGAAAGACATTTAAACATACCTGAGTGGGATTTAAATCTCTGTTTATTCCCGTCACTTCATTCCTTGCTAGAGAAGGCGGAGCTCCCAAAGGTTTGTAAGGTTGTCCGCTTAGAATGTGTGAGAGAAGGTCTAGCAGTCGATCTAGACACATCAGTGACTAAAGGGAAGCACACAGGAGCACGACAACCAACCTTGGATGGTCTTCAATAGCGGAGGAATGCATTTAGCGATGGCCACTAATGCCTGAACTAAAGGTTCACTCAATCCACAAGCAAGCATGAGATCGAGTTGATCATGAAGGAGTTTTGTTAGATTGGGACCAACGGCAGATGCCAACATGCCAACACATTGGAAAATGGGTTCCTCAGAAGGGGCGTTCTTTCGACTAGCACAACCCAAATGTGAATATTGTGCCAAATAGCGAACAGTTAAACTTACCCCCGACCCTGTAAACCTTGCTTGATATGCACCATGATGGAATCGAGAAACGGTTTCATATCACTTCCCACTGCTGTAGCAGTGTGTCCGATAGCAATGAAAGCTTGAATAATTATGAGTTTGAAAGTGTCGTACCGAAAGGGGAGGGCTAATTACCGAAAGAACGTTCATTTGGTTTTTCTAACTGGGTTAGAAGATGTGCCATTGCTTTGTGAAGAAAATGTTCAGTGAAAGTCTGGGTATCGTAGGCAGCCAAGGAGGGAATCATGGTAATAACCATCTTTCGCACCAATAGGTCACGGTGGGATTTGAATCGAAGAATTTGGTCGGCTGTGTCCAGGAAATTCTCTTTCATAAACTAGAACTTGGTGTAAGTCTCAATATAAACGTGCACGGAAGTAACTCACCATGCCAGCGTGAAGTAATAGCTCTCGGTAAGTCAATAAGGAACCGTGAATAACCTCCGGCTGTGACTGTTTCAACCCTGCCTGTGCATCTTGCAGAATCTTGTTGAGATAAGGGGTCCTACTACCCTGTCTTTCGCGGCTGGTAACAATTTCCAGACAGTTGGCCAATAATTCGGCAGCTCCTTCTCGAACTATGACGCGCTGGTCCCTCAGTGGAACTAATATATTATCGAAAACAATTCCGATGTGAGAGTGGAAATAGGTTGGACTATTTCTCGCGAGTTCTTTCAGAATGAGGACCCCAGCGTATCGAGGAGACTCTTGCTTGTCTGGCTGCATCAACTCCACCGCGGCCGGAACTTCAAAGTCCATAAATCGTTCTCCAAATGCTGAACCACCTATTTCTGCAATACGGCCTAAGGTTTTCGAAGCCGCAAGCATAAGGTTCATGTCGTGATTGGGTAGGAGATGTTTAACATAGTTGTAGAATCGGAAGAGGTTCCTCTTGGATTCAATAGTTTCTTCTTGATCTATGTCTATAAGTTGCTCTGCGAAGGAAGATGAGCATCGTTGTGTTCGACGCCCAATGGCAGTTAACGTACGTACCTATAGCAAGCAAACCTCCAAATGCCTCCGTAACGTTCTGACTATGAGTGAGTTCGAATAACCGTCGGTTGATGTTATCGTCCCATAGTTTAGATGCTGCATCAGAAGACATTTCTGCGACTGACATTGAAACCTATGGAGTGTACATGAGTTAGAATACGAGCAGTATACGAATGAACTTACAAATCGCTTCAACTCCTCCGCTGATTGGGCTCTGACATCTCCATTTCTGTTCTTAAGGCCATTAAATATTTGGTTCAGACGCTCGGTCTGAGTGGATTGGACCACCGAAGCCATGGCCCGAGAGAATGTGTAACAGCACTTGAACTGTTCAGCGCGCAAGAGATGATTGTGACTTCAGACGTAACTCGGCTACAATACCGGTTATTTGGCCCTAGTTGGCCCTAATATGGGTGACCATTGATCGAAAATAAGGACACATATCTACGTCATGAACTCATCTACAGTGCCTTGCATATTGTTTTGCAGTGCGAATTTGTGCGCGAACCATGACAGGTGATGGTGCCTCGCTTACCTAAGGCGGCTTGGCTGATGCCGAATCCGGCGCCGCTCCCCTGCCTCTCAGCAGTCGCATTTCTACCCGAAAAAATTTTGCATTTAGTTTTAAATTTAAGACTTCTGAAGCACCCTCAGGGAATTTTTCGCATCGAAGGAGTAGGTGGGGATGCGCTGCGACGCACTGGACACACACGGCGCTCGCACGGTAGAGTTGCCGAACATGCCGGAAAAGGCACCATCAGCTGTCATCGTTCTCCCAGAAATTCGCACTGCAAAACAATATGCAAGGCACTGTAAGAATCCAAGTACCATGACCTAAGTACCATCTTAGGTTAAAGGCTGATATACCAGAATGTCAAATGTCACAGAATATTTTCTCTTCAATTCAAAATTCTTGTATATGTCCCGGATGAGACCCACATGGTGAGACAGCCGTGCATCGGCCTGGTGGTCTAGTCGCATGATTCCTCCTTTGGGCGCTTATTGCTTCCTTGGAGGAGGTCCTGGGTTCAATTCCCGGTCAGGCCCTTTTTACCCTAGCTCACAGTTTCTATCGTATATTGTGGCTGTTCAGGCCGACAGAAAAAGGAAGCGCACAGGCCTAATGGTCTAGTAGTATGATTCCTTGTTAGGGCGCTTATTTGTGCTGTCTCGAGGAGGTCCCGGGTTCAATTCCCGGTTAGGCCCGAGCTCCTTTTTCTTGGTTATTTTAAAAATTGCGGTAACACTCCTGTGGCCGGACTATTTAATAGCTCAGCTAAATGGTATTATTGACTTACAAAGTTTAAGAATACCATTTAGCACGACAATAAAAGATAGATTTTCCCAAATATTTACTAAATTATAGACAAATTAGCCGAGCAAAAACGATTCCTTTTCAGTCGATTCAGTGCAATCTTATTGTCTTCTCTAAATTTTATAAGCCAACAATTAGATTTGGTGGAGTTAACAAATAGTCTGGCCGCAGGAGTGTAAGCTCCTGATGCCAACAATCCTTTGGCAGCATAGCTTTTGATGTTAACGACGCGCAGCAACACCACATCTTCGCAGCGCAGCACGATGCAGGCATTTTCCTCGGCAGTGCTTGCTGCGGTTTTTGGATTGTATGGTAGCTGGGGTTGGACGGTCATACATACCCTACGCCTCTACTCGTCTCTCAAGAGTCAAATGTCATTACTTCAACTGTGCCCCTACGCCCGCAGCACATCTTCTCCCCCCCTTCTGACCCTGTTCTGAGTTCAGAGTATATCAAGATGATAGTTGACTCGCAGATTAGCAAGGCATCCACTTCCAAGGACATCCTAGTCAACATGGTTAACAAGGTAACGCATCAACATACTTGTTTCTCCTGACCTCTAGGCTTACCCCTCTAGTTTGAGGACAACCCTCCCGCTTATGATGACGATCGTGTTCGACCACATATGCGAAGTGCTGGGGCTTCCACTACCCGCGAACTGGTCTTGCATTCGTCAAATCCCACCCCATCTGTCGATCAAGTACACATTTGTGAAAGTAAACATAATATCCATGGTACGCTTTGTCTTCATTCTTGCCCTACCTTTCCTTAAACGCTTCCTCTTCCTTAGGGACATTTTTCATTGACCCAATGATCCCAGTGATCGATCGTCGCAAAACAAAGCACAAGTCGAGGCAACCATTGCCTCATGCTTCATTTCGTTCACGCAAAGGTAGCATCGACATAGAGCTAGCGACAACCGGGAATATCCAAGATGCACCCAAGGCCAATGTTGCTGTTTCCACCCGCCATGGAGAGATCAAAATCCAGCTTGTACGTATTGATGCACTTATCCTTACGCCAGCTTGTCCTAAAGGTTGGGAAATATCTAGCTTCCAACGCCTCCTTCAAGGCCTCGTATAGGGCTGGACGTTCAATCTCGTCACGGTAAGTCCCGTCGCTGGTGGTGCTCCGTTATGTCCTTGCATACTAAGCAATATATTTAGGAAACGTCATATTCTTTATACCAGAGGGGTTCTCTGGTGTAGTCCACCTGTCAACAAGGAAGGGAGATATGCAACTTCTTCCCGCACTCGCAGCCTACACAAAAGTGGTCAAATCATCGGATAACGAAAAAATATTCATGATAGGAACTCAGAACAATGTTTACGAACTGGACCCTTCCCGAGAAGCATCTTTTTGTGAAATTAGTACTCGCACTGGCAGCATAGTTATGGGTTTGAGTGGCAGGGATCACTACACTTCCCAAGTTGGCTTCTGGAAGCGACTTGGTGGCTATCTCAGTGGGAGCGTGAAGGAAAAATCCGATCCTTAACAAATTTCTGTTTGATTGAGTCAGTGGATAATTTGTACGTGCATAACACCTTCCATTCACTCCAGCTTGTAGGACACTTTCTGATCCCTCCAAGTATGATAGAAGCTTTGTCTGTATTTGAGCTTGTAATATGTTTTTAAATTCCATTCCGCTACTGTGATACTTCTCGTGCATTGAAATTCAAGCACCAAGCAACTAAAGATGTCGTCTTCCAGTGCCACGCGGAAAGAAATTTATTCAGGTGACCTAACCCCCGAACTCGTCGGTATCTTACATTTCTTACCTGACTCCATGGGACAATCTGCACAGGAAATTTGTAAAGTGGCTGGGAATCAAGACCTTGCGGGGTCTCGCTCAGTGTCTATGTAATGAACTTCGACGTCAAGCGATCTGGTAACTGATCTGCTGGATCTGAGCTAGAAATGATCTTCCCTGCACATTTGCGCCCTGCATTTTTTACTCTCTGCTACTCTTTTTCGCATCATGGACCACCAAGAAGTGCAGACAGGATGCTTTGGTTATCTCCTGGCGCGTAAGGCGCGTTCAAAAGCGCCCCGTAATGCGCAAGCTGCTTTCCGAGGAGATCATCCTCAAATGGCCAGCAGGGCTGATGTACACCAGAACCCCTCTCCTTTGGGCGTTGCAGAGAAGACGGTGAGTTCGCCGTTTGGTCTCCTACGTCTGGACTCCGTGTCTATGACCTACACCTTCAAACAGGATGAAATCAAATACTACAGCCCCTGTTGTTGTTTTTCGTTTGGTTCAGAGTCTGAACGGTGGATTGAACAAGAGGTTCCACCATCCTATTCACCGACGGTCATTTCGGCCTCAACAGATGACAATAGTGTCGCGACTATAGTTGAGCGAACCCTCGACAAGGAGAGCCGAAAACTCCGTGTCCTGAGCCTGAAGATTCACGGTTGGTATTGGAAAGCCAGCACTTTCTTAACGAAGCTAACGACGTTCTCAGACCATCCAGAGCTTATGTTCAATGAGAAGTGAGTATATCCCCTTCTCACAGCTCACAAGGCAAATTTATTCACCAGATGGCATCACAGATATGCTCATGATACCCTGACTAATTTCATGGAACAGAATGGCTTCAAAGTCATAAGACGCTATCTAGGCCTCGATACTGCCTGGAGAGCGGAATATGCGCAAGGAAAAGGCGGGAGAGTCATAGGCATCAACTCTGAAATGGATGCTCTGGCAGGCATGGGTCACGCATGCGGACATAACCTCATAGCAATCAGCGGAGTCGGAGTTGCTATTGCTCTCAAAGCCGCTCTCGAGGCCCAACCCAACATCTCCGCCAAAATTATACTTCTTGGGACACCAGGTGATTGGCATTCTTCCTCCGAAGAAACATGTTCCTGACGTGATATATCTCCCTCAGCGGAAGAAGGTGGCGGTGGGAAGGTAATTTTGCTCGAAGGGGGGGCTTACGAAGAAATGGATGCCTGTCTTATGTGCGTTCTTTATCTCGCAAACCTGGTGGATCCCTATTCAAGTCTCCCAGGTGCCATCCAAGTACAGGGCCTCCACGTTCCACAAATATTGGGAGTTCCAACGCGATGCAAAGCATCGTAGTCGAATATTTTGGTCACAGGTTTGTGTAGACTGTAACTCACAATTTGGCCTGTTCTTATTATATCACGGTTTATTTTAGCGCCCATGCCGGTGGTGCTCCTTGGTAGGTAAATCACCTGTTGCTAAGTTAAGTCTCCAATGCCTCCGACCAGGGAGGGGACCAACGCTCTAGACGCCGCTTTCATAGCATATTCTGGCATTTCCATGTTGCGGCAGCAAATCAAACCGGACCATCGTGTGCATGGTGTCGTAGAAGGCAAAAATTGGCTTCCGAATGGTACGACACTCCGCACTCCTCCAAGGAGCTGACATAACGTTAAAATACATTTAGTGATACCTGACTATGCCAAGATGCATTGGTTAGCCCGGGCGCCGACATCCTCTGAATTAATCCCCTTTGTAAAGCGGGTCAGAAATTGTCTGGAGTATGTGCCCTGTCAATTATTTTTATTCTGACCGGCTGATGGAAATTTGACAGAGCAGCAGCTATTGCAACTGGTTGCAAAATCAAAATAACTGTTGAAAATGCCTACTTTGACCTTCACCAAAATTCGGTTCTCGGTGAATAATGACTGGTCTTTTTCGCTTCCAACTTACAAGCCATAAACGCACAGCCCAGGGCTTTGCCGACATTGTCGGAAGTCGATACGGTCTAGAGGCAACGTCGGATTCCACCACAGCATCCACAGACTTTGTAAGTGTGCGTGCAGTGCTGCTGAAATCATTTGTCTGTTGTTAATCGCCAGACTCACTTATCAGGGCAACGTTTCATACGGTTCGTACTGACGCAATTCATTCGAACATTAGGCCCACCTTATCCATTCGCAGCTCTTCCTGCATTGCACCCCTCCTTTGGTAATGATCCTTCTCTTTCGGCCCCCGTTGGATATCTTCAGCTGACCATGTGATCCACTTAATTTCCCCTTTTGCTTGATCCTTTCCATAGCCATACCTACCGTTCCTAACGGCGGAAACCATACACCGGCATTTGCAACTGCTGCAAGAAGCGAAGCTGCTCACACAGCTACCATTACCATTGCAAAAGGTTTAGCTTTGACGGCTTACCGCGTCCTGACAGATGAAGGCTTTTTCACTAGGGTATGTACATCTAGGTCCACCTTTTGTGGATATTATCTCATAGATTATGATTGCAGGTCAAAGCGTCATTCGAGCAGGGCAAGGCAGCCGATGATAAACAACATAGCAGATTCTGAAGACACTTTACCTTTCTTTATCTTTAAAAACAATTTAAATTTACGTCGCAACTTTATTTTAGCCGCCATATGGCCTCACAACATCGCACATTGATAATTTATGTATCCATCCGGTATCATATAAATTCGATAGATTGCGTAAATAGTATGTAATGAACGATTAGTGTACGAAACTAGGCTGAAAGCAAAAAAAAAAATCAAAGTATTATGAAAAACCCTATGGGGGTAGGCGGTAAGTGCGCTAAAGGTGTAAGAGATTAAATCAAAGAGTGAAATTGAAAATCTAACAACTAAGGTGAAGTGCCATTGCCATCGCTAGCAGCAGCGGCTTGTTTAGTCATCTGTTCCTGTCTAGTCCTGCCTATGCTATGGGCAGGCTTCTTGCTCTTGGGTTGGGCAGCTTCGTGGACCATTCTGTTGTCATTAGATATTAGTCACGAAGCCGGGGGAGTACGGTCAGGCGAAATATCACCGTTCAAGTTCCCGACGCTCTTCGTCAGATTCATCTGGTACAGCGGATTTGAAAATCGCGCCAGTCAAGAGCAAAGCCTGGATATTGTAGAAAGATGTACTGGTAAGAATCTTCCCTTTAAAAAATATTGTCTAGGAGGCTACCTTCGCACGATTGACGAGGACAGAGTCGGGCTGCCCAGGTTCCTTCAGGACATTGTCGACGACCTATATCACATTTCAGGATATCAATACACCAAAAGATTAACGGATAGTTTATCACATACCTCACGAAGAACTTGGATAACTTCCAGCCGTGCGCCCCGCCAGGAAGCCAGCATGATCTTCCATTGATAATCAGGAATCAAGTCCACAAGGAAGCGAGCGGCATTGTAACGCATACCTTGCCAGTAACGTCCATTTCCAATGCTCGGAGTTCTTCTTCAGGTACATCACCTTTGGCCTGAGCCTTTTCCATTTCCTAATCAAAGGGCAAAGTTATACCTGGTGGGAAGGGAAGCAATGTCTAATCGTCCAACGTACGAGCATCAAATCGCGAACGCTCAACCTAAAAGAATGGTCGATAGTAGCCAATCAACGACCGGGGCCATGATAATACTTACGCGCTACCAATGACTCCCCAAACATCCTTGGCAAGGGTGCCTTTCTCCTTTAACCTCGAGAAGAATCCGGGACTGGACATATAACAAGTAGGCTTTTAGTCTTTTTGATCACTCCTGCGCAAGACTTACATCCCCAAAAACTTCCTTGACTTCATAAAGGAGGTAGCCTTCATCATATAAACACTCCCAATGGTATGAAGGAGCTAAACACAAGTTCAAATTAATGTAGTCAGAGAGTATGGAACGTCAAGAAAGGCGCCAGATATTACCTCAACCCCGAAGCTCTCCAACTTTAAATCTTCCACTTCCCTCTTCATCCTGTCCGCAAATGCTTTCGATTCAGGGTCATCCTTTCCACCGGGATCTTTAGCATCGACGAACGGTCGTAGTCTCTCTATCATCTTCTTTGTCAGCATAGCCACGCGCTCTTCCATGGCTTTACGCCTCTGCCGATCGTGCTCTTTGAGTTTTTCTCTCTGCTCAGCCTTTCGGCGCGCAGCTTCGCGTTTCTCTTGTTCCCTTAGTTCCCTTTCTGCCGCTGCGGAGGTTGCAAGGGAGGCATTTGCGGCGCCTGGGCTTAAGGCGTTAGATGAAGAGTTGGCGGTAGTTGGGGGATGTGTTTCAGTCGGAGACTTCTCTGGGGCCCCATTGCTTGTATGGGCCCCAGTAGCAGGCGGAGACGCGGCAGTAGCAATCGGGATAGGTCTCTGAGGCGTCGAAGTCCCGCTGTCCACCATGGCAGGCGTCGGAGGGCCGCCATTCATTTTAGAATTATTACTGTTCATCTGTCTCTCTATCTCGGCCTTCTCTTCCTCCGTCATCATAGTGGTAGCAACGGACGTCATGTCTTTCATAATCGAAATTTCACCAATCTATCAATGGGGTGGTTTAATAAAGCCGGATGCGATGATATTGGCATGTACGATCTACGCACATAATCATAGAACCGCTCTCCACCAAAAACATTGGCGAAAAAGCCAGCAGCGTCTTCCATGTTGATGGGGCCCTCTTTATCAACCTGTTCAGGATGCGAGATTCAGGCTGCCTAACTCAATATTTGAACAAAGAGTATATGTACCATCTTCTTGCCATTTTTATCATATATAGTGCGTAGATTCTGTAACAAAAATATTTAGCAGGTTATTTGCCTCAGCGTTTGGTGAGCACTGACAGGGTCTGACAGGATTTGATATGCTTTGCTACGAATTTGATTAGTTTACTTCGTCTTCAAATCACTTAGTGGCCCGAAAAGTACCTTATTTCCTTGAATTTCTCCTCTGCATCTCCCGAAGGATTCTTGTCCGGGTGATACTAAGACAATAAGAGATTCATCCGTAATGGTATCGGTAGATAATGTGAAGATATGAACCTTCATTGCTTGCTTCCTATATGCCTTCTTCAATGTGGTGTCATCTGCATCTACAGGTACGCCTAGCTATACGAAATAAAAGTAGGGCAGTCTGAGTGCGCAGCACAGATACTCTGTGTGATAGGGGACGCACTAAGTCGTAGTATTCGGTTTCAACAGGCGCCATGACGTTGAGTTGATGTGGTGTCAGCGATGGCTTCTAGAATCTATTCGTCTTCCGGCGGTCAAAGACGGCGGAGGTGGGCGTCCAAATGAAAGGAGGACAAATGCTGAAGCCAACTCGTTGACGGAAGGTCGACTGCGCTATGTAGTGGTGTAGTAGTCGTTGTAACAAGAGACCTGTGCGGCTGCCGGCAGCAGTTCCCGATCCGTCAAGTGTTTTTAGAAACGCGTGACTGACGAGTGTAATAGCGCGGTGCCGCCCATCCTGCGTCATCATCGTGGAAGTTTGTATAACTTTTGCAAATTAATCATACAATGCAGGTAGTATGTACATTGAAAACAAGAAGATGATGGGGGATGAGACACTGTGTCGGTGAAAAATAAAAATAAAACAGAAATAAGTACAACGTTGCTGCTACATGAATGCGAATGAATAGAAGTCGGTGAAATATTGATGGTGGAGAACTGCGAATGCGACAGAATGTGCCCTCTATACAGAGGAACAAAGAAGAGGAAAAAATAATGATAGTCGAATGAGTATCGGAGAAATAGGTGGCATGTGTAATTATTGATCCGGGTCCTCAACCTCCTCGGTCGTAAACCTGACCGCTTTCTTGGGGGGAAGTCTGATGTACTTGTCCTTGGAGATGACAATGGAGACGACATCATGGACGAAGGTGCTGATGATGATCTAGTTGGAAGTAACCGTGACATGCGGAACTTGATCGCAGCAAACGACCTTGGAGATTGTGAAGAGGGTGACATGGATGTAACAGTCGTCGAAGAAGCACTGGAAAATGGTGGGCTGATAACAGGACTGCTGGAAGACGACGTAGATGGCTTTTTGAGAGAGGGCCGAGACGGAGGCGGAGGCAGAACAACAGGGGTGGCACGATGATGATGATGGTTTTCATACGGGTCGGCTGAGTGAGGCACAGAGCCCCGCTGAGAAAATGGATATGACGATGACGATAGAGGGCGCAGATGTGGTGTTCGAGATATATGCAGCCCCATGGCTATTTGTTCTATTGTTGGGCGTGTGGACGCAGGATCTGGGTCCCTGAATGGCTGCAGTGGGGTAGCTGGACGGGACTCTTCATTCGTGGAACGCATGGCAGATTTCTAGACAAAGATATCATTTAGGCGATTTCAATGTGACATATTCTGAACAAATACAGACTGAATATTCCGGATATCGTTTCCTAGTCACTGATGACGGTGACAATGTGCGCTTTACAGAGTGAAGAAGACGCGCGGCTGCCTTTGGGCGTGTTGATGAAGGGTTGTCTGTGCTGTTGGACGCCATGTATTACAATGAACAGTTGGCGGTGTATTTAACAGAGCAGGTAACGCGTCGGAGAAGAATGAGTTCTGAGTGAACCTGTATGGTGAATGAATGATGCAGTATGGCCCAAATATGTAGCATGACAGGTCAACCAGGTGGCTGTGCTGCTTAATTACAAACAAATAAATTATCATTCAAGAACAGGACCTAAGACAGTTTACATATGGACTTGGATATCCGAGCCAGACTCTTCAGATTCAGATTCAGATCCCTCACCATCCTCTTCGTCTTCGTCTTCATCTTCGTCCTCGTCTTCGCTATCGCTTTCCTTGAAAGTCAGTGAAATATACTCATCTCCAATCTGCCCATCCTCCGCAGTCACCATCGGTTCACCACCTCCATGAGGTTCAACCTTATCACCGGTAGACAAGCCCACCGAGCTAGGAGCGGGAGCAGCTACCTTGCGATTCCGGTTCGCCCGAATAACGTGGGGTAGTTTGCAGCCTCGGGTCCCACAGATTCCTTTCTCCGCGAACTCGGGACATTCTTTGACATGTTGCTTGTCGCAGTCCAAGCCACGCTCACAGTACCCCAACACCGCAAAGTCGCGACAAACCCCATCCCTCCGTCCCACATTAACATGCGGAAAGGGGCAGTTCTCTCGCGTGCACCGTCCTTTGTTCAAGAAATGGACGCAGAGCGGGGTCCTCTCTGGTGTTGGATCGTGTGACAGGTTGCACGTCTCCGCCGTTTTGGGACAATTGCCTTGTAAGAAATTCCAGCAGATCGCAATTTTGTTGGGGTCATGTTGATACATGCACGTTAGTCCGCGACCACAGGCGCCTAAACAAGTCGCAAAAGACAAGAGCAAGAGCATATAAAGAAGAATAGAGAAATGGACGTAAACATGTATAGAGAACAACAAGCAAGCCCAGCTCCTCAAGACCACAGAAGCCACCAATCGGATAATGAAGGTCTTGAGAAGCAGGTTAGGAACAATAATACGCACCTGTTGTTGTAAAGCGCGGGCACGGTTTATCCACATATTTCTTTTTATGCAACCTCCTTGACGAACTAAAAAGAACAATAAGCCAAAAGAATGAAACATCCTTCGCTACGCACGGATAAGGTCGTCTTGTGTTGTTCAAAGTCATGTTCCTCCCTCGAAGTGCCTTCAACCTAAAGGATCTCGAAGAGGGAATGTGCCCTGGTTTCCTGGCGTAAGGATGAGGATAAGGTGCTGTTGGGGTTGCCGATTTGGTGATGAATGCTGGTTTTGCAAGTTTCGGTACTGCATCTTAATTCATGGTATTCATGCAATGATTAGTCGAAAGCAACTCACGATCTTTCCTGACAAGTGAACGCCGTGAAGACTCGAATGTTACGCCGTCTAACACAACTTCCTTTTTCTGCCCACCAAGGACTGGCTTACCAGAAACAGGAGGCGTCGGAGTGACAGTTGAAGGACCAGGTTCGGGTGTACTTGTTGCTGTCGAAGTCGCCGTTGTCGAAGGTGGAGGTACGGAGGATGCTGGTTTTAAAGGACCAGCCAGATTCAAGCCTGGACGGACATACTTGTTCGAAGATTTATAATTAGGGTTCACATACGAGTTGCTTCGTTCCGGAGGTGGATACGGGGCGTAGTGGTGTGAGCCACTTTGCCATGACCGATTTTTCTGCGCCTTGGCTTGATTTATCGTCGCTGAATATCGTTTTAGGTTCAAGGAGATTACAATATTACAAACAAGATTAAGAACTTCGCCCACCTGTCAATCTCTCGATCTCGCTCCTGATTTGGGCCTCCGTCGCGGCTGACGAAGATGCCATTGTCTTGAAGCTTCCGATACTTCTTTGCGCGTGGGTCCTAGATCAAAATGAGAAAAGGAACTTGGTATGAGGTCAATTTCTAATAGCCTTGACGATCCCGGGTGGATGTGGTTGGAGTGCAAGAGAATCAAGATTGGTCAGCAGCGGGTGACAATCAGAAGGAATCCTAAATATGGCAACTTGCGCCAACAGTGGCAGTGTGGCACCGCCAAGGCCAACACTTTTGAAAATTGAAGGCCGCGGTGCGGACATACTAGTAGATTGAACATAATGGTTTACAACTAAAAATGAGACACAACGGAAAAAAAATAGGGTATATAATACGAATGTTACCTACTCCCAGAGATTGAACTCGGGCCACTGTCAACCAGACCAGATTTCTTTACGACAGCCACTAAGACATTATCCACATCGGTCAAGCTCGCTTCCTTTCTAAATACTTCCATGAAGACAGCTTCTTCGTGTCCCGCATTTTCACTGCCATGAATTTGTGTGCTCGACATGCCCCTTTTCACGATGTGCCAGTGCTGAGGGTTTTGTCCCCGCGAAAATACTTCCGTATAAGTGTGGTCTCTGTCGAGAAAACGGGATTAAGAACTGCCATGTAGAAAGAGGAACTGCAACTCACAAGTCTAAAATGGCCCTTGCATTAAAAAGGTGACTTGAAGTAGAAGAGAAGTCTGGGCTTCCATGCGTATATTGACCTGTAGAAATCAAATATCGGTCCTGAGTTTGTAGTATCTTAGTCGCAGAAGGAAGGGAATCGGTCAGGCTACAGAACACCGACATTCAGTGATGTATACGTTGTTCTTAAAACAAAACATACTTTTGCAGACTACTGTGGTAAATTGTCGACTCTAAGTCGTCAAGCAACTTCGTGGCCTTTTCTGATGCGATTTGTAGATCAGCGGCATCATCGTCCTCGTCAACGGCTGCATCGTCCTGATTATTGATCAGAGCTAACATAAATTCAGTTCGCTAAATAATACAAGATTGTCAGAAGGAATCGACAACGCCAGGAGGTGACAATCTCACAATGAAGTAATGTATTGCTACGCGTTTTGTGCTTGTCGGATCTTGAGCAGAAGATAAGTTCAAATTTGTCATTGTAAATTCAGAGTAAGGCGGTGGAGAGGGAAATTTCATTTCTTCCGACAGATTAGATAAATTTGAAGAAAGAGCCTTAGAATCAGTGGGCTTTAGCATGACATCTGCCTCGGTGGAATGCACAATGGCTGCGGGAGGGTCATTTAATTCTGGCCTTTCAGCTATCTCCCCGCCCTCCACAACGTTAGAGCTATTTCGAGGCTTCGATGCAGTTGACAAAGAATCAGAAGTCATAGCATCTTCCAGGTCTTCGGCATTGACTTCAACCTGTAGTCGACTCGCCTCCTGTTCTTTGACTGTGGATACAGACCCAGCGTCCTGTGAGTCCTTGGGTTCTGTACCGGGAAGTTTATCCACGGGGGGTTTTGCGCTGCTTCCCTTGCCAAAGGTTAGATAACCAGGCCAATTCCATTTCTTCGGATCCATATTTACTGTCACAGAAGGGATACCAAGGAAACCCACACTACTGGCTGCATTGGTGTTTGGCGCACTTTTGGACTCAGAAGACCGTTTGCCCTTAATCGTATCAACCGACGAAGCCAGTGTATTAAGGGTATCGGAGCTCCGAGATGGTTGAACTGGGGGGATCATGGATGAAAGATGAGCTGCTAATGCCGCAGGGTAGCGTCCTTCTGTATAGCGTGAAGATGGTATGATATGCTTTCTCGATAAGGCGACAGGGGTCGTTTTGATTGATAAGTTGTTGGAAAATTCATTGAGGATGGGTATCACAGCGGAGAAGCAAGGGTGAAGGAGAGGGCCTAAGAAGTTTAGTACACAATCTTCCCAAAAGTAATAAATAAACGCTACCCACCTAGGTCTTCTCCGAACTCAATCTTCTTTTCTAAATCCCAGGACCAAGCCCAGACGGTCCAGAATCGTTCGAGTTGCAATTCTAGAGCCTGTTGCCCTAGGTTGCTCATGATAGAAGTGAAAGACCCATGGGTTAGCTAGATACATAGAGAGGACCATGACCTCAGAAACAGAATAGGAGATAGACATATCGCGCCATGCACCTTGAAGCGTTCGTATCCTTGAAGAATGTGAGCACGGAGAGCGCTATCGTGCACTGAACCATCATCATATTCATATACTGGTGACGTTTCCTTTTCCTTCCCTTTATCAGTGGGTTTACTTTCGGATTTCGACTTGTTCTTGCTGTCTACAATTCTTTGTACCTTGGCGAGTTCGACTCCCTAAAGTATGATTTCCCATTTAGAACTCTATTGGCGAAGTGTAAATTGAACTGACTGCATGTATCCAGAAATTAGGCTCCGGAGAAACCATGATCATTCGGCTGGACTGAGAATGAACATTGTCACATGGATTGTCAGAGTTAAATAATCTAAACAATGCATTTTTTTTGTAGGCGATTCACAAAGGAAGATCATCTCCATCACGTACTCTGCAAAGTTGATGAGCGCTTTCGCGAGGCCTATTTGCCTAAGCATCCGGTCTCTTGATACTGCTCTTTCCCTGGAGGTGTAGAAAAGGATGTGGGCTTGTTCTTCAGCATCTTCACTGTCGCCCTCGATAGGTCCACTCGGTTTGAGAGTTGGATTATAGATTGTCAGATACAGAAGGTTTGGAGGAATACGATTCATGTCACAATCATCATGCAAACGCGAAACTGAGAGGAGGTCATCTCGCGTGACTTAGATAAGGACACATTTATTTATATTTAATCAGACCCATATGTACTGTGTAACAGATAATGTTGTAATGTTCATAATTTGTGAACATGTAAGAAACGAGAGTTGAGGAAATTACATGGCTTCTAGTACATTAATCAATAGCTATGATAGCATTGGAATATTGACAGGAATCAAAGCATCGAGTTAGCGGAAAGCAAAAGAGAATAAGTCATAGATTGTTCATCGACGCGCTGTTCAATGATTCTAAGGTTTAGATTGCTCCGTCGCGACCATCATCGGCGTCAATGGGTTCATCGTCTTTGGACTTCTGGATATTTACATCACTGAATGGGTCGAGGTCCGAAACTTCGGAATAAGATGGCGAGGCCCTATTACTCACTGGATCCCAATCGGGTGACCGACCGTTACCTGAAGAAACTTCCCTCACACTAACGCGATACTTTTCATGGGCTGAATCCCAGTCTTCTGTATCCAGATCTATATCGAGATCAACATCAGCCTCATTGGACGATGTGGGTGATGCCTTGCTTGCAGGATCAGGGAAGGCGAATCTTTGAGTGGCAAGAGCAAGGGGACCACTATAGGACATGGACTGGTGGTAATCATCAAAGTCTCGTGCATCGTCCGTTGGAGGGGATGGTACCGAGGACCCTGCGTTTGAGCCGCCGGACCGTAAATTCCACGAATCGCTGCTTTCCAATCTTAGATCGGAGGAGAAAAAAGGAAGTCGATCACTGTGAATGAAGTCAGCCGGCTCGTTGGGAGGTGTTGGGAGGTGAGCATCCATGCTACCAATGCTCGCAGAGACGGGTTCGATCCTGACCTCTGGTTTTGGCTGGAGTTTAGCATCAAGGACCTTGAGAGAAGACTTTCCTCCAAGTGGGGCTTTAGTGCGACGTCGGTAGAAGAGCAGGTATGCATTGGCATTCTAGACAGAGATAAGAAATAAGAGATGAAAGACAAATCAAAAGCACATACAACGGAATCGGAAGCACGCGCTGGCGTGACATAGGAATCATCAAAGTGATACCACTTATCAGTTAAATGATGGTAAGCATAAGCACGGTAGTGGCCGCCACCTAATCCTCCAATATGCTCGTCCACACCAAAGAGATCGTAAACAAGAGGTTCGTCGAGGTTTCCAAGCTTCAGTTCCTGGACATCGACGCCTTCTTCCCGAAGCTTCCTCGCAGTACGTCGCTCACCTATTCTATCGCTGAGATCCAGGCCCTCGATGGGGAAATCGACATGGGCATCTATCTTGTCACGTAATGTGCGGCTGTTGCTGAATCGCTTTAGATGAACGACTAGAACATCAGGAGCTTTCCAAAGATCAAATTTCTTTGTAGCCTGCTGATGCTTTTTGCAACGCGGGCAATACCACAGGTCATCCTCTCCAAGTTGCTCTTCCTTTGTGAATTCATCGAGACAATCCTCCAGAGTAATGCCTTTATGACGTTTCTCCGCTGACGCCTTCCTAGATTCCTCTAGCTCTGGGTGTGTAAATGTTTCCCACTGATCCCAGAGTGCATGTTCATGCCGCTGGCCGTCACCAAAGTAATATGCCTTCTTGTCTTCGTCGAATTCACAAAATAAGACATCATCTTCTTTCAAGAGAACAGGATCCTTATCGTCGATTTCCTCCAGACGATCCTCCCACAACTCGTAGTTAGCGGTAGACGCGTACATATTATACCCTGTCCCAAAGTCTTTGTGATTGATTTGCACACGAAGGTTGAAGATGTCTTTCTTCACACCAACATTGCGCGGCTCGGCATCGTCTGCCTCGCCCAATGCACTGGGCTTCTCGTCCACTGCCATAGTCTTCTCATCGACAATGTCTCTCTCCGCAACGTCTCCCTCCGGGGGAGGCGTCATCTCAATCGTTTTAACGCTGCCATCTTCTGCTATCTCAGTGAGAGAGTCCCGCGGTGAGAACCCATTAACTTGAATAGGAACCTGCTCGATGTGAGATCTATCGCCTACTTCCCAAGTGTATAAGTCTCTCGCGTGGGCAGTCCACCTTTGAAGACGGGTCGCTACGAATTCGTACATTGTGTTCTTGTCTGTGGCTTGTTCTCGGTCAATAGCAACAACCATAGGATAGCCAAAGAGTATAGGAGAAGGACGACTTGAAGCGTAAGTACTACGGAAGGCAGGCTTCGCGTCAGAGAGATACACTGGCACGATGAAGGGGTCGTTGGGGTTTTTTTTATATGCTCTATTTTGCCGAGCATTGCACGGGAGTTCAAAGCAGACTATTGTATCACCGTCTGACATATCGCCCACGGGTAAGTTGTCATTGAGATTTTTGTAGAAACGATGGTTGAAGATTTCCAGAGTAAGCAACTAGAAAAAAAAGCCTTACTGTTCAGATGAATTGTAAGAAAGTGAAAGAAACGAACATTTTCTGGAGGAGCTCCCATCCACCGACCTAAGATTGCTCGCAAGTCTTTGAATGAAGAATCTCTGTTGATCTCAACAGGTACCTGGAAACAAACATTCAGTTAATTAGGATTAGTCACTAGTTCCAAAGATGTCAGACCTTGACGTGGGGTTTCTCCAGATCCCAAGGAATGTAATATATATTATGCTTCCATTTCTTTTGCACCGGAAGTGGAAGAGTTAGATACATGAAGGGATCGAACGTAATCGAGACCTGATATCATTGACATTTTAGCATACCAGAACAACGACACGACAGTACCACATACCTTCTGGCATTCAGGGCACACCAGTGTGCTCTGATATTGACCTTGGAAAAGATCGACAATCACGCTGTCGTTACGCATCATATATCCCTCCCAAGACTTCTGCGCAAGTTGGACTAGCTCTAGGTTTCCTCCGCCTTCCCAGTCAGGTTTCTCGACATAAGGCTTTTTGAGAACTCGGTTCAGATCTTCATGCAATCCATCAAGCAAAAAGGCCACGAATTCTTGAGAGTCGTGTTGCTGATATCCACTAAATTGAGGTGCGAACCGCTGTAACTGCGACTTGAATTCTCGTGGTGAAAAAGATGTTGACGACCCAGACGATGTCCAGATGCGGTTAAGAAGGGCACCGAAAGCTTCTGCAATGGCACCGCCCATGCCGAGTGGATTGTCCCGATTCAGTTCATCTTCATAGACCCCAGCTTAAAACAAAATTTAAAAAAGTACCCAGTCAAGCGTTAGAAACAGACGTACTCAGGAAATAATCTAGCAACTCCTTCAAGTGAGCAAGACATTGCAGAGCCGAATTCATAAAACAAGTATTTCCCCTGACAGGTTGCTCTTGTAAGCATTAAACGTAGAGAAGAGACAATGCGTCAAACTCACATGTTTCCTAAACCCAAAGTCCCAGACTCAAGGGTCTTTGTAATACTTTTATTCGCAAGCGCAAGAGCAGTGGAGGTTGTCTTGAAGCTATTATAGATGCCAGTAGGTTTGTAGAGAGAAACTGAAGGTGTAGCTGAGACGTGGTTAGTCGACATTTTGTTGAAGAAGCCGTCACTTGAATTGAAAAGGGGCCGAGGCTCGAAAGTAGTGATTGTCTGTACCGGTTTCGGTAGTTCGACAATCCAGCCATCCGGTTGTTTGAATTCGACTATGAAAGGATCATCCAACTCGACACCTTCTTCTTCAAGTGTTTTGTCACTTTCCTCTACTATCTTCGCATCCGATGTCAAGAGCTGCGATCCGCAAATCTCGACCTCAGCTACGTCTTCAAAACTCATTCCCGGCGTCCAAACACGGTAGGGACGAATTTCTGTATCTGGGGCAACTTTACTCGCAAGGTCAGTACAGAGCCTGCTGATGGTCTCGCCCGCGGAGATGGTAAGCCACTCATGAGGCGTGCTGGATTGATCTGCAGAGCTCTTCACCAGCCTGAATACTTTCAGCCGTAAAGGATGAAATTCAATCGCCGGTAATTTGGCTGCCCCACGCGCAATAACACGCCGTGGTAATGGTTGAGTGGATGGTCCATACCTAGATCGGATGAATCAATGCAAAACAAGGTATATATATGGATGCACACCAGTCAGTGAACGAATCCCACACCTCCTGGGGTACGTATTCGACATCAACACCTTCTGCAAGAGAAGGTTTAAGGTTGCCATGCTCGTCCAGAAGCGACGAATTGTTGACCGGACCAAGATCTTGTTCTGTGACAGGCCCTTCCTTGTCGATCTCACCCGTAACAGCCTTGTGCCACCGTTTGTACCAGTCTCTGGCTACCAAATACCACGTCTCACCAATCTGCATACGTCGACCTTTGCCATTGTCCACCAACTCCAGCTTTTCCTCTCTGGACAATGACATATGTGGCGAAGAGATAATCTGAGAAGGGGGAGGGCTCATGAAGGTGGGGATGTCGGCTTCTCCCTGCTCGGCCATGTAAGCATCTATATCTTGGTTGTTTGGATTGAGGGAAGAAAGGTGATCGGTGCGGGGGCTCCGGATAGTGATATCGTTAGATGGATTTTCGGCCGCGGACCGTTTGACGGAAGAGCTGGATGCGGCAGAATCGGATTGCATGGAGAGACTCCTCTGTCTCTTCCTACTGGGCTGGGTGGCGAGTTCCGGTGAATTGGATGGGGAAGAATCTGAAGAGTGGGGAAGGGACATGAGCGCTGGGGGAATTACTAATCAAAGAACAGTGAGCCACTCTTTTCAAAAACTAATTCCACACTCAAAAAGAAAAGAAAACGAAAAAAACAAAAGCAGCTTTCGCTATTTCCAGTGCTTTAAGTTTAACTTCAACAGGCGACGCGTGGTCGTCACGCCTGTCACCCCCCGTGATTCGCCCTCGTGACACCCCTGTCTAGCGTCCATCTCCCTCTCAGAACCATGCCCAGTCCCCAAAGCGTTCTCACCTTCCCTTGTCTTGATATTTTGTCTGAGAATGTCTGTACAGAGTAGGTCACACTGATTTGCACTGCCCTGCTCAATTCATTGCTTTCCTTGCGCAGGTAAACACCTACTGAACTCTCCCTCCACCCTTGTCGTCGATTCCCTCAAGGGTCTGTGTGCAGTCAATCCTCAACTAGCGTTCGATGAACTTAACAAGAGTATCTGTGTTTATTTACGACATAACCACAAGTTCTAATCGCTATGTAGTCGTCTATGTCAAGACTCACGATCGTTCCAAGGTCGCCCTCATGTGCGGGGGAGGCTCCGGACACGAACCTGCTCATGCCGGCTTTGTAGGTCTGTCTGTTCCGAGCCACATATAACACGGATACCATGCTGACTTGGACCAAGGACAAGGCATTCTCACAGGTACACTCCAATTCGCTGTTTCAGCGACCTCTCGAACTGATATCCGCCAGGTGCCGTTTGCGGGAACGTCTTTGCTTCTCCCAATGCCAGCCAAGTAAGGCGTGGCGTCGAACTTCTCGACAATGACAAAGGGTATGTTTTATGTTGCCATCGACCTTTCTGCACTAAGTAGCCTTATCACTTCTTAGAACGGTCATCATTGTCAAGTGCGTCACTAAAGTCTGACGTCATTCTCAGGATCCATTTATTAAGTGATGCCTTAGGAACTACACCGGAGACGTGCTTAATTTCGGCCTGGCAAAGGAACAATATGCGGCGCTTCATCCAGAGAAGGCCGAACAAATAAAGTTTGTGATTGTTGGTGATGATGTTGCAGTTGGAAAAGAGCAGGGCAAACTTGTCGGAAGACGGTAAGATACAGCTGTTCCTGTCAAAAGCATTTGAATTCTTACAATGATTCTCAAACACAGAGGCTGGCTGGGACTGTCTTGGTGTACAAGGCCGCAGGCGCGCTGGCCCACCGAGGTGGGAGTCTGGATGAAGTTTATTCTCTTGCTACTTGGGTCGCAAGTCGTATCGCGACTATTGGTGTCAGCCTCGGCCATACCCATGTAAGAGCTTGACTTGGAGATAGTAGGTATAACTGACCATATCACAGGTTCCTGGCACCGCTCCCATGTCATCTGATCTTTCTGCCTCCGAAATCGAAATAGGTCTGGGCATTCACAACGAAAGTGGACATACCCGCGTCTCTCCTATCCCGAAACTTTCGGAGCTCGTTCCACAGTTGCTGGACCTGCTGACTTCCACAAGTGATGCGGACCGATCCTTTGTCCCATTTAAAGGGAAAGACAATGTTGTCCTTTTGATCAATAACCTAGGTGGAGTGAGCGAACTCGAGTTGGGCGGTGTTGTTGGTGAAGTGAGGAAAGAATTGGACGCCCGTGGTTTTACCACGAGTCGGATTTTGTCAGGGTCTTTTATGGTAAGATATTCCATTTATAATTTGAGCAAACAACCAATACCTTCTCCATCTAGACGAGTCTCAACATGCCCGGATTTTCGATAACTTTACTTCTATTGCCAACTGCAAAAGAGGCTGATGCTCCTTCCGCTGACTTGATTTTATCTCTTCTAGATGAGAAGCCTGAGGTCCCTGGATGGAAGTGGTCGTCTGCTTCATCTCCCTTGCCTGAGTCACAGCAGGCCGCACCTCCTCGCGTCGTGGAGACGATCAAAGCTGATATCAGACAGGTATCTGTTCCAGCTTCGAATGCATTCATACAGAACATTGTGAAAGCAGCACAAGCGTTGGTGAAGGCTGAGCCAGAAATAACCCAAATGGATTCTGTTGCAGGCGACGGCGATTGTGGACTGACATTGAAGGTAAATCAAGAGAGTTGGCGTTACCTGGACTTTACTGACCCCGGCATCCGAAGGCTGGTGCCGAAGGCAAAATTTTTCAAGTCATCAGCCTTCAGGAGATATTGACGCTTTTGATTCTTAGGGGTACTTTCGAAAGTCAGTTCTGGAGATATTTCTGGAGACAACCTCATTCGTTCCGTCATCACCATTGCCCAAGCGGCAGAAGAAGTAATGGGAGGTACCAGCGGCGCCCTGTACTCGTATGTAATACCACCCCTCATCCCTAGATCGACCTTTTGATTAATTTCTGAAGCATCTTCTTTTCCGGTCTTGCCCAAGGCATACAGTCCAGTGTACCACAGGATGGTGAAGTGACCCCAGAAGCTTGGAGCGAAGCTCTAAAGTTTGCACTGGCGAAGCTTTACACTTACACGCGCGCTCGACCTCCTTCCCGCACACTCGTTGACCCACTCGCCGCTTTTATTGATGAATTTGCCGCAACTAAGAACTATTCCAGAGCAAATGAAGCTGCCACAAAGGCTGCAGAGGCTACGAGAGATTTACAAGCCAAGGCTGGAAGAAGCGCATATGTCGAGGGGGATAGACTAATCAAAGAGAAGATACCAGATCCTGGAGCTTGGGGAGTAAAGGTCATCCTGGACAACCTTGCTTAAAGGTCCGAGGTCCGTGATAAAGACACGTTGTATTTCTACTGTTTTGTACTGACCTATGTGCGCACCGGCTGTAAATTGTTGTTATGTGTAATACTATCAAGGACTGACAAACAGTGTTTACCACATTCAATTCGGTTTCCTCTGGCTATAATTCCATGAGTACGCGTAGATGCACCAGATGTCCGAACTGCGGAGGCCTGGAGTAAGCGAGATGGTGAGGTGACGTGGAAGACTTAGAAGCTTCTAAGGCCATTTCGGACGCTGTCGATGTTTTCTACAATGTCATTGCTGGTGGGCTCACGACTATGGTGCCGATATCAACAGCGAGCAGTGGTAGATCGAAAGAGACCAATTAGTAGGAGTGGCGTTAAGGTAAGATTCAAGTGCCATTCTCCGAGGTAACGAAGCATAGATACAACGAGAAGATGCGGACATGATGAACGACTGGTCTAAACTTGCTTGGTGAAAAATTCATAAGGGTTGAATCGACAATCGGGAGGAAAAGGAGAGGAAAAGCGTCAAAAATCCAACCAACGCCATTGGTTGAAGCCTGTGACACGGTAACGCAGCACGACCCCCGCGAAAATTCTCGGAATCGGAAGTGCAACGGCGGGTGCAGCGAACTCTCTCTTCCTTACTTCCTCACATTGTTACCCTTTCTCGGAGATGGGCCAGACTAATTCACGAATAGAACCAACACTATCAACCAATATTTCTGTTACTGGCGCCCCGTCCCTCATGATAAATCAGCTTTGAGCACGACAGAACCTTCGAAGCCAGCGAAATGTCCTGTCGATCATGATCCTTCTCCCAAACCTGCCCAGTGTCCCGTCGATCATGAGAATATTAACCCATCGAATCAGATGCCCACCCTATCTCAAGACCCAGCCAAACACCAATCCATACAACTACCAACATACCGTACCGAATCATCCATTCCGCGAGACGATTCGACCAAGTGGGAGTATCCTTCTCCCCAGCAATTTTATAATGCCCTAGTCAGAAAAGGATGGGAAACCCCCGAGGAACATGTAGAAACAATGGTCGAGATACATAATTTCTTAAATGAAGAGGCATGGGAGGAAGTCAGGAAGTGGGAGAGAAGGCAGGGCAGGTACGAATTCCATTTTTGTCAAAACTTCACTCTGATTTACCGATCCGTAGTGATGATGGTTTACAATTAACGCGCTTAAGGGGGCGACCAAATGAACTCTCACCCAAAGCACGCCTTTACATGGTCGCCGGCTGGCTTCTGCCATCCCGATTCAAGTAAGTGTCATGCCTCTCGCCTTGACTGGGGTATCTTGCCCTGGCGCCTGATTTGAAAATTGCTGTTTCAGCACTGAACCACCTTTTGATCGACATGATTGGATTGTTCGTCGGCCAAAAACTGGAGAAGAAGTCCGATACGTCATTGACTACTATTCTGCCCCACCTGAACCTGATGGCTCACCTGTCTTCTCTCTCGACGTCCGACCAGCGCTCGATAGTTTTGGGAGCCTGAAAGAGCGTATAGCTGTCGCAACCGAAGAGGTATGGGCGAGCTTCCGCGAAAATGACAAGAAATCGTCGAACTCTCGTGAATAGGGATTTTTGTCTAGACGTATTGGCCCTTCACCCCACTCACTGCTGCTATACTAGATAGTAGTTGTATCCCGTAATATCTCGACTTCGGATGGTTGCTCTTAATTTTGCTCGCAGTGTCAGGCTGTCAGCAGGCTCATGTAGAATATACCACTACATCTTCCTTCACGGTGTTTCGGAAGAAGTCATGATCTGATATATGATAACAGACTGCAGTTCCCCGGCATTTTCTATGTAAGTTTGTAATGATTCAAGTTCCAGTGTACATACAGAGTGCGCCACACATTCCATTTGAAGGCATATTCCGGAAAGCGAGAAGCCGGCGGTCACATATCACATGATGTTTGTGGGAATCCTGTCTCGAAATTTGGACGTTCAGCTCCGGCCAATCGTAAGCCGTTACGGTTACGGTGCGCACTCAAGCTCCTTTCTTCCCCATGCTGCCCAGAAACCTGCAAAGCCTTGTTGCGCGTTCAGCTATCCGTCATCGCGCTCTTTTAGCCCGAAATCACGCTGAATCTCCTCCCTTTCGGATACTTGCTAGCCCTGCCCATGGATTTCATTCGTCGTCTCGACGTCAAAACGAACTCCCTAAATCACCCTTCCAAACTTTTGTGGATGTTTTGAAGGATGAATTACGGAAGAACAGGGAGCTGCAGGAGAACGTCAAACAACTCCAGGGTGATGTAGATAAACTCCAGGACTCGGAAGCCATGAAACGGGCCAGAGCAGCGTATGAGCGTGCGAGGGTGCGCTTTTTTTTGCCTTGTCTTCGTACCTTGCTCTGACCTTGAAATGCAGTTAACATCCAGCATAAAAGAGAATCCACGACTGCGCGCTGCCGCAGAGGAGCTCAGGAAGACTGGTGTTAAAGTCGGAGACGCGGTTTCAGAGGCTTTGAAGAGCATGGAAGAGAGTGAGGTTATGAGGGCTGTAAGTTGGAAAGGTTTTGCTTGTTTCATCATCAGTTGACCCTTTCTCTAGATTTCCCGTGCCTCTTCCGCCGTTTCTTCTGTAGTTGAGAAGTCAACAGAACCTCTCCGGAAAACTGAGGCGTATAAAACGCTAGCGGACACTCTGGTTGACGCTCTGGATGACAGTGGGAGTGCAAAGCATGCCGGTTTTGAAGAGAAGGAGGCTCGACGACTTCGCAGGCAGAAACGCCTAGAGAAGGCAGGCCGAGTTGCTGGCCTTGGACCAAGTCGCATCGTTGCCAATCCTGAGTCTGTATTTTTTGCTGTGACCCCTCCATAAGTTTTCATTTCTTCCCCCGTAGCGCTGGAGAGGCCGTAGTCTTACACAAAGATTCACCGAAACAAGAGCGTTGGAATAGGCTCAAAGAGACGAATCCTGTTTTGAAATCCTTTGTTTCAGTTACGTCAAGCCTACGACGAGTCAGAAAAATCCGGTTGTGTCTGGGGATGCGCACAGTAACAGACACAATTGGATCATGGTTCGAAGAGAATGAGACTGCCCAAGTAATGCGATTAATGAAGAGTATGGACCCGACCTTCAACCGGGAACATTTCGAGCGGGAGCTGAGGGAATACATTGTTCCCGAGGTTGTCGACGCCTATCTGTCTGCTGACCAGGAGTCCTTGAAACAGTGGTGCTCGGAGGCGGTATGTCACAATTTTATTTCATTTCACCCCTAACTCACCTTATTCAGACATATAATGTTCTCTGGGCGACTATGGAGCACTTCCTCAGGCAAGGATTAATTAGCGATAGCAAAGTCCTTGATATTCGCCAAGTAGATGTCAGTGTTCATTGTTCATTCCTTGGATTTCTTTTCTCACCGGTACACCCTCAGGTTGCGGATGCCAAAATCCTGGAGAATGACATACCCATCTTCTTAATCACGTTTGCAACTCAGGAAATGATGCTCTTCCGAAATGTCATGACACGAGAAGTCGTCGTAGGGGCTGAGAACAAGGTCGAGCAATGTACATATGTTGCTGCTGTCACTCGTGTCCCAGAAGAACTCGATAACGAGCTGACAGGAGGATGGAAAGTAGTTGAGGTATGTGCATCTTTCTCTATTTCTTCAAATTGATCTGCTGATTCCAACTGTTTGACATAGATGGCTCGAAGAAGCGCCCGTGCATACCTCTGAAAAGTACAATACCTATTTACTTATATGTTATATTGCATAGACACTAGTCGCCTAACATCCTAATCTGTTGCTGTCATGTTGCATAATCCCCACTCACTTCACGGCTGGATAATATGCAAATACGAATTCTAACTTTCAAGTAAACTGTTGGATAAGATAATTGTCGCGTTTGGTCAGATAAAAAAGGGAAGGAATATTTAATGTGAGATATTAAATATTTGGATTCTCGGAAAGCAAGGTATATACAAGAAATTCGTTGGTTATGAATAACTTGGGGGTGCCTAGGGCTTGCCCGGGCTCCTCGGATTTGGATCTCAAGGCGATTTCGGATGCTCCAAAGGCTGTACCGAATCGCAGTGAAGTTTTGGTCAGTGGTTTTGACCAAATGTGAATGATCCAAATGTTTTCAGGATTTGAGGAAGCCCGAGCAAGACCTGAGCGTCTAGTGAGCTCGATTGTGGCGAACAAGTGCCGAAGCCAACCGGCTGTACCAACCAGAGTGTAAGCTCTAGCCGGCAGGTTGGCGAGGCAAGGTGAGGCAAGCTGGCAACCCAATCGAGTGTCACTCTGGTTCTAACTGGACCAGGAACCAAAAGTAAGCAACTAAAAGAAGTCATTGAATTGTGTACAGAGGTATCTCTATGAACGGAGTCTGAAAGCTAATTGAGTTTGAGTATCGTACAGTGGTAGTGAAGTGCAAGTAACAGATAATCTATGCTGAATGGGTACAAATAAGTCATGCTGAGAGAGTTACAGTGAGAGAGAGCCATCTGATGCAGTAAGTAAATGAGCAGGAATTCTGTTATCAATGCGAAATTGTTCAAATATGGCAGCGAGATTATCTAAGTGAGCCTTGTTATAAGCTTTTGAGGTGGCCATGGGTAAAATCTCTTCCATGCGCCGCCAGTAGAGAAGGAAGGCTAACGATGTCCAGCCCCCAGTTGCTGCCACGATCTCGGGTGGTACTCCAGCCAGTAAAAGCTCGACAGCACCTCCGATGCGAAAGCTGTGCCCGAGAACATGTGCGAGTAAGGCTGAAGACCAGACAGAGGTGACAAAGTGGAGGAAATCATGTTTGAAGAGAATCTTCGGTGACCCTGAAGGCGAAGTGTAGGCAAAAAGCGAAAAAGAGGAAGGAATGGCGGTGTTGATTGCTAGATGATTTTGGAGGGCAAGTACTGGGCAGAGAGGGTCACCTGATGGACGTGCAGTGAGGATAATATTAGCTCCTAATTCCTTGGTGGACTTTGTCCAAGGAATATGGAAGCTGGCAGATTGGGAGCCACTGCGAACAGTGCGAAATGTGACCTCAGCAGAATGTAGCACATGGAATTTGGCATTAAATGCAGCAGCAGTAGTGACTGTCATCTCACCCAGACGACGGCAGCCCCAGAATGTGACAAGTGCGACTGCCCAGACAGCTGCATGGAAAGAATCAGAGATGTTGATGGCCCGACGAAGGCATGAGAGGTGTTCGATAGAGACTGGAGAACGCAGGGGTCGCTTGTGTGCAGTACCCTCCTTGTTAGCAGAAGTGCGGGCCAGTTGTACCCAATCGTCATCACCATACCAAGGCGCGTGGTGCATAATATGCCAGCTATGCAAACCAGACATCCGAATGCGGATAGTGTTGCCTGACTGACATCCCTTGTATTCACCAATAAAGGCACATAAAAGGGCATAGTCAGCTGGCATGCGAGCTTCTTCACTGATCTCCCATTTGTCACAAAACTGGGTGAAGCGAAGAGGACCTGCACCATACATTGACTTGGTGTTTGGAGCCAAACCACCATGAACTGCCATCATGGCCGACTGAACTAAAGGTCCAGGTAGCTTCTGCTCTAGCTCAGCACGATGGCGTGCCCCAAATGGTGTGTCCCAAACAAAGATCCGATCAGCAGTGGCCACATGTGGGCGAAGGGGATTATTGGTGATAGAACGGCCTGGTTGAGGTGTTTGGGGAATAATTATGCGATTAGGTGTATAAGATGGGAAGCTCAGAAGTTGTGTAGGTGTAGCCACTGTAGCAGAGGATGGTAGCTGCAATGGAGGTGCTGAGTGGGCGGCTACCGAAGGGGAAGATGAATTAATAGCTGGGGAGTGTGGTCGGGAAGGGTGTTGAAAAGGATGAAAAGAATTTCGAGGAAGAGTGGGGCGCGGTAAGGTTGATTCCGGAGAGTCCTCCTCACCCACTGACCTCTCGACGAAGTGAGTTTGTGGTCAAGACTAAACATCAAGGGAGGAATCAGCGAGCTCCATCGGGAGCTTGAAATTGGGATACATGCGTGACCCAGAAGGTCCCGATTCTCTGCGCGAGATGGGATCAGCTGGGTTAGCTTCAGACTTGATATAAATGATGCTGGGAGTGATAAAATTATCCATGAAGGTAAGGTAGGTACGACGAACAGAGAGATTGATATGTGTGTTGGGACTGCGGCCCTTCTTGAGAGCGCCAATAGTGCCTTGGTTGTCAGAATGAATAAGCAAGTATTGGTCTTGTAGACCCATATCCTCAAGAAAGTATGCAAGGATTTCGATAGCGACAGTCTCCAGCCAACAGATGTCCCTGCCTGCAACCTTCCAGGAAGGTGATAGCTGGAAAGGAGCCCAGAACTCGCCAATAACAATGCCTATTCCCCATGATGTCGATGCATCAACATAAAGGCCTAGGTCCTGCAGAGGGCTGCGAGGGCGCAAAGGGCGTGAAATGCATGGTGCTTCTAGTCTAGCGAGCCACCATTTGAGATCAGTGATCACTGAATGAGGAGGGTAGCGAGTAATCATAGTGTTGTCATGGAATGAAGAGGCGAAGTTTGAGAGTGAAGGAAGGCGGGAGCGACCATCCAAGTAGACAAAGGCGACATGACATAAAGATCCATGGATCTTCTCCACATCAAGAAGGTGGCATGGATGGCCCTCGAAAGCATTGATAAAGCGACGGACGCGCTCATGAAATTTGAGCCGTTTCTCATTTGGAAGACTGACAAGTTTCCGCGGGATGTCCCAGAGGAAGCCAATGAAGGTAGTGACAAAGACGAAGTCGTCATCGCCTTTCTCCTCATGCCAGGGTATGCCCAAAGGACTGATGCGATGAAGCATCTCTGCACGATCATAGTCATAAGAGTAGTTGCCCGCTTGGAAGGAGCCTGTGGCAGAAGGGGTACGGAAGGCCTTGAGGTCATCTTCATATTTTGGGATAGGGGAGACACCTTCACCTTCCAGAATATCCACTACGGCATTAGCTATCATCCCTGCATTACTGCTAGCGCAAGCTGCACCAAAAGGATGGTTATGTTCGATGCAGAATTTCCCATTAGGGGTCTGAACCACAAGCCATGGTTTGTGAGCAGGAAGGACCGGGCAGGTGTGGTGGAACTTTTTGATGTCCAATGTGCATGCCTGAGTGCCAGGAGGGGCAAGAGCCACCTGTAAAGAAGTAGTATGAGCATCGGAATTACTCTGGGCAAGGATAAGAAGAGTGGATATGTAAAACGGCAAGCCACAAGTGAGGTACTTGTGGCAGAGAAGTAAGCGCGAGGGCTCCAATGCGAGCCAGTTGCTTGCGATGAGAAGTTGAGCATAAAGAGCTCCAACACGAGTAAGATACTCATGATGAGAATGGTGGGCACAAGATGTGACAGCCACCCGCAAGATGCGAGAAGGACTAAGAGTCCGAGATAACACGCAAGGGCAAATATCTCAAACCGCATGAGCGGCAAAGTCGAAAACAACCCCATGCACGAAACGCAAAGGGGTGTGAAATGGGAGAAGAGAAATGAAATAAAATGGGGCGAACTAGGGACTCACCATGTCAGCAATCTTCGAGGCCATGTCAAAGCGTGTTGGGAAATCTTCTTTGCGGATGTGGGAGTTCACGGAGGGGTGCGACTTTGAGGACTTAGAGAGGTGTCGGCAGATCCGGATTTTGTCAAGAGCTCCACGTTGCTGGGGTTGGACAGAGACGATAAGAGGCGACGATTGGAATGGGCCACGTAAGATAAGCTCCACTTCCTCACGAGAGAAAGGGCCAGACATCCTACCAGCTGTGATCTCGTTCTGTAGGTAATTATCAATCTCGTCCCTGTAAAGCAACGTGGAAGGGTTAGTCGAAGGATGACAGTCTCAGTGAGAGCGGGCATGTGGCCCAGTGGAAATCCCTGTCGAAGATTAAGAGGAAGAAGCGGGTAGTCTTTGAGAAGGTTGTGTTTAGCAAGAAAAGATTCAAAAGCATCGGCACTGTAAGGATGATTGATACGGTCGAAGATCGAGCAGTGCTCATGAGACGAGAAAGGGAGAGGAGGGCGCAAGACCACAGAAGAAGAAAAATCGGTGTAGGATAGGCAAGAAGAATGAGCCACTGAAATAAAATCTTCAGGGAGTTCTGTTGCGGCAGGTCCAGGAGAAGGCGTGGTGATTCTTGCTGCCGCAAAAGGAGCAGACATGGGCTCTTTGGTCTTGACCATGGGTCGTACATGGGCTTGCACCTTCGGAACCGTGAACGTTCCAATTAATGCAGAGTGGTTGGTCGTCGGAAGTGGTGAGGCCAAGGGCTGAGCTGATTTTAGCCCATATTGATTTTCCATCGGCAACTTTGTAACTGGGTTCTTGATGTGGTGGAAAATGTTGTGACCTCTCTCCACACATATGAGGCAGCAGGCGTTGGAGGAGGAGGATGGACGGCTGCTGCTGGACGGAAAGGACTGCGAGGTAGTCTGGGAGCGAGAGAACCTCAGAGGTGCTTTGTTGTACTGGGAGTTTCCGCCGCGGTTAGCCGGTGGGAATCTCGGTGTCTGTTCTTGAGCTTGAAGCTCCTTGCGAAGCATGTAGCTGGACTTCGCCATGAGAAAGGCTGTGTCGTAGTCCTGTGCAGAAAATGCGAGTAAACGGCTGCGGTGATCACAGTGGAATTCCAACTCCATGTGTTTCCAAGCATCATATAATTCATCCCTCTCATCTAGCCTGTTAAAAAAATTAAAGTGCCTTTCATACCATAATGCATGCGCTCCCTCAGGCCCTGTTTGTCGCGCGAGACCTGGAAAGACCACATGTTTACGGCCGCCTCACTCCATTGGCTAGCTGTCAGTGTCAACTCTTGCCCAAAGCGAGGCAAAAGCTTTGCAATGTCCAGAATATAGATCCCCTTCGACTCGCCAGGTAGAGGATTTGACTTCACTGTGGGAAGAGTGGCACCTTCATCAATCAAAGCACGTAAATGTTTGGTCAAGAAGAATGTCAACGGTACCGTGACGCAGCGTTCTGTGTCATATAAACTTTCTGCGAATTCGATCGGGACAGGTTCACCGACTCTTTTGGCAACATGGTTTGCCCCGTCCATGCACTTCCTCTTCGCAGTCTTAATCTCTTCCGCCGACATATCTGTAGTGTCCACACCTTTCCTCTTCTTATCTTCTCTCTCAAGCAACTCTTCGTCCACCAGCTGCATAGCCAAGCTGTTGTAAACAAGGTCCTTAACGGTTAAGAAAAAGGACGTGATCTTTAGTCGGGCCATGTCTTTCGGATCGATCGTGATCAAAGACGCGTTCTCGGAGCCAGAGTCCGGATAGGTGGTGGGATCGAGCTCGTGATTTAATGTTTTGAGAGATCTGGCCTCGTTTTCGGCTTCAATCTGTTTGTTCTTTTTTAGGATGGCCGGGAGAGGTAAAGACTTCAGAAGTGCGATAAGTGTAGGGGTGGTGTGAGTCTTTGGTACCCGGGCCTGCGTGGCAGTAGTAGGGCCTGGACCCACTGCGGTGGCAGTGGTGTTGTTGGGGATGGGATCCGGGGCCATCTTTGTAAGTAAAAAGCTCGAATAAAGGACAAGAATGTGAGGTGAGGATGTGAAAAGGATCTGATGAGATGTAAAATGTGAAAAAGCTTGAAGGAGATTGAGAAAGCCTTTTCCCTGTGTCAGAACCAGATCTCAAGTGATAAGGGAAAGAGGCCCTTTGTGGGGAGGATATATTCTTATTTGTGGATGTGATTACAGGTAGGATAAATCTGGTTCTGACGCTCGTTATCTTATCCTTAGATGAGCTTGGCATCGTACCTCAGCAGCCCATCGCGGAATAATTGTAAACGCGTCGGCATGTGACTGGCCCTGGTTCGCGTTTTTCTCACAGCCGCGTGGCTGCTTTTCGCGTCGCTGGCTCTAGCATTGTGACTTTGTCCGCCGTCATGCACAAAGCAGGGAAATCCGCAAAGCCAGCAAAGTCAGGTTAAGTACCATAACGCGTGATTGGTCCACTTCCTCGCTGGGATCGGCGCCTCCCAGGTCTTCTCAGCCATTTGATTGGCCATCAACCCCCCCAGTTCCAGTCGCTCCTGCGAGGAAATTGACAGGCTCTGAGGCGCGTCTGCTAGCAATACAAGAGGCGCTTTCGGGGAAACCCAAACACTTACCTCCATCTGCACCACTTGCGCGCTCTACAGCGCAGAACAAACGAGCGAGTCCGACAGGAGGGCCTGAGGTGGTACCTGCCCCCAAAAAAGCTCGCCGAATTCTGCCCCCCGACTGGCATGACAATGATTCTTTGTCTAAACCCAGTTTGTCTGCACATCAGTCCAAGCCTCGCTCTAGGTCAAGCTCGGTTCTCTCGCCTTTAGTTGATTCACCTAGTTCCTCAAGTTCAGCTGGGAAGACAAAAGTCGCGCCTGTTTTCTTGAGTCAGGAACAGACGCAAATTCTGAAATTGGTTCAAGAGGGAGAAAGCGTGTTCTATACTGGCAGTGCTGGTATGTGGATTTTATTTCTTGCATCTGCGTATAACTCATCCTTGTTTTTGCAAAGGAACTGGAAAATCTGTCCTACTAAGAGAAATAATCAAAACTCTACGTAAGAAGTTCGTCAATCCCCTGACGCCGTGGCTATTACAGCTTCGACCGGTAACTTGACTCACCTCGCTACAAGTTAAAAGCTAAGTTTGACACACAGGCATTGCAGCATGCAACATTGGTGGTGTCACCATCCATTCTTTCGCAGGTATAGGCCTCGGAATTGAAAAGGCAGAAGAGTTGGCCTCGAAAGTCAGAAAGAATAAGAAAGCTGGCAACTCGTTGGGCGAGGACCAGAGTACTTATTGTCGACGAAGGTATGCATACAAGCAACATTATGTGTCCATATGCGTGCTAAGGGTCAACTTTTATAGTTTCAATGGTCGACGGTGATCTGTTTGACAAATTGGCACACATTGCCAGTGCCCTGCGAAAAGATCTTCGACCGTTTGGAGGGATTCAAGTGTGTAATACCTCTTGTTTTGTTGTCCGGCCAAGAATTGACGGTGAAGTTAAGTTGGTTGTCACTGGTGACTTTTTCCAATTACCCCCAGTTACGAAGGGCGAACAGCAGGTTAAATTCGCATTTGAAGGCAGCATGTGGAAGGAAGCTGTAAAACACACATATAATCTCACCAAGGTCTTCCGACAAAGCGATCAGAGTAAGTAACTGTTTATCTGTTATGTTTTTTCTCTTCTAATGTCCTATTAGGATTCATTGACATGCTGAATGAAATGCGTTTTGGAAATCTTTCTCAGAAATCGATCGCTATGTTTAGAAGTCTTTCTCGAAACATCGAATATGATGATGGTCTGGGTGCCACCGAACTGTATATCCATTTTCCTTTGTTGTGTAAAAGACGCCATCTTCATATGCCTCTGTAGATTCCCGAGACGAGAGGATGTGGAGCGATCGAATTCCGGGCGCATGTCGCGTCTGCAGACGGAAGAGCAGTCTTTCACGTCTCAAGATGGCGGTATCATACAAGACCTCAATCAACGCGAGAAGATGCTTGCCAACTTCATGGCTCCTCAACGCCTCGTATTACGTGTAGACGCACAAGTCATGTTAATCAAGAATGTGGATGAAACCTTGGTTAATGGCAGCATGGGTCGTGTGCTCTCATTTACAGACGCGGAAAGCACTGAGGTTGAGCAAATGGGTGCCATCGGTGCTACGACTTCGTCTTCCGCCAAGAAGGCTCCGGGCGCCGCCGCCTTCAAGGCTAAGATGTATCCTCTTGTGGAATTTTTGCTTCCCAATGGTATGAAACGACGGGTACTTGTGACTTCTGACACATGGAAAGTCGAATTGCCTACCGGTGAAGTTCAAGTTAGTCGGACACAGGTCAGTGTACTTATATTCTTTTGTGTGGCATTTACTGACTAATGGATCTAGCTTCCTCTTATCCTCGCCTGGGCAATGAGTATACACAAATCTCAAGGGCAAACTTTGGACCGAGTAAAGGTCGACCTAGGAAAGGTGTTTGAGAAAGGTAAGTAACAGGCATTGGACACGGTGTTTTATATACTGAAATTCTGTACAGGGCAAGCCTATGTTGCACTTTCACGAGCGACTTCCCTTGACCGGCTCCAAGTCCTTAACTTTGATCCGCACAAGGTGGTTCATCATATGCACCTGCAGTTAGACTTGATTTACTGATGCCTTTGTAAATTTAACCTCAGGTCCAAGTACACCCCAAGGTCGTTGCCTGGAGCAAGACGCTTTCTGTGTTATCAGACGCGTAAGCCACTCAGATCATAGATGCATCTAAAATGCTTTAATTATAAAGTTAGATCTCATTACATTGAGATGATTAACTAGGCTAGTTTATTCAACTATTATTCTAGCTCTTCATGTGGATTCGCACAATTGTTGGCACAATCCATGTACACTTACATTCATCGATACAAAAAAAAATTAATTCTACCATTATGTCTCGAGCAACGAAAGGCAACGACTACGTGTATTGTTGTTCTTCGTTACTAAAGTATAAACTGGGCTTGACGTTGACAATCTTTCGTAATTTGGGGAATTGAGCGCGAAGCTCTTCAGCTACTTGCAGATTGGATGAGTCAGAGACAGACGATGTATAAACATTGTAAATTCTCTTCTGGAAAGGACTTCGTCGAGTTCGGCCCATTCATGCCATGACGGCTCGACGGAGAGGAAATCGTACGAAATACGTGTGACACCAAGGTTTACGGTTATGGTTTCCAAAGCCATAGGTTCTGAGGCGGCTGCAAAGATGGATACTAACCAAGGAACTGGAGGCGCAGTTCCGCAAAGAGGGGTGGTCGAAAGTGAGATAGCTAATAAAGGATTGTCCTGATCCATGGTCTTCTCCGAGGTTACCAGACAATGGCCGCCGTTGCCAGATTCCCACGCTGCCTCTCTATAAATGCTGCTAGATGGGCCTCCAATGCGTCGCGATCTGGATCTGCCCCAGTCTTGTACCATTATCTGTCCTGAGCCAGCTCTTGTTAATTGCTAACATTCCAACTACACTTGTTCACTCTTTCCGTGGTGCTGGTACCCGACCTCCTTTTCTAACCACACTCTCAACCAACGACCCCCTCACGCACCACCACCACATCTCTCTAGCGTCTGCCATGTCCTACGTTGTTCGCGACCCACGCTTCTCCATGTCGTTGCTCGATGCAGAGGCCCCTAGGTATGCCTACCCCGTTCACTCACATCCGTTCTTCATCATGCTGAATCCTTGCGTCGTTAGCGCTCCCACTCGCTACCGTCCTTCTTATGCCAAACGGATTGAACGCCGCGTCGTTGGTGTTTGGAAGCTCGTCACTCGTTCAACTCGCAAGCAACCCCGTAACTCCTCCATGCCCTCCGATTTCATCGTCGTGACCTCGCGCAGGAAGAGCACCTACCAACCCCAGGTCTATCGCTTCAGACAATAAATTAGGGATCCATACTCATGCTGATTGCGGACATTGCACTCACGCTCACATCCTATCTTACTTTACGGGTAGATCCTTCCTAATGCACTGTATCGCTAAATTATTGGACATTTGACATTGGACTCTAGTACTGCTGTCGAACACATCATGTATTCTTATCATTTATAATTAATATATTACAAGTTGTGCCTATGATTACGCAGGATATTAAAAAGTTTGGATTAATGAGAGTAGGCGAATTCACAGAGCACTCAAGTGCCTGATTACGTTCAAGGTCGCCGAAACGAATGTCGCAATGAATTCACGCCATCATTGAAGGTTGCTGCCATCTTGCCGAGTGCTACCCACTCATCGTTTTCATGCTTTTCGAGCTGCATCGATTCGTTTTGCTCTTTGAGAGTATCATTTTCCCTCGTCAAACGGCGTTTCTCAATGCCCCATAAAGTTTGACGAACCCAGAGGGTCATCCACCTTTCTCTCTTCGCGGCTGCAGAGTTTGTCCTTTCCTCGTCAATCTATATCACCAAAAGACGTTAGAGCCGAGATTACAGAGAATGAAAGAATACAACCACCTCCCTCTCCAAACGGTCGATCTGGGCTTGGCATTCCTAAAAAGTCAGTCAAATTCAGTCAAAGGCCTCAGTTGACAACTTGACTCCATGTGACGAACTCACCTCATGAGCATCCACTTGAGGGGCAAGCAGGGGCGATGGCTCGACGTTCATATCAATATCCATCTCGTCGTCATCATCAATCAGAGCAGCGAATGGTCCAGGGATAATGAAGGAAGGGCTTCTGCGGAATGATGGCGATTGAGGTGGCGTTGTAGGGTGTTGAAGTGGAACGTTTCGTTGAGCAGATTCCGGGCTGGGATATGCCTCTGGATTGTTGAGCGTTGCAGACCTGCGGATAGGTGTGGTGGGCCTTCTAAAAGGGTGAGGAATCATGAATAAAAGTAGTTGACATCGACGAATAATTCGACGCACGATATCATCGCAGGCGGCAATGTCGCAACAACTTGGGGAACGTCGTCAAAGCTAACAGGAATCAGAAAGCAATGCCAAGAGGGGGGGGTCAATGGAAGCACATACTACATCGAATCTCTAGCATCTGTCCCGGGAGCTTCTCCAACTATTTCAGTTGGGGCCAAGCTTGGAGATCTTCGTTCCAGGGGACAAATTCGAAGATGTTGCATGTATTCCTCGTGCCTGAGCTCCAATTCGCGATTTCGCAAATCAAGCTACAGAGTAACAAAGATCGGACGTGTGTTCACAGACGAGCAACTTGGGTACTCACTTCTCTCCTGGTCATAGCTGGCCCCAAGTGGAATTGAAGCGTGCGGCGGAAAAAATCGCAAAGGGCACGGTGAACCACAATCTCTGACGCTGTTTCTACAGTTGCAGAAAAGTCCGCCAGGACGCCATCAAGTTTCTCTATCCTGAAAAAATAAGGCGATGAGAACTTGACTACGGAATTGTTACCTGGGAAGGTAATTACATTTCCTCGCATGCTGGTGTTAGAACGATTTTCTCTACATCATCGTGATGAGGGAGAAACTTGATGAACTTATTTCTATACTGTAAATAGTAAAGAAATTATGAATACATCGCTTTCACGAAGATTGAAATTTGGATTCCCTTACCAAACGAGAAAGCTCTGTATGGATTTGTTGAGTTGTTCTCGGCCCCAGAGTTTCGCCCATAGAGTCCGCCTTGGCATAAACTACAATAAGACGTGCATTCAGAAAAATGTTCTCCACGACATAGATTGAAAAATCACCTTCATCTATTAAATCTTCCACTTTGACGTTCGCTGGACTAGGAGTAGCAGAGTGGATTGTATGAAGGGCTGTACAAAGTCCTGTAATACGCCATGGTGCAGGCAGCTTTAGCGCAAGATGCAAAACAAAGGAATGCACAAGCTACTCACGATCAACAACTCTTGGCTTCCGTTGGACAAAATTGGACTGAAAGTTCAAAGACGCCGGCGTCCTGTTCACAGCCCGCGTAGCGGATTTGATGTTTGCTTTTCGTTTTGAACGACGTGCCATGACTTGCAGTCCTGTTCCAGTGAGGAATGCCACTTGGAGATGTGTGTCGATCGTTGGTGCTACTTAGTAGGTTGCACTGTGCCTCGAGGCACCAGTGTTTCGAGAGCCTTTAAGCTTCACAGAAGCTAAGGGCAGGAAACTCCAGCAAAGGGTGAGAGAAGAAAGCCAGTATATATATTGGCGCACAATGCATAGCGAGCATGTCAAATGGGGCCAGAGTCGGTATTGATGGTGCAGACAGTCGAAGTTGTAAATGGCCCTGCCACTGGGGCCGGTCTTTGACAATGACAACTGATTCAAACAATAAGCTTCGAACTCTAATACCTCTTTTAACTTTAAGTGCTAGTCCACGTCCTGAGGCGGGGAACTTCAACTTATTGTGTGTAAAGGTGCATTGAGGGTATATTATTACTTCAAGCTATAGCGACTACCTGACGTAAGTAAATACAATAGAAAAGAAGGTCTAAGTCTACAAGTCACTAATCGCGACTCAAAGAATAAAGGACGTCGCCCAATGCCTCAACACTGGCTCACCGAGCCGGTGAATTTCAAATTGTTTGACGTCCCGAGAAATGATCATCGCGTGGGCATTCCGCACACCAGGAAAGTACGCCAGTTCCTTTTTGATCGGTAAGGTGTTCAGCCAATTCGCAATTTGCCTGTGGTACGCGGTGATAATAGGATGCTCCTTGGAGACTTCAGATTGATAGAGTGGTGAAGGGTCAGGGTTGTCGATGAGATCGACCACGGCCTCCTCCATTTCTTGTTCTAATTCAGCCACGAGTTCCACAAGAGTTCTTTGATCCCCATTATGCGCTTCCTTTTCAAGCAGCTTTATACGGGCACGAGATGACCGAGTAGCAAGCGAGAGCCGGACTAATGCTAAGGAGAAGAAGGTTGGGATTAGAATAGGTAAAAGAGCGTAAAGAGCCTGCATAAGACGCGATCATGTCAGTAATATTGCAAGTAAATTCATGCAAGCACTTACAAGGTTGAAAGGGAATCTGAACTGAAGGAAGGGAGGTAGTAATGGCCTCGAGGGCTTGATGGTTTGGAACCACTCTGCAGTAAACATGGTGGGCTTTGGAGGTTTGGGGGGTGGAACGGATGGGAGTGCGTAATCTTGAACAAGACATGCATAGTTCTCATTGAATTCTCTGGAAATCAAAATCGTCAATTATAAACCACGGCGAACGACGAGAAACACACACATCTCGATCCCACTTGTTTTATAGTCAGCGAATGGATCTATTGTCTGAATTGCAGCTGTAACGTATGGTACCGTTATGTCATTGATGCTGAGGTTAAAAGATGAGTACCGAAAAGTGGATAATCGATGAACTTGACATACGCATTAGCGTAAATCCGTATGTGCTTAAATTTGGAAAGAGCTTGATAGAAGATGCGGTCTGGGACGAGTAAAGTTAAAGACGCTTGCAGAGCAAAAGGACACGAGACGCCTACCCGGATCTGCCATAACCACCAGTAACGGTCTCTCCCTTGGTGACCACTTGTCGACACAGTAAAACTGCTCTCCGGTTCTGGAAAGAAGTTTCGGTCCAAGCGTCTGCGTGAGAGACGAAAAGAACGACTGATAACGGGGCAAGCCGCAATGAGGAGTAGCGATGGTGTTGAAGTTCACAGGCTCGACCTTCTCAAAGAAACCTTGCTGGTGCAACACACTGCGTAGATGGTCAAGACAAGGAAGAAAAAGATACCGGAAGCAGCTCACCCTATGCAATATCGAGCAATAAGGCCACCAAGGCTGTACCCTGTCACGGAAAAGCGAACCACCTGGTCGCCTTTGCCCTCAAGCTCTTGCACTGTTTCTAAGACCTGGCCGCACATTAATTACAATGCACATAGCCGAAGTACCTGTAGTACCTCTTTAGCAATGCGTTCACCTCCCCAGTCTATCCCGTCGTAGGTTGAATCCTCCTTTATGGCTTCCGCCATTAACAGATGAAGTTTCGTGCCTTCTGCACTCGGCTCAGAATGTATTTCTTGGACAATCCGCGCTGCCTCTGAAAGGTGCTGAGGGTTCCCCCACATTCCGTGGATAAGAACAAGCAAGTGAATGGCCACCATTAGGAAGTCTATGAGAGAAGAGGAAGAGATGGCAAGTTAAGAATAACTGCGCATATTCCATGGCAATTAATTGAGCTTACGCACAAGGGCGATGCATGATGGAAAAGCCAAGCCGAATGAGCTTTCGGCTCACGTTCCGCGTAGTGCTTTGCCGGCACGATTCGTCGACGGAACGTCGACAAATAACTGACATATTCTCATTTCTGGATTTATCCTAACAAGATACGCTACCCTCATACCTACGTAGGGCACTCATTAAGTCGCGCGTCATGATGCGTTCTCGCATAAAATATGTCAATGATGATACATACATACTATGATATATTCAAACCATCATTCCGGACTGTTACAACAAGCTGTAGGCATTTGAGGTTTGATCATATAATGCTGGAAGGGAATGGTGTCCGAAGGGACAAGAAGAATCTTCAAAAGATGTCTGGCATGCGCAGACGAAGCCGGCCCATTGTGTGATGCAGAAGAAGCAGACTGCAATAGACAAGCAATGGTGTTTCAACCGTTGTTGCTTTCAAGGGTCCGTTTCCTTCATCCCTTCATCCCCTGTGGGAGGCTTGTCCTTCCTCTTATGTATGTGAATGTTAATCCTTTGATTGCGAGTGTCGTCTTCACATCAACAAGGGACATCATATCACTGACAACTACAGACAATGAATACTTTACACCCAAAGCATGAGTACGACCCCCTTCGAATGATTCCGCGATTCGCCCGAAGATCTAGCACAGTCAGGCATAGAAAACCTTTGACTGACAAGATACACAGATAAGTTAAGAAAGGTAAAAACCCCTTTTCGCTGAACGACAAACGTGGGTTTCTCGAGTGGTCTTTAGTATTATTCGAGACTCCGGAAGACTCAGGCGTTCAACCAATGTCCATGTATAGTAGAAAGAATCCAGAATAAAAGTGGTGCCTTTGAGCGATCTACAATGTCAGAAATTTTTTAAAAAACCAGAGGTAGGCAGATATATAGGTTTATATACCATATTACTAGATAGGGCGTTGGAATGTCAAAGTCAAAGGTCTGAAGTTTCAACTTCCGTCAGAAATCGTGGAAGATCGTCGAAAGCAGAAACGATCACGTGATAAAGATGTACATCATAAATTGGCACATCGATACTGTTACAGGGGCTTCAACGTTCTCTTCCCCCAACCACCATCGTCTACCTGATGTCTTTCCCAGAAAAGGATATCGAAACAAAGCCGTTTGAAGGCCAGAAACCGGGCACCTCTGGCCTAAGGAAACGGTCAGTCAACCTTGACGATTAAGGACAAGTCCGCTTAGTACTGACTATGATATTAGCGTCAAGGTCTTCCAGCAGGAGGTAAGGTAATGTCTCTCGAGGAAGATAATTTCTTACGTAGCATTGCTAGCACTACACTGAGAATTTTATCCAAGCCATCTTTGATTCGATTGCGGTCAAAGACTCCACTCTCGTCATCGGTGGAGACGGCCGGTTCTTCTCTCCCGAGACAGTCCAGACCATCCTGAAAATTGGTTCTGCTAATGGAGTCGCAAAGTTCATCATCGGGAAGGACGCCATTTTGTCCACCCCTGCTGCATCGAATGTGATCAGGAAATACAAAGCAACGGGCGGTATTTTACTGACTGCAAGCCATAACCCTGGAGGACCCAAGGCAGACTTTGGAATCAAATACAATGTTTCCAACGGCGGACCCGCCCCGGAAAACATCACGAATCAAATCTATGAGAAGACAAAGACTATAAAGAGCTACAAAGTCATCGAATTGTCCCCTGTAAGTCTTCAGGTGTTTGACCTGCTACCTTCCTATCCTTAATGCCATTGCATAGCTTGATCTGTCAAAAATTGGTGAATTCACTTTTGGCCCCACCAAGGTGTCGATCATAGATTCAGTTTTCGACTACGTTGAACTCCTCGAATCCATCTTCGATTTCCCCCTTATCAGGAAATTCTTGGACGAGCATCGCGATGATTTCAAAATTCTGTTTGATGGATTGAATGGTGTTACAGGCCCTTACGCGCGAGCACTTCTTGTGGGATCTTTCGGCCTTGATGTATCCTCTATCCAGAACTGCGTTCCGCTTCCCGATTTCGGTGGAGGCCATCCAGATCCCAACTTGACCTATGCTCATACCCTCGTCGAAGCTGTCGAGAAGAACAACATCAATTTCGGCGCCGCCAGCGACGGAGATGGCGATCGGAATATGATCTACGGAAAGGGCGCTTTCGTTACTCCGTCCGATTCCGTTGCTATCATTGCCCACTGGGCGGACACCATTCCCTACTTCAAGAAGGGTGGTGTCAAAGGACTGGCCAGGAGTATGCCTACTGGAAAGGCCATTGACCTCGTGGCGAAGAAGAAGAATCTTGAGCACTTCGAAGTGCCTACCGGTTAGTGCACATCTTAATTTCTGATGGAATGACGTCATTGATGTCCTCGAATTATTAGGATGGAAATTCTTCGGCAATCTTATGGACGCGGGTCGGCTGTCTATTTGTGGTGAGGAATCCTTTGGTACTGGCTCTGATCATATTCGAGAGAAGGACGGTCTCTGGGCTATCGTCGGTAGGTTGCGATAAATGTGTTCCAATCCGCATGTTGAACCATCTTTAGCTTGGTTGAACATCCTCGCCGCAGCCAATCGCGACTCGCCCAACAAACTGATCGGAATTAATGACCTCCTTACCGAGTTTTACTCTATCTATGGACGCTCATTCTTTAGCCGATATGACTACGAAGAAGTATCTTCCGAAGGTGCCAATGCTCTTGTCGCCAATCTGAACCAGGCAATCAAGACGGGCTCTCTGGACAGCACCGTTCACACCTCTGCGGCAACATCCACTAAGTATACTGTGTCAGGGCTGTACAACTTCGAATACAAAGATCCCATCGATCACTCAGTCTCGAAGAATCAGGGTCAGGTCATCAATTTCTCGGATGGGTCTCGAGTCGTTTTCAGGCTCAGTGGAACCGGCAGCCAAGGTGCTACCGTCCGCATGTACGTAGAGCGCTACGTTGGACCTGATGCTGGGCCCGCCGAGCTCAGCAAGCCTGCTGCAGAAGGTTTGAAGAGTTTGATAGATGTTGCTCTCGAGATCAGCAAACTCAAGGAATTCTTGGGTCGTGACGAGCCTACTGTCATCACCGTGAGTATTTTTTCCCATTTACGATTGAATTTGTTAATGATTTCTCGCCAGTAAATTGAAATTTACGCTAGACTATACCTAAAACGTAACGAAGGAATTTGTATTAATAATGTATAGCATAGATTATCCAGGGACGATTCTTACTGATCTGACTAAGTTTGCAGAGCTGACGTTACATAAAGCTTTTCTTCCTCGACCTTAAGTTTGAATGACTATTGGTACTACCTTTCGTTTAGAATGCTGAATTTCTGCAATTTGGCTTAATTTTTGTGACTCATTTCCGTTTTCTTCGCCCTCCACTGCTGCAAAGCTTCATCAACAATAGAAGTCAGACGCAGTACCGCTTCCTCCTCTAGTGTCTTCCCAATGAGTTGCAGCCCGACTGGGCAGCCGTCGAAAAGATGGCTTTCGTCTGTCCGGAAATCAATATTCTTCATCACCAACGTATAATGTGAATGAACGCACATAATTGGTAAATCGCTTTATCCTCGTGGTTATAGAAATTATGGGGTTCAAAAGGTACGTCTAACTTGGGATCCACGAAGGTCACAGGAAATGCAGAGGCTGTATAATCCATTGCGTTGCAAAGCGTGGTATAGAATGAATCCCTGAAAAAATAAAAAATTCTCAAGTATCAGATTACCGAAATAAAGAGAAAAGTGACTGATAAACACGTATTGAGGCCATGAGGTACAGCTGTGTAAGCCACGGCAGGCGAGATAATTGCATCAACAGGACGTCCTGTCCCTGTCCTGCTTATTGTCTTCTGCCAGTGGTCCAGGTGTGACTTGCGGAGGTCGCGCTTCTCTTCGTGTAGTTTGAAAAGCTGTCATACAGTAAATCAGCCAAGAACGAGGCAATGATTGAAAGACTCGTACATCGTAGGTACTGATATGCTCTGCCGGATCTCCTAGGAAGGTCTTCACCAAAGACATCGGGGGCTCGAATTCGTAGCCCGCAGCGACTTCCTCTGAATGGGAAGGTACCATAGTTTTGATAAGAGGTTCGCCTGATTTTGCACACTCTGTTTTATAATCGTGATTTCCATCAGCGGCGAATATGCTTTCCTGTCAGATAAACCGTCGAAATCAATTGAAAGGGAGGTCAATTCCATCTCACAGCATTTTTATAGATCTCCAGATGTCGATGAGGTTCCCATTCGATGACTAGCAACGTAATAAATTAAAGCAGCATGCATCAAAGAAGAGATAAGAGACCTTTATGGCCAGCATCCTCAAGAGCAGCCTTCGTCATTGCCATAGCTCTGATCAAAGGAGGGTGCGGCTTCACAACACCGTTGTCCCACATGATAGCAAAGCACAGCTGAGCACCGATACCTCCATGCTCACTTAGGTTCCACGCATCCTCATCCCATGGCTTCCTGATGGTGACTGGATCTAAATTCCATGGTTTCGCCCCTATCACAGCTTTCATGAATACTTTGAGTCCCGACAGAGTGTTGGTCATCGGGCCCAAGACTGATGATATAGACTCCTGTCCTGGCATCGCGTTCTTGGAGCCACAATATGGTAGTCGGGCGTAAGATGGTCTAAGAGTGTACAGGCCACAGAAAACGGATGGAATACGTAGAGAGCTGACGTAATGATGAAGTCAGGTTCGAGTAATAATATAGAGGTCCCCAACGCACCCGCCGATATCTGTGCCTACTCCAAGAGGACTGCCTTTCATGGCAAGGAGGGCGCCTTCGCCTCCAGATGAGCCTCCTGGAGTTAAAGATCGGTTATACGGGTTCAGAGTGCGTCCAAAGACGTGGTTATATGTTTCGCCCCACTGTCATGGCGCATGTTATTGACTGTGGTTGAAATAAAACCTCAATAGTCACAGACCATGAGCGTCTGGGGAACATTGGTTCGTACGAAGGGGACAGCTCCGCATTCGTACAGAATTTGGACAATCACACTGTCTTCTTCTGCATAGTCGCCAATTCCAGAAACATAACCTGATAATAGGCGACCATGAAGGCATTATCCTCTGATTCTGAGAACGGAACGTACCCATGACAGTTTCAAGGCCTTTCAATGTGAATTGATCTTCGTGCGAGTGAGTCTGAAGAATTGTTCTGGCCCTTTCAACAGTCTCACAAACCTTTGAGAGATACAGGGAGACCATGTAAAGGACCAACAACTTTTCCGGTACTTGCCAGTATATCATCGAGTTCTTTGGCCCTTTCGAGAGTGCGCTCGACGAAAATTTCAGTAAGACAATTCGTCTGTCGAAGCAATTGATCTTTCAGTGTTATCGACAAAGGAATTTGTGACTAACAAGTTGATGTGCAATGGTAGCTCTCTTGCAGAATGCTTTGGTCGTTTCTAGAGATGTCCACTCTCCAGTACGAAGCCTTTCAAGAATGACATCTACGTCTTCTGTGTCGGTGATCATCAACTCTCGACGAGTAAGTAGGCCGGACTTCGCAGGCACGTTCAGAACGTTTGGGTGTTCTTTGATAGACAGATAAGGTATGATCCATTCACGGGGAATAGAGTCATATAGTCTGCTTCTCTTCTCATTGCAGAGGGTTTTCCAATCTGTAGGCATAGAATCAGAAGTCACTTTAAAAGGCTTTAAAATTCACGTTCTAAAGGCTGTCGGCGTTTTCCGATCAAGCTGAAGAGGCTTCCAGTTCGATTCCAAGGTTGTGTTTTTACTACAAAACATCGTAACTTGTAAGTCTGCAAATCTGTGCAAGTCCTTTATTTATCTAGTTTGGTTACAGCTTCCCCTCCGATTGATTACCCGCGAAGACTTCTCCAAATGCCTGCCCAAGCTTTGGAATCATATCTTCTGTAATAACGCTTCTTCCCCTCTCAGCAAATGCTATACGACTGACCGTACGGGTCAAGATGCTTCCTCCAATAGATGCCAACAGTGGGATTCGCGAAGTAGGTAATTTTTTATCCCTGTATAGCATTCAGATTTATGAACTCATACGAATGTCGAAGCGCACCCAAAGGCTCCGTCCTCATAGCATTTCCCCCAGGCCATGAAAGTCCCAACAGCTCCACTAAGCACGTCACCTTGGCCTCCACATCTTTTCATACCTCCTGGAACGTCTATTTCCACCGTCTCTTTGGCTTGTTCAAAGTGTGCGTTTGCGCGTTTTAGCTGACTAGCTGCTAGGTCGGCCTCCTCCCCCGTTAAGTCTGTGGAGATCACGTCTTTGGGCCCTTTCTGTAGTACAGTCACTCCGCCAAGCCTTCGTGAAACCTCTGAAGCCCGATTGTTCGTCGGGGTATCAGGATCAACGCCGACTTGCTCACTCAGACGTTTGAATTCGACCACGTTAGGGGTCAACACGGCCCGTCGATACCCTTTGATGATGGATGCATCTTTCCCAACCAAAAACAGCGCATCGGCGTCAAGGACTATGAACATTCCACGTTCTCTTGCCATGGAAATAGTCATTTTTGCATATGTTTGCATATAAGATTCCCGTCCGAGACCGGGACCTATGATGATGGCGTGCAAACGAGATAAAAGCGACTCTAAGTCAGGTTTGACCTTCTCCGGTGGTCTATACTTGTATCAGTTACAAAGAGCTGCCTGGCGAGATCGTCAACATACGTGTCGGGACTAAGGATGGGGTGAACGATCAGATCGGGTGCATAAGATTTAATAGCACCCGCTGCAGTAGGCGAACAGATTACATGGGATAAGTCTGCACCCTACGAAACGGATGGTGGTTAGGGGAAACATGTGGCCAAATAAACTAGTCTTGACGACTCACCACTCGAAGAGCTGACATTGCTGCAAAGAAAGGAGCTCCGGTATAGCTTAATAGGAAAGCATATCAGTGCTCCCAGTTGAAATCTACGACGAGAAACCTGTATCTCAGTTCTCCAAGACGTACTCCAGTGCACCTCCCAAGACTCCTACTCGGCCTGAACGCGATTGTCGTCAACGTTGATCACCCAATGATTGAAAAATTCCGCTGACCAGATTGTCCTTTATGAAGCGAGCCATCCAGAGGCGGGATAAGCTTCTTCACTTGCTCAAGAATAGTGCGCGAGATAGTCATTTTGTCTTTTGGTGCAAATTTGAAGCAAAGTAAAACCAACTTGATGCAGTACAGATATGACGTACTTTATTCTTAAGATTGATTACATAAGTAGTTATAGATCTATTCTCTACAGGATGGGCACAGCTATTAGGCTAAGGATAGGAGGTTGGTAAATTTTATATCCCAAGTGCAAATAAAAGCCCTGATCATTGTTTGCTGGGTGCAATGGGCCCGGGGGTTTTTTCTTTTCAACATCACTAATTGTTTCCGAAAAGAGTAGCCGAATTTTCTTTGCATTGTCCAGAAATAGATCTCACCGTGACAACCACCTTGCCCATATAGTAAACGCCTGCTATGCTGTTCACCTTTTACACGTCGTTTGCTACACAATAAAGTCTTTATGGGCCAGGAGATGGCTGATTCAAGCCGTGATGAGATGGGAAAGTACCGTAGGATGCATGGATTGGACACCGTCGGCTGTCTTAGAAACCGCATCGTTTCTTTGCTGCTATGCCACAGGACAATGGGCAAATAATGAAGGACATTGCTGTTCGGCCCTGGAAGCCGTGGCTCATGGATCGGGCATTCAATGGTGCTTTGGCCCAGGTCCCTATTTAAAAGCCCAGCCTGCTCAAAAATGCCTCCCGCTACCGCTCGCTCCCTTACCTTTTAACTCGGCCTAGAGCCCTTTTCGTGTATCCTTCCCCCCATCATGCGTTCGGTGCTTGCTTTTATTTTTTCCTTTGTTCCACTCTTCGCACTTGCCGGCAAGTTTCACGAGTCACCCTTGCGACCTCGGCATGGAGGCCGTTCCCGTTCACTTGCACCCCGCAACACTACTTCATCCAGGACATTTGTTTTGAAGGATTATTATCAGGGACAGTCGTTCCTTAAGTATGTCGATCTTTTACCATTCTCTCAGGACCCGTTTCTTATCCTTTCTTCGAAGCGATTGGGATTTCTTCACCGGCGACGACCCCACCCATGGCAGTGTTAATTTCCAGAGCCGTGAAGACGCGATCAAGAAAGGTCTTGCTTTCGTGCAGGCTGATGGCACTACTGTTTTGGCTGTCGACGACTTTACCACTCTTCCTGTTGGAAGCAAGCGCGATACGTACGCTTAGCGACTCATCTCAGGTCATCGAAACTTACTAACACCTTAATAATTAGCGTCCGTATCTCCTCGAAGAAGAGCTACAACAGCGGTCTTTTCATTGCTGATTTCTTCTCAATGCCTCACGGATGCAGCGTTTGGCCTGCATACTGGTCAGTTGGACCTCAGTGGCCTGCTGGAGGTAAGCTCCTCGTGGGTTTCATTCATGTTTGGCTCTTACATCTTTCCCAGGTGAAATCGACGTTATCGAAGGTGTAAATACGCAGACTACCAACCAGTATACTCTTCACACTTCGGAAGGCTGTGACATTGGTGCTGCCACCCAAGGCAAGACTCTCGTGGCGAACCTCGCGACATCCAACATCCTGAATACCCAATGCGCAAGCAGCGACCAGGATAATCGTGGATGTGCCTTCCTTGACTCGGATGCCTCTACTTACGGCCACGGATTCAACATTCTTTCTGGAGGAGTATACGCACATTTGTGGGAGAGTACCGGCATCAAGGTCTGGCGCTTCTCTCGAGACAGCATTCCCGCCGATGTCACCGCCAAGAATCCTAATCCGTCATCGTGGGGTACTCCTGCTGCCAATTGGCCTTCCACCAGCTGTGATATTGCTTCGCATTTCTTCGACCACAATTTGGTCATCGACACTACACTGTGTGGAGACTTTGCTGATTCAAACTATGCTCAGTCGGGCTGCCCGGGAACATGCGCCCAGGCCGTTGCAAATGCTACCAACTTCAAGTGTAAGCTTCATGATCTCTGCGACAATTTCTTAGCATCCTGACACAGCTCTCTAGTCGCTAAGTGGAACATCAACTACGTTGCTGTCTATGAATAAATGATTTCTCGATTTCTCACGGCTTTCTTGGGGCGGAACATCTGTATCTTTACATGGCATATTTTCATCATTCATCGGCATCGTTTTTCATTTCACTTGTGCATTTGTATAGACACCATCCACTATCCTGGCTTTCCAATACGTTCCTTACATTATTTCTTGTTATCTTATAATTATTCATGGGCATTGTACGTACTGTATTATTAGAAAGATAGGCGCTGGGCTTCTGTTTATTCTAAAATCATCATTACCAATTTTACTATCCGCGCGCCTGCCTCGTTGCCTTGAGTCTATGAAAACCCTTTATGTAAAAGGGCGGATAAAGCCGAACATTCATTCCTTTCACCAGTGGTTCCGATGTCACGATGAGCTCGCCTCCTGTCCCGATTTCCGACAACATTAGTTCTGTGTGGCCCAGAAGGGCTTCAAAGGCGCGTTCGCTTCACCGATTCGCCAAATACCCTGTTGATCCGACTAGATCATTGCCGTAGGCTTGTGCAGGCTGCAGGTATGAGAAATGAACCTCCCAAACTCGTCGCGGCGCGACTTTGGCGTGGTGATAATTAGCTGATGGTATTATAGACGCGATAAAACTCGGTGCGATGGTGCTAGGTATAGTCTTGTGTCCTTTGATACATGTCTCATCGACTTATCTACCGTACATGTTTCTAGACCCTGTGGTGGATGCATAAAGAAAGGTTACACCGCCGACCAGTGCACCGATGGATGCGAGTCCTGTCGACGCGCTCGCCTCCGATGTGAAGACGGCAGGCCCTGTCGGCGATGCCTGGAGATGGAAATCGATTGCGCGGAAGAAAGTAACGTTCTGGGGCAGCGCCCCTTGACTCCACCTCTTACTAGTCGAGCAGCGCGGGGTGATCGCGCTAAGCTGGCCTGCTCAAGTTGTCGAAGGGACAATAAGAAGGTGCTAAATATCTCACCATTCTGTCTTTGAAACTACTTTGTACTTAAACACCTTTTCCTTTGCTTCATTGCATTTCAATCTTTCTATTCCGCTGGGAAGTGCGATGACCAGCGCCCCTGTTCCAGGTGCATCGCACGAGGCGACGAATGCATTCACATAGCAAGGGGCCCCAAACTCGTGAAACTGCGTTGTGAAGGGTGCCGGATTGATAATAAACGCTGTGAAGATTCAAGGCCGTGTAAGTACTGCATTGATAGTTCAAAGCAATGTGTCATCGTGCCTAGAAAAGGCAGAGGACATGGCACGAGAGTAAAAGCTGTGAGTAGCTAATATGCTGCTTTACTGTCTTAAATAACGCCGTGATAGGCATGCATGAGTTGCAGGTATCCACACCCATTTCCTACTGTATGAGCAACTAGTCACTGAACTAAGCCCCCGCAGACGTGATAAAATCCGATGTAATGGCGACCGGTAAGTTTGTTCACAAAACAGCGATGCTGAAATCTTATAGTGGTCGTTCAGTCCGTGCACATCGTGTGTGAAGAAAGGGTGTGAATGTATCGAGCGTGCATGCAACACCTGTTCTCGCGAGGGGAAGGCTGCTGAATGTCCTCATCGAAACGGCCAGGACTCTGGAACCTCAGCTTCTACAGGTGAATCCATTGCATCACCCGATGTGAAAGGACTTATGCATTTTTGTTGTTCGCTTATAGGCTCTCTTGTCAATATTAAAGGCAATGAGTACCGGTTCCAACAATCTTTCCAGCCTGATCCATCGATGGAGCTATCGAGAGATAATCTCAATACTCGACATGTGCCGGCATACGCATCCGGCTTGCAGCCACACGCCGCGCAGTCTATGTATCCAAACGTCATGTCATTTGAGCATCAGTACTATTTCCCACCTCAATCCTCTGGACACGCCTCGTTCCCTGTAGTGCACAATCCGGCCTTCTCCGCCAATGATTCTGCGCAGCTAGGTTATGGCTATGGTGAACACAATGTCAGACACACTGACAGTAACATGAACCATCCGCAAACTATTCATTCCCACCATGGCACATTCCCTCAGGCTAATTGAACGCATTCTGCTACTGCTACTGGGCCAAACTGTAAACAGTGCTACTTAGAATCTAATCGGACAATCTATTTTGGGCGCGTACTAATGAATCGCGATCGAAACGCGTGTACGCGTTGTTTGGCATTGTCGGAGTCCGAAAAGCATTTACTTTACGTTGACAACAAGGTGATGTGGGAGTTTGACAACAACGGTCTCGTTGCAGAGGCCTCTAGTTGTCCACCTCCTGTCCTTTCCGTTTTGTATGCATACCTAGTTTCACATTCATTTTCCGCTACGTTATAGTCATGAAAAGCCCATTGTCTTCTCCGGAACGGTGAACATTAACTTTGCCGGTTGGCCCCCCATCACTGATCATACCATTGTTTATTACAGTGGTCCCCTTAAGTGCACAGTCACGTATTTGGACAGGAAAAAGGTTTGTTGCAGTGTATCGTGCATTATTCTGCCATTTATACCGACACGTCACAGAGAAAGCGCACGACATCCAACGCTGAGTCCGTCTATACTTTGCCCACTTGCGTTCAACTACAGACCAATCACACACCATTTAGGTCTGACTCCGATTCCAGCATAGCTTCCAAATCTGTTATTAGTTCGATGAAGCCTCCCAAAACTCCCCACACCCCCAAGGAATCAAATGCTAAGGTGTGCTGACCCGTTTGTATGATCTCTACAATGGTCTGATCAATATACAGGCCCCTGCGAGCATGGGTGCAAAGCAAGTTGGTGTCACGTAAGGCTGCCTCTTGCTGATAATCTCGAATCTGACTTCGCAAATAAGCCTACCTGGCCCATCCCCGAAGCGACCTCGACGGAGCTCCGATGATGAATCAACTGGTTCTGAAGTTAAGAAAGCATCCCATGTTCGCGCAGCGTCGTCTATCAGTTCTATAAAACAAGCTGCTCATCAAGACTCGCCATCTTTGGGTAAGAAGTCTGAGTCCGTTTCAGCTCCCATCCGCAAACCGAAGTCGAAAGCGTGCGTTCTCATTTTTTACATTTTGTATTACATTATCTCACCCATCATAGTAAACCCGTCTCATCTACCGAAGACTTTGGTGACAGCGGCAATTCGCCGGATTCATCTGCAAAGTGCGAGTCGATATCTGCACCAGTCCGCAAACCAAAGTCTAAAGCGTGTGTTTTATTCTCTTTTTTCCCCTTGTTTTTGCCTTACCTACATTGAATGCAGAAAATCTGTCGCTGCAGATGACTTTGATGACGGCGCATCGGTGGCAGATTCATTTATTAGTACCACCAGGATTCGACGCAACGAAGGCGAACGCATCGAATATTTCAAGAATCAGCCTGAATGCGGCAAACTAGAGCCCCATTCCGCTGAATGTATCAAGTGCAGGAAGATAGTCAACCTGGGTCGCAAGCAGACCTATGCAGTTCGGCCTTGGGAAATTCACAGGGCCCGCTGCGACTTGAAACCAGCCCAGGTCGTCCCGTAAGCATTATATTTCATTGTTTTATTATACCTTATCAAACTTGCCTAGTGATACATTTGATTCCTTTAAGCCATCTTCCGATACTGGCAAAGTCCAACAATCTTCTCCTGAAGTTCCTGCACGCATTATACCCACTCCTGCACGTCGCCCTACCGAGGCGGAACGAAAGGGATTTTTAGAGGACGACACACAGATTCAAGACCTCGAGGAGCACCGAGCTCGTTGTCGAAAGTGTCAGAACTGGATTGCGCTGTCTGAAACACACGCATACGCCACAGGCAACTGGGTCAAGCATAAAAATAAATGTTCTGATGCTGTGTATGGTCTTCTCTTCTTGCTTCAGTAATGTTTGTTTGACAACTATCCGCAGTCCAAGTAATCGCGTTGCGGCCGCTAAGCGAAAGCTACTTCTCGTTAATGACAAACAAGTCAAATCCTTCGCCATACGGGGGTTGAGTGCGGTTTCTGCGATGCCGCTGTTGAACTTGAAGGAGAAGGTGATTACAATCTCACCAAATGGGATGAACACAAGTCTCAATGCACCAAGTACGTTTTGGCCCATTTCCTCGATCGCTACTCATCGTTAACCAGGACTACCTCCTTGACCAGAGGCGACAGCGTGAACTGCGTTGCTTTCCCTTCCCGTTTTTCTCTGGCCCCTTCTTCAGTATCAACAGAAGATACTATTGTCGTTGACGCCGTCAACCCCCCTCCATCTCAAGGGATGAAGCGTTCTCGTGAGGAGCCGGAGGTAGTTCCAGACGATGACGCAAGGCCTTCTACCCGTCAAAGAAGGGTCTCGTATTTTCCCGCTCAGATGGAGCCCCCTAACACTGTTATGGGCTGGTTCATGCTTCCCTTCCATTCGTTTGTTCGAGGATTCAAGGAGAGTTTGAAGGACAGATCTTAAACCCCGTGCCAGCCGTGCAGCATTTCCAACCCATTTGATTTTTTGTAACACCTTTGTATTGTATTCCTTTTCTCCCTTTATTTTGTTTTTATTCTACTTCAATCTATTGCGTTACTACTTTTAACTTCCAATTGCCGGTTACCTGGATGAATAATGGCCTCAACGTTTCAATACATAAACAGGCTCTTCCACGGCTGCCGGTCAAAATAACCCCATGATACCAGTCTCCGACCCACAGACCTAGGACTCGGCTCGTTCTTTTGCCTCCATCAACCGGACTCACCGTCCGTGGCCCACCAACTGCCGCCTGGCCACGGCAGCCATGCGGACGATGCCGTGAGCCCCCTCCATTTTCATTAGACTTTTCAGGACATCAATTTGGTCCAAACACTGTCTTCATCTTAGGCCCCCCGGAATGCAGGTGCAGGTCTTCACCGCGGCAATCTTCCAAAAAACACACTGCTAACACCTCGCAAGTATATGCCTTTTTCAACACGTATCTTTTGGCCAAACCGTTGACCGCCCATTTCTTGTCGGTCCCCTTAATCCAAGTGGCACCTGAACAAGTGGATTAATAGCTTCTTTTTTTTAGTTTTTCTCGCTGTTGTTCCTGCCATTTTCTCACAGGGCAGGTTTGTGGAGGGACTTGACTCAGATATTTTCCGTCTTCTTCCAATTGTTGTGAGTGTTCCTTGTATTATGGGCCTATCTTTAGGCGTCATCTCACCAAGAAGTGGATCCACTCAGGAAGAAAGGTAGCATATGTTATGCCGCAGGCTGCTATCTCTTAGTAAGATTTCCTTGATTCATGTCACCCCCTTCCTTCCCTTTATTTGCCTTTGCTCCTTAGCGATCCAATGGACGCCATGAAAACCCCCGCAGAAAGAGCACGAGAAAATGTCCTCCTGAATGATCCCTTGGCCCTTGTGCTGAACCCCTCATACGTGGAATGCAGGCAGTGCAACAAGAAGATTAAATTATCTTCGAAGAGCGCGTTTGACACCTTTCACTGGCGCAATCATCGTGCAAGATGCATCAAGATGGCCAAGAAGAAAGCAAAAACTGTTACTACTGCAGTGAGCCTTGCACATTTTTTGTTAAGATTTCTGAGGACTTGATGCATTAAATTACTTTTACTTTCAGCATCGATTGGTCTCTTCTCCGCACAAGACGACCACCAGTCCAAGTCCCCGAAATTCTAATACACCACCCCTGATTGATATCTCCGACAGCGAGGAAGAGCGCCGCTCCGAACAGTCCGCTGAGGCGCAGTCCCCCCCTTACACCATCCCATCCTCTCCATTGTCCATTCAATCCCCTCTGGATATCCGACACACGGACACCATTCTTGATGATTACATGCTTCGTTCTCATCCTGATTGCTTCCGTAAAGTGAGACCATCATCCGATCACTGGCAAACTTGGAGTTGGTCGCAGCTCAAAGAACCTCATTTTCCTGCCCCTGCATATGGTCATTATGAATATGAATCCCAGAATGACGACGACGATGACGACTATGGCCCCTCACGACCTCCTTCTCTCGCTGATGTAGACGCAAGGGCTCGGGACGCAGTACATGCGCTCTCATTATTGGCCCAATCTCATTAATTTCATTCTTCACTTCTTCCGCATTCATTGTACTTCCCTGCTCAGTTTCGCAGGTTGCTATCGCTATTGCTTTCATCATGCTTTCTCTCCGATACATGCACCCATCTTACTTCATTGCGGCCCCGCAGCTCACTAAGATCTAAAGAGTGTTGTACTCCGTCCCTGTACCATAGTGTAGATATTCTTTTCATTAAACAGGCAACATTTTTTCTTGCGAACGTCCTTATCCTATTTCACTTTTTCGTTGTATATATCACACCTCACGCCATGTACATTACTATGTAGACCATACATCTGCAGTAACCTAGGAGACATGTGATTCTATGAAATCTATCTGCTACATGTCTAAAGATGAGGAACATTGAACACTCCAGAACGCTCTATCCTGCTGCCCGAGGGAACCGGTCGTCATCATCAGGGAGCGGTGGGTTTAAGATCCCACTTCGAAGCATCTCAACTATAATCGGGTCTTCATGTGCACCTGTACCACTAAAATAAAAGATATTCTGTAAAGCACGACAAGGCTTCCACACAAGAGACGCCTACATGACACTCTTAGCCACATCCCTCATAACGGCACCGGTTTGAACATCAATCTTCTCAACACCTGGAAGGCCATCCGCGCGGGTAGGTCCCACGTTTAGCAGCATAACTGGCTTTTTGAGTTCCAGTGCATGTTTGACCAATCTAAAGAAAATGCTCTCAGAATTCAGGAAGGCAAGTAAAATTACTAATCCCACCTAAATGCCGAATACGTCGCTAGAGTAGTCCCAATAAGTAGCAATCGATCACCATGTTCTATGTCTAGAAATCTTCCAAATGAAAAGAAATTGAGTTGTATGATGGCTAACCAGAATACTGGAAGGCCACGTACGACCGTTCCTTCACAGACTTGGGTATTGATTCCCCAAAGAAAATAACTTCTGGCTTGTGCTAAAGAAACATTTTTAGTAAACGGAAGTCAGTAGAATAACTAAGGCACCCACCACCGAGTTTCTGTGATTCTCCAGCATGCAATGTGGGCAGTCTGGCACAATGAAGTCGTTGTACGAGACGCCTAAATGTTCGATAGCAACCTGGATTTGCTTGTTAATAGGGTGAATGCAAAACAGAAAAGTTTGCTTGCATCTCCATCGGGATTCGTTCTCGGTTGGGTTCCTGTGCGTTCGAGTTCATCTGCATACTCATGCCATTGAGGATTGGCGGCCGAAAGCCAATCCTGGAATGTATTGCGAGCGACAACGTGCCCTCGGCTGCAATGTACACGCTATTTTGAATTTAAGTAAAGCGCCTTGCCACTATGCTCGAGAAAGTTACGTGAAGGGTCCCGTGGAGTTCCAATATATTTTCCAAGATGCGGGAGGAACATGCAGCGGCGTGTTGTAAGGCCTTATGGTGTAAACCATCCACATTCTGACATGAAATTAAACTAAGCAACAGGACACAGTTTTGGAGGAAACTGATTCACTTGGGTGACGATGTGAGTAATGTGGCCACAATGTTGCAAGGCTGCTAGGGCAAAATGTGTAGTATTCGGTTGGGCGTCACGAACCGGCGGGTATCCAAGATAGGACCGTAGCCTAAAAGATGTGTTATGATTGTTGAGTTTCTGTAGAATCATAACGAAGTATTCACCAATATCTTTGCCTAGCCAAATAATTTGTAAGACGTATTGCACTCAGTCTGAGACGGTGATGAAATACCTAAATGCATGACCCTTTTCGGTTGGGTCTACTAGCTCATGGTAAAGTATCGGTCTGTAGTTGGAACTCCAGAAATAATCATAATCATAACCACGATGAGGCTTACTTGTAGTTCGGATTCATGTACCTTCCATCGTCACCGCGATATGCTCGAATCCCAGAATCGACACTGACTCCAGCGCCTGTCAGAAGAGTAACATTTCCCTGGCCTATGAATTCTGTTAATCGGTTGATTGCTTCTGAAATTGATTTCACAGAAAAAGTAGGCTTTGCATTGAGGATGGCTTGTGGAATGCCTGGAACAGAAATCCGCATGTGACGGTAGGTGTAAACATTTGCCTGATGGAGTCGCGTGTACACATGCCCTTTGCAACTTGCCCGGGTTCCATCATGGAGGCAGTGCAAACGCAAACGCAGGTATTTCTTGCTTCCTCACGTTACTTGCTCGCCACTCTCTACAACCAGAGTCACTTTAGGAAACGGTCGGTGTATACTTGCCCGGCTCTCTGTTGTCCTCGGATTTTGCACCTCAATAAGCAGTACGGTCCCCATTATTTACCCTCAATGGTTAAAACATAAAATTCAGATATGGAACAGAGGATCGACATTAACTGTTCGGAGAACTACCTTGCAAATTAGCTGCAAGCTAAATTGGGAGGGACTTGGTTCAAGGGTGTTACAATTTATGTTGAGTATTATCTATACCGTCAAGTCTTGACGTCCCCCGCTTCCGATGTTCATCTGACGATCTGTTAATATCTTCACACTTGAGCACGGCAATGGCACACTTGGAAAGCATGATGGATTGGTTGGCTTCGAATCCGCCGAAAGACACATACTGGTCGTCTTCCTGGGACGGGATTACAGTGCAGGTAAAAGCAATCTATACAATAATCTCTATTTCCTTTGATCATGAATCCCTGGACGCAGCTGTCGGGCCATGAACTTTGTGGCATTTCCAGAAATACATACGACAGGTATCAGTACTAGTTCGGCAACTATTACTATCCTTTATCGGGAGTTTGAAATCGTCGCAAAGAAAAATCGATTAGATATTTAGCACAACTCCAAGCAGCATATAATTTCATACATAGGTACATATTTGAAGTCTAAACACGGCTATAACAAAAATTTTAGCGAAAAGTAGATGTGGAAAGCACAGGAGCATTTCCGCGTCTCAAATCTCAAAACATGGGGAGATTGAAACAACTGTCACAGTGTGGTCACCGTAAATTTTGGAGCTCCGCTGAGCCGAAGTACGGCACATGCAGAGAGCTTAGTGTTGTCCAAGTGTTGTCGCCAAGTCCTCTGCTTACTATGAGCCTCCTTCACTGGTTTCCTGAAGTTATGATACCGGTTTCGTAGAGTCCCGTAGGGGAGGTCGTATTTCCTGGCGGCTTTTGACAGATCCATGTGGCCAGCACAGACTGCTGCACATGCCTCCTCGATTCGTGTCTTGACATCGGGGTCATTGTAGTTAACGTGTTCCGGCTGTGTACGATAGACCTTTGCGCGAGTCATGAGATAGAATACGGCCTAGCTAGTCGCTGAATCTGTCACTGAATCTGCTGCTGGCAGTGGTAAACATAATATCTAAGCGGAGCTTGAATGCGTATCACGCATGTCACCTCAAAATGCACCCCCGTCATTCATTCTTCCTTCCCAGACACAACTCTCAAGCAATTGACCTAGAATTTGACATTTGAGCTCGTCTGAACCTCTGTAAAGTCTCTCTCAATTTCGGTGGCAGTGGGTGTTCAGGATCTGGCCCGATCTGGGTAACAATGTGTTTACATTAGCCATTTTGATGTAATGAGTTACTTGCATCCTCATTTCCCCCGTATCCGCTCATTTTTTTGCAACTCAAAAATACATGATTGTAAAGAGGAGAAGGTCTAGTATTTATGCCATTTTTTTCCGATACCAGGGAGAGAGCGGATGATACAAAAATTTGAACTTTTCAAACTCCCGATACTTTCAATGTCCCGATAAAGGATAGTACATGGCCAGCCTTGTAATTGACTCCAGCATTGATGGCTTTTTTTAGACGAGCGAGCGAGCGAGTCCGTTCGGTGGTGATCTTAGGTGAATGTTTGGTTTTTATAAATTTCGGGTGTGCAAAACAATATGCAAGTCACTGTAGGCACTGACTCCGCCTCAACCACAACGCTTACTCTGCAAGCTTTTTGATAGTTTGCCTTAAAGTGGATATAAATGTGGTATATGCACATTAAGAGCTAAATCAAGCAATAAAATTCAACTGGAAAGCTCATTCTGTGTTTGGAGGAGGTTGGGATGGCCTGAAGGCAGAAGACAGACATACAACTAGGGAGACGGAATGAGAGAGAAAAGTAGAGGAGAACGCGATTATAGAGGCACGGATTTCACTAAGTCGAATGTGACAAACAGTGACTCTGCAAAAGTCGGTCCGTTGCTACCAGCCGTTCTTGAACGTAGCTTGCGGAGTTTAAAAGAACGGTTGGTCACGAGCCTACCATTAAGTAAACTTATTTGGATAGATTTACGGTAAAGCCTGTAAAGCCAGATATTTTTAGCACGGACCCGAGATCAGAACTCATCCAGTTCTGGGCAAGGCGTGATGTGATGCGCACGCAGGTGATTGGGACCCACAAAGTAAAATATTGACCTTGTTTGGCGCCGTGTGCTTTCATACAAATTAGGTTAAGTAAGGTGATCAAACTATGCCCCGTAGCAGCAACTATCGATAAGTCATAAAACTAACTTGCCATTCTTCTACATAGGTGACCTAAGTACACGAAAAAGATATCCTGCCAAAGGTGTTCGTACTAAACCCACGCCTTCTGATCAACTGATCACTGACTGATTACCTTTCCATCAAGGAACCCGAATACTGGATTGTGACCAGTTGACCAGAGTTCACTGGATCAAGAGATCGCCCTCCCATCGAGCAGCAAAGAATATTGGCCATCTTCTGTCATCTAAATTGTTATGGACCCTGACCCACCTGCATCAGAAGACTTCTTATCTACTCTTTGCAGTCACTCTATGACTATCAGCCGATCACATTGACTATCTCTGGTGCTTTGTTCTCACACACACTTCCGTGTCTTCTGAAGCATCAACACGCGGTTTCCTGGGCCCAACCGATTACCATATCTCTGCGTACCCCAGACGCAGATACTGCGAACTGGGCTCTCCATGCTTCATCTATTTGGGTATCTTCGGTATACCTCACAGACCATATTGACAAATTGGATCTGGAATTTCATATGAAATCAAGATTTGCCGAAGATCCTATAAGAATGCTGGAACTAGGCGCGTCAGCAGGGCTTCCGAGCACAGCGATTGCCAAGATGTACCCTATGCTTTTGGTTACCGCGACCGATTACCCTGATGAGGGGCTACTCAGAACCTTATCCGGGAATGTGGAAAAAAACGGTGTGGCGCAGCGATGTAGAGTTATGTCCTTTGATTGGGCAACTGACCCATCGCATATCCTCCAAGATAACCAAAAATTCGACGTCGTGATTGCCGCCAATACTCTTTGGAATCCTGGTTTACATTCAATTTTCATCAAGGCACTGAGATCTACCACGAAGAAGGCATCTTCATCCCGTATACACCTTGTTGTGGGCCTGCACACAGAGATATACTATCCAAGGGTTTCTCAATAAGGTCATGGCTTCCGGATTTCAGCTTGAAAGTCTCGAAGAGATGTCAGTTTCTGGTTCAGTTACAAGAACGTGGCAAATTTCACGTGAGGCAGAGGACGATTAGGAAAGAAGACGTTGGGTAATATGGATACAGTTGAAGTGGAATAAGTCAGAGTTATACATATAGAAGTAGAAAAAGAGGAACTGGATCTGTACAATCTTTCGAGGAATGGAGAATTATGTATCTACGTGAGGTCCGTTTGTCCTGGATACGTACAAAGAGACATTCATGGAAATCAAGTAAAGAGACACAGAAGGATCAGGAAAAATGGGTGTTGAATGACGGAGTTTAGTTCTTAACCCAATGACAATCGGAGTGGCTCACATAGTACGTACATTGAGAAACTCACAATTAGAAATAAGTTGACAGTCCAGTTTCTATAGGGAAGGGTGATATTGATTATCGTGACGAGGGCGCGGGACACCAAAAGTGAGGATGTTGACTGGTTTTATATCTCCGCGATTCTCCTGTACCAAAATTAGCAACATTTCACATAGGATAATAAGAATGACAGTACCAATAAAACGACGATGTTGTCTTCCGTAGCACAGATCCTTTCCACTGGAAGGCCTTGAGTAGTAGCTGATGGGAAGTCGCGGTACGTTTCGATAGGCCTCAGAATTGACATCTTGCCGATGAGAGTCCACATCTTCGTCAACGGAGTAGTAAGTTCGGTGTTGGGAGAAAAATCAATGACGCTAAGCCTGGAGTATCCTCGACTGCAACAGGTGCCATCTCTTTCGATATAGATGATTCGATTTCCGACTACTTGAGGGATACCGACGACAGTACTGTTTTGAATCTCTTTGATAAGGCAAAACTGGTTCCAGTAGCTCCAGGGTACGGAGCGCCTATCGGCGTACGACGTGCGCCTGAAAAAGGATTCGTTGATGAACATCCAGTGCATTCCATTGCCAGTGGGACCAGTCTGCTTGGCCATGAGGAGTAGAACACGAGCGGATGGGTCAGGGTAGAAAAGGACGTTGGATGGCATTGGTACATCATTGTTTGGAACCGTATTACGGCCAAAGCGCATCGTTGATTTTGCCCAAATCGGCGGAAGTTCGTATTCGCGTTCAATTGCCACATTTCGCATGTCGTAAATGTTATAAAGATAGAGCATTATCTTTCCATGGACCTTTCTAACACCAAGGAGATGATAGGCGTTGAGAAGAATTACGTCCTGCTCTTCCATCCACTGCGAAGTGCAATTGAGTTTGAATGACAAATGCTCGACGTAAGTAGACTCACCATGGCCTGGAATGTGGACCAATCCATTAACAAATGTTTTGTAAGTCCACCAGCAAACTCCAAGGTTACGATGATGCGACTGCCACAAATGACTATAGAGACGCTGGAAACGGGCTGAGTGACATGAGTGGAGCAATCGTAATAGGGAGAAGATGCGTTGGGGTGTTTGTCAAATGTCCTTAAATCGCGGATTTTAAGGCGTAAACCAATCTGGCCACCTGGACCGCTAGAATACTCGGTCAGATCAACCGAAAAAGTCATAGTTACAGTAGTTGACTGACGCGTAAGTCTGGCTGGCCACTACAAGAGACTGCAAAGAATCGATTGCAACACAGTCAGCTTGTGGACTGGTATTAAACTGCAAATATTGCGTCTGAGATGGGGGAAGACCTGTGCGACAAGAGGGAAGCTCAATCAAATTTAAAGATTGATTTCCGACATAATATAGGAAATTTCCAGAGACGTCGACTTGAGTTGCGTTGGCAGGAACGGGAATTTTCTGTTCATCAGTCCAGTGGAGCCTTGGCCAATCTTTCTTATACGCGAGCAAGAGCTGAAGGCGAAACAAAGGCCCACGGACAGAGTGTGGACCATCTTTCATTCCAACCACTGCAAGCTCGAACTTGTAACGGAGGTGTTGGAACTCTATTACGAGCTCATAAACTCTCTGGAATGCCTGAAATATTTCGCGACTAGGTAAGTTCAATCTGCAATCAAAATTTTGAAAGAAGGCCATACCTGGCATGTCTTGTACAGGCTCACAGGGTCGAGTTTCCCCAGGATTAACATGAGGACATCGTTGGAGACCCTGTAGCGCTTGATAGTTGTAACTCGATGGGGCATCTTGTACTGGTGTCCTCATCCTTCTCCTCGAAGATTTTATACCCGTTCATATCGTCAACGAAGAAGAAAAAAACAAGAAAAAAGGCCGTTGCTGAGCGATGGTGCAGTCGAACCAGATTTTTGTGAAACAAAATTGACAGAGGTCGTATTATCTTCATCGTGATACAAGACTAGGGAACGGTTGAAAAGTATGTCCTCGGCAGGCAGTCGATATTGTGTAGCGGCGAGAGTCTTTTGTGGAAAAAAAATTGCGTCTCGTAGCATCTTGTAAAGGGTGCCATGTCAACGGAATTGAGTTTGGACTTGGAGTAGAAGGTTTTGGTGATGAGGGATACTTACGTCGGATGGGCAAGAGAAGCGCGAAAACTTGAACAATAAGAGCCTGATGGCGGGGAAGGAATTCCCAAAGTAGTGGCAGGACCCATACGGCAGGAGAGGACCAAGGATTAGGACAGGAATATGGTAGGCCAGAATTATGAAGAATAGACCATTTATTTGATTGTTTTAAAGGCGCAACGATGGAGGAGCAGTTCAAAATGAAGCCGTATGTGTTTCGGCAACTTTTAGAAATCAGATCCATTCCAGATTGCCGATCTGCTGACAAAGCGATCGACCTGCTGTCGTCACTGTCTGTTTCCAGGCCCAACCTCTTTACAAATTACAGCTCCCTCTTCTCTTATCATTAGGCGCCCTTCATGGTCTGCAGGAAGTGTGAATCGGTAATGTCTTTTGTTTTTATTTATCTTTCCTGCCCTCACCATATATCCTTAGAAACTGTCAAAAGTAGCCGCCCCCGACCCTTTTACATCCAGCTCTGCAAGCATCAAGGAGGGCACAAGGAAAGTCGGCGAAAACAAGCTTTTATCTCGACCCGGTTCTTCAAAGAATCGTTTCCAGGCAAGCGACTTCTTCTTTGACTTAACCAGCGACCCTTATTGACGTTCACAAAAAGCCATATCAGGGCAAGTGCAAAGATTGTAAACAGCCGGTCACGCAGAATAAGGCCAAGTATTGTCATGGTACGTCGCCGCCGATGATGTATTCCAGACAAACTAGCTAACCTCTCGTTCAAGGTTGTGCCTACAAGAAAGGTCTATGTTCGATTTGTGGTAAACAGATCCTCGATACCACAGGCTATGTCATGTCTAGCAAATGAACCCGTTTGGCTAATCAAATCCTTCTAATTATTTTGTTGTTGGGTTGGCATGGGATACGGATCGGTATGGGTATAGAATGTGTACGATTATAATCAGATATGTACGTCCGAAGTGCAAAACAACGTTTACAAAGCGCTAAAGCAAAGACAAAGACCAAGATATTCTCTAACTGACTGGTGCAAGAGCCTTCTTCCTCTGCTCGTAAATCTCCTGGTCGATCGTATCACTCGTCAAATATCTCCAAACTGTGACATGCTTGCTCTGGCCGTAACGAACCAAACGACCTACGGCTTGCGTTTCACAAGCCGTGTAAATTTCTTGTGATGGCGCGAGAAGGGGAGAGAGGAAGATAGCGTGGTTGGCGGATGTCAGGTTAGCACCACTAGCACTTTCATCCATGACGTTCAGTAACAGAACTCGCTCCTTGCTGTCATTCTGGAATTGTTCAAGGCTCTTGCTCTTCTGAGGAGCCGATCCCTTGATTTCGAGATATTTAATGCCATGTTCGGTGAATGCTTCAGCAACTTTCTTCATCAAGTCGGGGAATTGGACGAAAACCAGAACACGTTCGCTCTTAGGAACACGTTTCCTGTTTGCATATTAGTCGGTCTGTTACTAGGTCTCCATATGAAATAAACGCGTACTTGATCAACTCAACAACGCTTTCCAGCTTCATGCCAAAGTGACGTCCTTTACCGTGGCGTTCAACATCGTCTACTCCAAGGGTCTCGGCTTTGACAACATTGATAACACGAGCCGCTGATTTGCATTGTCCAGACGCTGCATAGACACATTCTTCCTTCTCCGCGCAGCTTGTTACGCAGGGCAAGCACCCCATATGGCCGCAAGAAGAGAGAACTGCAATCTCGGCCATAGGAAGTTTCTTTCTCTTGCAGCTTGGGCAAGAAGCTGCGAGTGGCGTATCGGTCTGTTTCTGAAGGTCGCGCACCACCGTAAAATATCGTAAGGATCGAATTCGACCGACAAGTTCCTTTGTAAGTCGCCTTATTTCGTGAGTCTTTTCACGGTGAGCCCAAATGCGTTCCTTCAGTTTATTGGAGAGAGAAATTTCCTGTTGCTTCGCCTTTGCCTTGGGCGTTCCTGTACCTGCCTCGTCAAGTAGTTCAACCACCATATCTGTCGCGTCCTTGTCGTCTACGCCCTCTGTTCGAGATATGCGGACGTATTCAATGAACATAGATTCTTGACCGACGTTGCCAAGCTCCTTTTCCCGCTTAACGCCGTCTTTGATTGCCTGCAGTAACTCCTTTCTGCATTGATCTAACTGCCTTTGCCGCTCTTGAACGATGACATCGCAAGCCTTCATGGCGTTTTCATTCGACGTCTCTAGATCGAAGTGGGAACAACGCTTCAGCAAGGCTTCCTCGGCAGACCTGGAGATGTCCCGTCAAAAATTATTGCCCTGAAATGGGTATAATATTGGCCAACTTACTTGCTTTCGCCCAGTGATTGAGCGAGCCGCTTTTCTCTGTCGCTTTCGGTCTTCTTTCCACGCTTGATGGTCATATCAAGGGAACGTAGATGATGTTCGAGCTCAAGGTATATGGCGCGCTCCGCAGCTGGAAGGATGATCGTTTCTGTCTTCGCTGTCCAGGGAATTTCATCAATCTCAGCAATGTTCTGATATCGCTTGTATCAATAACCTTACAACGAATAAAGCGGGAAGTATTACCTGACGAACGAATTGGTCTAGGAACTTCTGGCCAATGGTATGACGATGAGCATGCCATTGTAGAGTATGGACCTCGCGGAAAGAATGGAAACGTTCAACAGCTATCGAAGAGGTATTAAAAAACTAGCAAGGAAGGCAGAGGATCGAGACATACAGGTTTGCTCACGGCAGCGTTTTTTCACCTCAGCAGATTGTCCTTCGCCATCATCATCAACACCCAAATGGATATTCAGGAACGCAGCGATGGTCTTCAAGGCTGCAAAATCGTGGATGGGAGGTGTTCCAGAAAGGACCCACTGTCTGTCGGCGGTCAGGTTCGTAACCAAAGCATGCACTTTTCCATCTAGATAGGTGTACTCATCCACCACAACGCGAGCAAAGTGGAACAATTCGAAGGGAGGTGCATGCATAAATGTCCACTCGCCTTGCACAGCCCTGGAACCCAGTTTCCAAGGATCACTATCCGCCCTTTTAGCTTTCTTCGCTGGCCGTTCCGTATCGTCAACAACTTTCTTATTTGTTGCCTTCTTCTTTCCGGGCTTGCTCGCAGGTTCATCAATGTCCATGTCATCGTTTCCGGTGTCTTCAGACTCTTCACCTGCTTTACGCTTTGGTTTAGTTTTCGGAATGACTTTCGCTTTGCTCTTTGCCTTTGGAGCTCTTTTGCTTTTCGGGCTGTCGTCCTCGCTTTCTGCGAAATCAGACTCCATTTCGACGTCGGAATCGTCATCCTCAGAACTTTCCTCATAGTCGGAGGACGGTGAGCCGCGTTTTACGATTCTGCGCTTCCTGGACAACACCTTCGAGAGCTGGCCTGAAGTACCGTTAGTTGGAACTTCGCTCTCTGACTCATCGCCGTCATCCGAAACGATGACTACTTGTTTGATGGAAGTACGACGTTTTCGCTTGCGGGTTCTAATCTCTTCCGAATTTTCGTCATCGTCTTTTCCTGGCGAAGAAGGAACCGAACTGCGATCGCTCGTTGCCGTCCTTTTCTTGGCTCTGACTGGAATAACAACTTCCATAATGAGGCCGTCAGCAGTCGGTTTAGCAAGTCCCTGGGGTGTACTCGCAGCTTCCTTTTGCACTTCAGATCGTTTCTCTATCGCATCCGCGGCATCACGATAAGATTTTCCCTTCAGCCTTTTTGAAAGGACCAGCGAAGCCGCCGCCAGCTCTTCTTCGACTGCAAAAACCGATTAATATCAAGATGGACTTTAATGTAAATCGTTCACACTTACGTCTCTTCTGGATGTTTTTGATTTCATTCAAAACAGCCAGTGACCCTTCATCCCTCAGGAGATCCACCTGCTTCCTTAGCGAGCTCAACGACTTCTCCAGCTGAGCATTAAAATGTCGACCATCATTGGATGGTAGTTCGCCAGCTCCAGCCAGAAGTCGTAGATTGTCAAGATAAACATTGCTCTTGAAAATGTTTGAAGCAACGACAATTATATCCGCATCCTGAACGTCTTCAATTTTGGCCGAGTTGAGGTTGGAAACCGTTGATATAACAAGAACTTTGAAATGATCGCCAGTAAACTTCTTCACTTCCGAATTCCATTGTCTGGTTAAATGAGGTGGAACGATTATCAATGTACCTTTCACGTGGATTTTGCCCGGAATTTGTTGTCGTTTGGAAAATTCCTTCACGACGCTTTTTGAAGTGCAGTCGATGAGGCCCAACGTAATTGCCGTCTTCCCGTAACCCACCTGATCTGCAAGGACTCCGCCCCTGATCCGCACAGGCCGTTGAGCGCGACCTTCAGCCCGCCAACCAAGAGGATCTAGCATAGCTTCTGAAATCTCCTCTTCAACAAAGGGGCAAGCTTCAGGAGATTCTTGGTGGATCATCCACTCAAGTGACCGTAGTTGTTCTTTCCGAAGGGGTATCTTGAAGCTAGGTGGCTGAGCATGCTCTTTGTCTCGTTTGTTACTCATGATAATGAACTTGGGAAGGTTCAAAGTGGCTGCAGGAGTAAAGCTCGTGTCTAGCCTCCAAGACAGCGTGATTTTTCCTGTGCGATTCTTAGTGGGCAGACGAGAGATGGCACGGTGGATTATCGATGGAATGTTGACGCCAACCCTAACCAATCCTGTGTCATCGTCTGAAAGCTTGAGCTGTGTAACGAAGGGGTTCGGCCGCCTTTTCAGGCATCGCTCATATTCGCCTGCTTGTACGGGATCCTCGACAGCAACAATCTTTTTGACAGACTGCACCCAACGCAATTCAGGTGCGCTAGGAGCACATCGCTCACAATTAAATCCATCGTGACTAGAGTCAATTTGTTGCCAAGATCGGAAGTTTTCATCGACATGGCGGACGCGCTCTAATAGCCAGGCCAAGGCCTTGAACGCACTACGTTCGTGGATTTTGTCGACGTCGGCCCAGGTACCTCGGGGCCATTCAGAGCCAGCCTGTCCCCTCAAAGGCACTTGGCAGGTCAGCAGTGCATAAGCATCGCGGCATGCTTCATTGGTGACAGGAATGTCCAGAGTCTTGGCCGGAATTCCGAATAAAGCATCTTGTCCAATAGAAGGCTATGATACCCATTATTAATCCTAGGGAAGCAGCGAGACAGTACTCTACATACCTGAAGATGCACAGAATCAACTGGCACCCATGTGAATGGAAAAATGCAAGAAACTACTTCCTCACCATCCCTGCTCGACTGTCTCCAAGTAGTGTCAAGCTTGCAAATAATCGGACGACATTCTTGATATTCCAGACGTCGTGTGCTGATTGAGAAGACAAAACAATCTTCAGAGTCGTTTGTACGATGAGGGTCAAAGAGCATGAATAGTGGTGGCAAATCGTCGGATTCGTCATCAACTTTCTTGTGCAGAGCTGAATTCGCAGTTCCGCATTTGTCCAGAAGACTGTAGATACCCGAAATGTCTCGGTCTAGCTTCGAAATATCGCCATGCTCAACACTGATCTTCAGTTTGGAATGGACCAACTTATTCTTGAATTCCTCTCCAACCAGGCCTAGGCGAGCTTCCCAAGAAGGTACCAGGTCGCCTAGTCCCTGAATCTTGATAGGGATCGTCGAAACGAAAGGCAGAGCGAATTGCCAACGTCCTTTGAGTAAGTCATTTTCGCAAGTAAATCTTCCGACCGGCAACTGAAGAATCTGACGAATTTCTGCGTTAGCTGGCGCGGTGGCTTCAGGCACAGCGTATAAGCACCATTCAGGCTGTCGGGGATTGAGAGAAAGTTCCAATGTAGCATCGGACGATTGGTAAATAGCGCTCCAGATTTCCTGCCGTTTGATTTCCACGAAGCGGAGCTCTGAGCCTGCAGCTTTCAAAACCGCGGCACACCAAGCGGACCACCGAGATTTGGGGATGGTCGTGTCAGCACCAATTAATTTATCTAGCAACCCTTGGGTGACATCTGTAAGAGATAAGCACATGGGAAGGGTCGCCTTGAGCTTTTTGGAGAAATCGGAAGGATGAATGCGAGGACATTTGCCCGTATCGATAGGCTGTGGGTTATGTTCCGGGCGGCCACCACATTTCTTGCAGAAAGAGCTTCCACAATCCACGCACTGGAAAAGGGGCCGGGTGGTCATGTCTATTCGTCCTTCACACGTACAGAGACGTTTGCTTTTTTCTGCTTGAACAAGAAGTTCGGAAAACGATGACGTCTGCGTGGAAGAAAGGTCCAGTGGCTTCTGCACCAGATTCTCTTCGCCCACGATGCCACTCTGAGACAACTCTGAATGAGAGTCCACTTCCATAGCATCTGGTCTCGCCTCTGAGGGTTCAGCACCACTTCTAGATTCATACGTTTGAGTATCAAGGCCCTCTTTCAACAGGCTCTTGCTGGTGACAAGGGCTGCCAAAATACAGGCTCCTACAACAGTTGTCGACATGGCATTACCTGCCAAGTCTGCCAAGTTGTCTTCCGTCTCGCGAGTAAGAAGGAGTTTGTCCACTGGAAGGCCTTGCATGGATAGTGCCTCAAGCCCAACCATAGGTCCACCACGATTTGTAATATAGGGAATCATGGATGGTGTGAGGCATGGACAAATCCCTACTTTATTTGAACCAATCGTTCGATCGACGTTCTGAGAAAGATTCCATACTTGTCTGGACAGAAAATCAGTGTCCTGCTAGAAATGCACAGGAATTAACATGACTTACGTTTTATAACTTGGGTCGACGCCCTTCGTAGCGGACCTTAAGAGACTGATGTCCATGAGATCCCAAACTCGTTCGACTTGACCAACACCCCAATCGTTCCAAGCGAAGTCAGGAAGCTTGCAAAAACCGCCTGCCCAAAATGAGTGCATGGCCTGGAGGGAAGTGACGAACCGTACCTTCATCCCAACTAGTGAGAGGGCGTTTAGAGCCCAAAGCCTCTTCAAGTCTTGCTCGCTGGTGGCGGGATTCACATCGGCCCCAATCCGTTCTACCGGACTTCCTATCAAGGGCACCGAAACTTTCCCGAACTAATTTCTGACGCGCTTGGTGAATGCGAGGGTCGTCTGAAGGAAGTAAAAATGCATCTAGGGTCGAAGAAGCGGGTCGCTTCAGTTTGTTGACAACCCAATCTTTCCACTTCTTGGGAATAGAAGATTTCTCCTTGTCAACAGCAAGGAGGTAAACCCTCGTTCTAGTATGGGGGATATAGTACGCCTTTGTATCGACACGGGACCACTCGGCACTGTAACCATTCTTCTCGAAATACTCTTGTACTCTTTCCCATGGTGCTGAACATACGTTTTCCAAAATGACAATCGGAGGTCGATGCTGTTTCACCCAGGACATCATACCACGAAAAGTGCGGCCTGACTCCCCATTGGCATCTATGTCTTGCTTCTGAGTATTGAGGTTGGAATAATCCACGCAAGACGTCCCTGCTATGAGCATATCGACGTCACCTGGCACAGGTGCCAATGAACCATAAGCTGTATGGCTAAATAACGTCTGTCAGATTTCTACTTTCCGGATTAATAAGAAAATGCATACGCTTCACCGTCCCCAAGTTCACACACGTCCCGGAAGAGCAAAGGGGGGTGGAAGTTGCGTTCGATATATGCCTGCTTGAAAGGTTCGATTTCACAGGAAAAGACATGTTCAATAAGAAGATTCAGGCCATGCTGCTCATGAATGGCATTCCGTATTAGCTCTAGTGCGAGGAGGGGCGATTCTGTCCCTGAACACATTGTAGCGACGCGTAATTTTCGTCCTTGGACGTGTTCAGCGACGTCCTTAATCTCCGGGATCCTGCTAACAAGGTCGTCGAAAATGGCGGGGATTTCGTGGATAGGCGGAAGGTTGGAAGCGTCAGGAGCATTAGCCTTGACATGTTTCCCTTTCTTTGCAGTAGTCCTTGGGGCGTTCGTTTCGACGTCAGATGAATTATCTTCTACCTCTTCGTCGTCCTCGTTTTCGTCAGGCTGACTTTCATTCGCGGATTCTGAAGTTATGTCGGTTTCAGGGGGAGGAGATGCTTTCTTCTTTTCTCCGCCAAAGAAGGATGTAATAGATTTTTGGCCATTTGCACGAGATTTTGCGGCCCTGTCTTTGGCCATTGCGGTGGAATTTTGGAGAAAAGCTGGACGCGAAGTCTCTGTTTAAACGCGAAATGTCACATCAGAACTTCGTCACGCGATCACCGAGGATTATTATTAATTCATTGCTATACGCCGAACCGGTCCGGTTTATATTCAGGCTTGAGTTATCGATATCGATAAACCAATTTCTCCCTGTTTTATATAGTAAAGTGCTGGAGAAATGTCTCGTCTAAAGACATTTATTTACCACTATTTCGGACAAGGCGCGTTAGAATGGTTCGATCGATCCTATCTGATAGATTGGTGAATTCGGATCTGGCGCGATACTTTTCTTGTTGACTTCAAACCGTGTTTTCAGGGCTCTCGTTGTTCTGATATGGTTCCTAGCAGGATTTGCTGGTCTTTTACCAGTCTTTGAGCGTACCTTCCTTCTTTCAGACTATAACATCAATCACCCTCACAAAAAGAATCAGTGCGTCGATAGGTGCTGTTGGAATCACAATTGACATGACATTGTACACAGGGTCTCCTCATTCGTGAACCAGACGATCGCTCTCCTCATTCCTCTGGCGCTCTTCTTTATTGTGGGTTGCTTGAAACGCTCTCTACTTGTTGTTCATCACGGGGCATTGGGTCTATGTACTTCCCGGTATGAAGCGGATCGATGTCTTTAATTTTTTTTTTCTAATGCTTCACCAAGTGGCCTTGCAATGCTGACAACAGAAACTTTGAAACATAGTATTGGTTAGAGGCAGAGCCCTTCTATTTCCCTACTGTCTTCTGACATTTTGAGCAGGCAGACTGCGACCCGACTTTCTCGCCAGATGTAAATGGGACAAGGTCCTCGAAAAATGCACCGGGTTTGCGTTACAGCTTCTCGTTGATATCGATTTGTTCATTTGATAAGGGCAGACACAGACAAATTGTACTTGACGGACGCAAGTCATTCCCATCTGGACACTCGTCGACTGCATTTTCTGGCATGCTTTTTTTATCATTTTGGATAGCTGGACAAACAGCCGCCTGGGCGTTCGATGTCCCGAAAAGCCCAAAACGTCTCCGCTCGAGCCGCATGCTGGCCTTCTGTGCTGCGCTTCTACCGATTTCTTGGGCATTTCATGTTGCACTTACGCGGATTCAGGACTACGTCAGTAATTAATCGGGTCACAATACCATTTGCACTGAATAGATATAACCAGCGTCACCATACAGAAGACGTTATCGTCGGCAGTCTCCTAGGCTGTGTTTGTGCCACAATAGCCTATCTGATCTTCTGGCCAAATCCCTTCTCAGCATCTAGCTTCGACTATCAAGTCTTTGGACAACCACGTCTATTATACACGCAAGGAGAATACCTTAGAACAAAGGCTACTGACTTTGAACTGGGTAGGTTAGAGGCTGATGAAGAACATGTTGTATAAAAATCGAATGAAATAGTGAAATGGTATTTGGATATGATGTCAATGCTATGAACTGCTCACCGCCACGCCTCGCACAAACACCCACTTATCCCCAACTTTTTGCATTCGACCCGCTGTCGAAGGAGGTGCGAGCCGAAAATCTTGCGACTCGTCCATTTGGGCCCCGTTGATCGTTGAATGATTTATATTGTCTGATTGCATACCACCTCCAAGAACAATGGCATCCGTGGCTTGAGAACTATCGTCATAATCCATTCCGCCAGGTTCTCGTGCCCGGCCATTGCCGTTCATACCTCCTCGACCTCTGAAAACCCCTCCTCTCCCTTTGCCTCGGCCACGATATCCTGGCCAGTGATTTGTTTCAAAGCTCTGTCCTGTCGTATCAGGAGCGGCAGTTAGCTGTCCGGCACCAGATGCCATTATAAACTGCATGAGTTGCTCAGTCGAAGGTAGATAACCATGAGTAACCTGCCACATCTTTCCTAATGCTTCCCACGAGGCGGGAGAGGTGTAATCAAACGTCGAGAGGTCAAAGCCCTCCATCCCGGGTCCATTTGACACCGACTCTGTGACAACCGATGCAGAAGGCCGGCTCGTAGATGTATTCGCTACCAATGATGATACATTTGTTTGATCATGATTTAAGTCGGGGATATTTTTGGGTGCCATAGGGGAACGGGGACTTATGGGAGATGGAGAATGTGCAACTGTCGACTTTTGGGAGGCTGGCGGTGATTTATCGTCGACTACAGAATTAGACGTTGGAGAGCCTAGTCGAATATCTCTGCCGAACTCGTCTTTGCCTGGTTCACTCTCGCGAGTTGGTCGTTGTCCCAAATATGGACCTGCAGCATATGATCTTCGAGGTGGACTATAGTTACGAGAATCCCTCCTACCACCATATCTACTAGGAGGGCTTCTAGAACGGCTTCGGCCTCCTCTGCTTGAACGAGGCGGACTGTGGTCTCTGTCTGAATCTCTATAACGGTCACGGTCACGGTCACGAACATCCCAGTTGCGTCCTGAAAATCTATCACCACGACCGCGAACTTTGTAGCCACCTCTATACCTTCCTCTCATATTGTCAGAATCGTCAAAATGAGGATCGGGGCGGATCTCCCTCTCGGGACTAAGGTATCCGTTATGTCTCTGTTCGTTCTTGGCCAAAGTTTGAGGCTCATTTCGAAAGCCTGAGGGCAGACTCGGAGTGTGCGAACTACCATTAACACCAGAAGATGAAGGAAAATTCTGGACATTTACAGACTGTGGTGCGGATAAAGATTGTGAGACAGAGGGTACAGAAGCAGCCGTATGTGCTAACTGCTGAATCACAGCCAGTTGAGCGGCATCTAACTGGGGGGGAGGACTTCCAATATTTGTTGCTATTTGCCTAAGTAGCGGGTCAGAAAACACCAGGTATTCAAACGAATTTGCCAACATACGGAAATAATGAAGCGGGAACGATGGTCGTAGACGCGGCGGCTTGAGTAAGTAAAGCTAATAAAGCAGCTTGTGGATCCAATCCAGCCACGGGCGCATTTTGAGGGAGAGGAGTCGTAGTCGTATGATTCACTTGGCTTGATACTCGAGGATCGGCGGTTAGAGCCGCCTTTAAGTCGGGCACTAATGTAGAAACAAACCGAATACATATTTTAGTCATCGCCCTCACAAGCAGAATTTGGAAAAGACGTAAAAATATTGGATTGCATGGGTAGGAAATACTTAGCGAACACATGAGAGCTGTTATATGCACCTTTTTCTGTACCCTTTAGGACATCGGATAACTGAGACAAAATCGAAGATGGAAATGTGTTTCCCTTTACCCAAATATCAAGAATCTTCTTCGTCTTTTCCTAGAGGCATTAGGTCAGGATCATTCAGTAAGATATTGTTGTCGAAAGGTGGAAATAACCACGCCACACAACCGAGACAATGTAAGATCAGTGATTCAAAACCGTATGAAGGAAGGAGTTGAACAAGCATGTTCGCAGCACGACATAAAGAGTCGCTGGAATTTTGGATAGTTTATTGTTGCTGTGACAAAGGAGAAGAAAGGCAGAGTTGCAATTCTGAATAGACTAACCTTTGCCTCGGTTGAACCAGTAGCTATCATATCCTGAAACAGGCCTTCGACGACTCCTCCGACCTTGAATAAGAAGGAAGCAGAGTTACCGGGCTGGGTGAAAGCATCGCCAGTAAGATTATGTTTGGTTGAATGATGTTTCGCCGCCCTAGATAGCGCATCGAAGATATAAAGACTAGAAACTTTAGCAGAAGTTGTTGACAGCGATTTGTGAGTACGGTATAATATGGAGACGAGTTGCGTATCGTGCTGCAAAGGAAGATAATGAAGACATTTCATTCAATGTGATACATGTTCCACGCACCTCCATATTTTTCATCGCTATATCTGTAAGCCTCGTCATCTTCGAGGCAGACAGGCGCTTTGAGTTGACCAGTTCCTTCAAAACTGTCTCAAACTCCTGTCAATGAAGTCAATGTAAAGGTTCAAGTTACGTTATATAGAAGACGTACCTCAGACAGCGACATTGTGATTGATTTCACAACAGAGTCGAGTTGAAAGTTTGAGCAATGATGATGACCTCTGAGGCCTTGAAATGTCTGCTGCAAATTCAATGTGAGTACGGCGAAAAGCAAGGCGTGAATGTTTGCACATGTTGGCCTTCGGGTTCCTTGGTCTGTGCACGCCTGTTGATCACAGTCCCGTTAAGGAAATCAATATTTTGAACCGGAAAACAACGCAGTTTGCTGCTTTCGTCTAGGTTGGATGAATGGCAGACAGGAGAGCTAAGGCTACTCTCATCAGCGCTATTATTCTCTCATCTCTCACTATATGGGCTGTCCACTTTCAGCAGCAACAAGAAAGAGAGGTAAAGAGGTGTAACACCTTCAATATATGTGTGCTGAAAGCGCCTGATTCCAGACGATGTACAAAGGTGTCTTAAAAGATGATAAGCGTCGACGCGAAAAAATGAAACAGAGAGAGGAGGACCTTCACCTTTCTCAGCAGAAGCGAGAACTTTACGAACGTGTGCAAACCATCGACAAGTCCTCAGCTTCATGACAATGTTTCTACAGTCGTCTTATCATGTGAGCAGCTGGTATTAGACCGACCATGCTACTCGAGGGCTGACAATGGGTTTCAAGTTATAAATTTACTGATGTATCGATATATCCTTATCGTAATGCTACCCTATCTGGATTTCTTTGGAAATGAGCTCTTTTGAACTTCTGTTTCCTAAATTTCGGGCGATAGACGTGCTGTTCATTCAACACTGACCAATGGCAAATAGGATGTGATTTGTTTCGGCTGTTCTTGTATGGAATCTGTAGGAATTCGCGTCTTGGGACTTCCATCTGCACAAGCTCTGGGACCACTATCAAATTTATATATTCTAATTTTGCATGTGGATGTTGGGTGACTCATTTTCACTTCCAAAGCCATTTTTGACTGCTCAAAGTGCCATTTGTTCGGCCCGACCCCCTCTGATCCGATCGATCAATATGTCTATTTTCAACCTCCGTTCAACTCGTTTGACGTCGACAACAATTTTTTCTTCACCTTACTCAAGAGTTGGTTGGCGACGTTCACGGGTCGTGAATAATTTGGCGCTGCGCGCTGGACAAGAAGTCCCTACATAGAGTAAGTTCCTGCGATTTTGTGCGGAGTGGTACTCACACTTACTTAGGTACGCCAGGAACCTGTCGCTTCGTTCTTCCCTTCATCATGCATCCCGCTCTACTCATAGACGAAATTCTGCGCCTCATCTTCAGTTTCTGCTTAGAGTGTGACCGGAAATCTCTCCTATCGGCTGCACGAACTTGTAAAGCCTGGAAGGACCCTGCACTCGATTTCATCTGGAGTCGATTGTCTTCTCCAGAACCGCTACTCCTGTTATTACATAGCATATATAATGGACATGTAAGCATTGTTCAATTGCAGTATTGTGGCATGCTGAAGCAGAGGCAGGCATATGTCGATCGCACAACCTTTGGTGATCTACTCATATTTGATTCGTACGCTCGACGCGTCAAGCATCTTACCAATCGTCAAGATACCAGGATGAAGCCGGTCTTGATGACTTCTTCAGAAACTCCTCAGTGCAATCTTGCTTTACCGAATCTCGTAACTGCCCAGATTTCTATTCCTAAATACAGCACTTTCTCCTTGCCTTTCATCCTGTCTCCCAACCTAGCCCGACTTGACGTTGACCTTGGTTTCAAGACACGTGCGTCAAAGACCGACTCAACTCTGTGCAGTTATCTCGAGTGCGCTGTCACAAACTGTCCCTCACTTTGCCATGTCAGTTTTCGTGGCCTCGCATCTAGGCACATAAACAGCGTAATCTCCTCTATGCGATGTATCTCATCGATATACCTCCGATTGGGTCGTTCGCTGTTGCCCGAAACGCTTCAAGCGATACTTATGTTGCCGCGGCTTGAAGAGCTAGAAATACATGCCGGACACATAGACATCGATGATCTGCAGCCAGTTTTTGAATGCCCCAGCCATTCACTGCTCCCTTCTTTGAACAAGTTGCATATTCGAGCAAAGTCATCACTTATAGAAAAAGTCCTACAATCAGTTCAACCTGATACCTTATACCATCTCCACATCGAATTAGAGGACTTGTTGCCACGAGATTCAAACTGGACTACCGTCTTCCGTCACATTTGCTCCAGAGCAAGCCGCACTCTCCGGCATTTGGCATTAGAACATCATTTCGAAGTATCCGAGACTTCAACTTCCTCCATGGGTGCAACACCGACTTCTCATCATACTTTCATACCGTCTCCTATGTCCTCCGAAACTCTGCAAATGCTGAACAACCTCAGGACACTTCGCCATTTCTCCTGCGATATAACTCTACCGGCAGCCATTTCCGACAAGGTCGTTGAGAGGCTTGTGACATGGTGGCCAGATCTTGAGCACCTCGAATTTGGGTGTGCCCCTCTTGCAGAGGACCAGCAGATGGGAGTAGCCCAGATCACGGCGGCTTCGCTGACTTTATTTGCTGCTAAATGTACGAAGCTGAAAAGGCTCATTCTGCCTTTGACGATCCAGGATCCACTTCCATCATGCGTTGCGCAAATCCCTACTTCAAGTCAGTTGCGTAATCTCACTATCGCTCGGCTGAAAACTACAGACCCTTTGAAAGTGGCAGAGTACCTTCATACCCTTTTCCCTGCCTTGCAAGATTTGGCAGGGCCTTTTGACGATTCCGAGCCTTGGATTGCCACAAAGCATGCTCTCACTGAAATTGGTCCGTCCTTGATTTCTTAACGTCCGTCTATTAGATATCTAGACGCATACTATACCCTGACATTAGATTTAGACCACAGAACTTAGACTTTTAGAATTGGGTCAGTTGTTACAAGCAGTCCTTCGACACGAATCCCTCTGATCGCTTCTCATATATACACGGTTACACAAATATACATAAGAATCTTCTCCGTAATCCAGTATGCTACTGTGCTGTTGTGTTTCCTTTCATTATGTATAATCATTCGACCATTCATGCCTTTTCGCGTGTATTGCAAAATGGATTGTCAATGTAGTAGATCGAAGCCTATAACCTATTTACACTACAGGACAAGATCAAACAACGGGAGGCTTGGTACCAGGCTGGAAAGTGTAGGTGAGACCACACTTGCCGCAGTATTGACGGTCCTTATGGAAAGCCATCTGTAGGGACGATAAGCCAAAGCCTGTCATGAAAATAAGCGACGTACAAAGATACCAGCACCGCATTCAGCGCTGGGGCATTCACGACGAAGGCGTTTGATCTTGCCATCAGAGTCGACCTTGTAATATTTCAAGATCGACATCTTAACCTTCTTGCGCTTGTGCTTGATCTTCTTGGGGGTCTGAAAAAACGGGACAAGTCAGAATGACAACAAGGACTTCAAATAGCAAACTCACGTTGTAGGTCTTCTTCTTTCTCTTCTTCGCACCACCGCGGAGGCGGAGAACCAAGTGAAGGGTAGACTCCTTCTGAATGTTGTAGTCGCTGAGAGTGCGACCATCTTCCAGCTGCTTGCCGGCAAAGATCAAGCGTTGCTGGTCGGGAGGGATGCTGATTGAATGCATGAGAATGCTGAAACCACTCGTTTAACGGCAAACGTACCCCTCCTTGTCTTGAATTTTGGCCTTGACATTGTCGATGGTGTCCGAAGACTCCACCTCCAAGGTTATGGTTTTGCCCGTGAGGCTGTAAATCCGAGTCAGCACTACATAGCATAAAGATAAAAAGTGATGAACGTACGTCTTTACAAAAATTTGCATATTTACGGACGCTTTCGGTCTGTCCAACGATGTGAACGATGGAGTCTTCGACAAAAGCAAGAGCCGACTGTTTGAGGTAATTTGAAATTTGGATCCCGCTTTTAAATGATTTGCTTTGTCATCTTTGTGTATGGCCCAAGCGCATTACAAATAAGGTTTGCAGGCACGTGGACCTATTGATTACAAACATTGCCAATTGCCTTCAGACGCGACGCGTTCTGACTCCAGCTCACCACTAATTACGCGTCAAGAATGGACAGTGATCAAGATACCATTATGATGGATGTCCAGACCTCACTCTCAAAGGGGAAAGGAAAGGCCGTTGACCGCGACCCTCCAGCAGACGACAACCTGCCATGGTGCGCACGACTTCCGCTGGACATCTATCGAAGACTAATGTCTAGCCACAGGGTCGAAAAGTACAGACCCGTCAATCTGGATGACGTGGTCTCACATAAGGATATCATCACTACGAGTCGGTTGTTCTCCATGTCTGTTGTATGACTCCGCTGATGCCTCTGGCAGTTGAGAGATTTATCGAGAAGAATCGCCTTCCGCATTTACTTTTCTATGGGCCTCCCGGAACAGGAAAGACGTCGACTATTCTTGCGGTTGCCCGGCGAATATACGGAGCTGATTACAAGAAACAAATACTTGAGGTATGGCTCTATCTTCCACTGGGAGACTCCTTGAATGTTTACCGCCCTTCTTTCCAGTTGAACGCATCTGACGAGCGTGGGATTGACGTTGTCCGTGAACAAGTGAAACAATTCGCTGAGACGAGGACCTTGTTCTCGAAGGGCTTCAAGCTCATCATCCTCGATGAAGCAGACATGATGACCCAACAAGCCCAAGCCGCCCTTCGACGCGTTATTGAACAGTACACGAAGAATGTCCGATTTTGCATAATTGGCAATTATGTCAACAAAATTATCCCCGCTATTCAGAGTCGATGCACGCGTTTTAGGTTTTCGCCTCTTCCAATAACAGAGGTTGAGAAACGGTTGATAACTGTCATTGATGCAGAAAAGTATTTGCCATTTCGTCTCTGCTTGATGCTATGTATATTGATTACTTTCTAGTGTCAACCTGACAAGTGATGGCAAAAGGGCCCTGCTTAAGCTTTCCAAGGGTGACATGCGGCGAGCCCTCAATGTTTTGCAAGCTTGCCACGCTGCATACGATACTATTGGAGAGACTGAAATTTACAACTGCACTGGCAACCCTCAACCAGCTGACATCGAAACCATTGTCAACGCAATGATGTCAGGGGAGTTTACAACTTCATATCAGAGTTCGTAGTTTCATTTTCCGTCCCTTCGATTGCTGATCGTGCAGCAGTGATATCCAGACTGAAAACGGAACGCGGTCTAGCTTTGCAAGACCTATTGACTGGTGCATTTGAGTACATTGACACTCTCGAATTGAAACCCAACGCAAGAATATATCTTTTAGACCATTTAGCCACGACAGAGTCAGTTTTGGTTTCTATTATTTTCTGTATTCTATTGACATTCTGTGCAGGCACCGATTAGCATCAGGCGGAAGCGAGAAGATGCAATTGAGCGCATTGCTCGGTGCCTTTAAGAATGCTGTTGAGCTGTCTTCCAGGTAGACCGCGCGTATTCCTATTACGACTGAGTATCTTCCCTTGGGGTGTGAACTGAGCTCTTCATACGGCCTTTAATCAGCGCTCAATACCGCGGAAACGATTGTCCACCCATCGGGGATACTTAAGATTCCGATGTTTTGTCGGCCTCTATATATTTATAGGTTAATCTGTAGGTTAATCACACCTTCGATTGCCAACAAAAACCTCCTGCCATGTTCATGTGGTACCTTTTTGCCTAGTATGTCCTCACGGCAATACGTACATGTTCAGCAGTTCCGATCATAATCTTTACTTATGTTCGATCGTGTTTGCGAAGCTGCCCAAGGAAGATTAAGTTGACCCGTAGTCGAATTCAATTCCTTCAGTTGCTCCGAAATGAACATGAGGCATTTCTCAAAGTCGGTCGATCCTTCCAGCAAGGACTTCTACATATTGCTTCTATCGAAGTTGTGTGCAAGTATACGAGCACGATAAGTGGGGACTGGCAGCCAACTTTATTTACGAAAATTTCTATCAAATGACGGATTTGTCTATCCAGTAGGAAGCAAACGGTTCACAGTATCAATCAAGACGGTTGCATTACAGGCGTTCTGAAACAGGTTTAAGTACCCTGTACTCGTACGTCGACAGCGTGAAAGTACTAGTAACTATAAATACAGCTAGGCAAAGTTCCCCGTAAGATACAGACACCTAATGAATGGTAAAAGTACAGTTGAGATGGATGGGTAGTGAGTGAGTATGACAGTGAACAGAGATGCGGTGATGGGTTTGGGTAGATAAAACTAAGAGTGGCGACCATTAATGACTATTATACGAATACAACAATTTGAGGAAGGAAAGGCGAAAACTTTAGAGGACAGAAGGTCCCCCCCAAAAAAAACAATGCAAAAGGAAAATGGAAGCTCATGAAACGACAGACGGTATCGAGAAGAAGGTATCGTGGAGTGATGCGGGGTATGACAAAGGTGACAAAGGAGAGGAACAGATTACAAAAACAAAACAAAGAAGTTGGGATGAAGCTGAGTTATAGTGGTGAAAGTGTCTGTACAGTGAAGGGAAAGTTCACTCAACCTGCAATCAGATAGCTTCAAATGCCTCTTGCACTTTTGTCAGTTGGTAACCTACAATGCAATGGTTTGAGTGTCGTCATCGTAGAAGGTCAAAGAGAACATATGAAACTCACGCATCAAAACACTTTCCTGGGCATACGAGCTCATGGCTTTCAAACCATTGCGATAGCACTCCATAAGCTCTTCCTCCACTGCAGGGGCACCTGACCAGGACGTCAGCTGCCGTGTCCGTGAAATTTCATCGACAAATACGAGGCAAGCAGTCATCCAGAGGTTCTGAGAAAAGAAAAATACACTGAGAAGGGAGGCATGGTAAAGTGACTCGCAGAACGTACACCCATGATGGGGTTTATGAACCCAAGCTCCTGGAAGTTAAGATCACCATAATTTACTATATTCCGCGCCGCAGCGAGACAAATTTGTTTTGAATCTGGATAGGCATATGAAAAGATCCAATTCAGTTTTATGCAAGCTGCGTCAACGAGAGCGTGCGTCAGCAGTGCGATACGAATGGATGGGTCCCGAGTTTCTTCCTTGGATATCGGAGGGAGACTCGCACGGAAGTTCTCGATGAGGGTGCCGACAGACTTGGCTGCGGCGTCATAAGCAACTTTGTCTCTCGGCGACATATCTACAAATACATATTAGATTAAGTCCGCAATGGAAGAAAAATTACACACTAGGTGACCACTGCCCTGTAAGATGGGCAGCACGGTGAAACAAAATGGCAGCCTTGGCAACAGCCGCTGTAGAGGAATCGCCTTGTTCTGAAGGGTACCCGTTCAAAAACAATCTGACAGTCGAATTTCCTTGTAGACCAGGAGGTATAATACCCTAAGTATCCATCAGAAAAAGACCTTTGACGAGCTATAAAGCTCTTACATCTTCGTATCTGTCCATATCTATTGGCCAAGGTGTGTCTATCAGCATTCCAGGAGCCTCTAGAGTGCCGCAGACATGGGCAGGGGCTTCCAATGCGACGGTGATGAACTTGTGAAGTACAAGGACCGCCCAAAAGCCATTTATCCTTTCGGCCTCTTGCCAAGAAAAAGAAGGTGGGGGTAGGCCGTATGGATGGTCCTGAAGGATAGCTATTGTGGACGAAATATTGAAGTTGATGGACCTAATTTTGTGGAGGCCTGATCCAAGTGCCAGCGACACAGCTGTCCCGGCGTGACACTTCGCCTGTAGCAATGCACCCGTACGAAGAAAATAATAGGAGAGGAGAATTTCCGCTTGCAGAGTGTGGACGACCTTGTTCGGATGTGAACCCACCAAGTCGGTGGCAACATACTGCACCGCCGTCGTCAACAAAGTATTTTCTTGGCCACGGAAGGCCTCGGGTTGGGAGAAGTGAGCACCGAAAAGCTGGACAACATGGAGGAGACCAGGAGTGGGACGGTTGTCATGCCCAAGAGGGAACGCTAGGAGAGCTGATCGGCGAAAAGAAGGAACGTTAAGAAAGAAACCGAATTGTTGGGCATGGAGAAAGAAAATATCAAGACTGGAAGATAATATTAGTCGGAAAGACGCGGCGGGTGAATCAACCTACGTGGTCTGAAGAGAAGCGAAAGAATACTCCTTTGGAACAGCGTCAGCCATTTATGCAGGAAGCAGAAGATGATGGAGGGGACAAACCTCAACACCAAGAGATGGCATGAGTGCCGGATACCGGTTAGGAGAGGTAGAGGTTCCACTCGAACCTGTTAATTCAGTGTTTTCCTTGAGAGCTGAGAAGTTTGTCCAGGGCCTACCAGAAGGAAGACTCGACAGCGTCGATGTCGGCGAGAAGGGGGATAGTGGAGCGAAAACGGTAGGTTCTGAGACGTGCACGGGAGGGGATTTGGATAGGCGCTGTATCGGGTATGACTGGTACGGGTCATGAAGTTGAACAGAGGGTGTTGAGCTTTCTGGATTCTCTAGCTCTTGCAACCTTGCCTCTAACCGCGAAACCGTGTCTTCTAGCACCTTCGTCCTCGACCTCCCGGGCCCGTCGGCATACTCGCAGTCGTCATCCCTTGGATGAGCCGAACATGGGCCACATACTGGTTTCTGTCCATCGCATTTCTGTGGCAAAAGTGCGTTACAAGATGAGAAATAACTGAAGAAGAATGCGACTGACAATTTTCAGAAATCTTTCCAAAAAATTAGAAGATGGGAAATAACAAGAGAAACAATGAAACACACCTGCAGCTCATACACGCCTTCCCCCTCTTCAGAGGTTTCGCTGTGCCCCTTGGGGGTTGTTTCGAGCTCTTGGACGAGTCGGGTGTCATCGCCAGGATGGATGAGGAGGATGGAAGAAGAGACGGGCTGGCGCCGTGACGGATCAACTGTTAACGCAGAGAATGGAAAAGTATCCATTTTATAGTTCCGCCAAAAACTTGACTCGGAGGTTCGATCTCGGTGTGGTTGTAAAGAAAGCAGAGTGAATTGAAGATCTGAGTGGATCGGGGCCAAAGCACAGCTTAAGCAGTGTCTAAATTGGGCTTCAATAGCCGGTCACGTGGATCGTTCCTTAGCCTTAACTTGCCTTCCGCTTTGAGTCAAGCCGTTCCGAACAAGAACATTGTTTACTCTTCATCCTGGCTGTGTTCATCCATCGTCGGTCATCCTCATTTCCCAATATCCGACTCCCCTTCACCACAAATCCTTGCCTCGTTGCACCACTCTATTTACCCGCAATGAATAATTTCCGGTTGAAATCTCATTATTGCAAAATTTCTTGCCAACAATGAATACGCGACGCAATGACAGCGTGGTTCCAATGGTTTCCTTTTGTACCATCCCTGCCGATATATTCTTCCTTATGGCTTGTGGGCCATTTCCTTATTTCGTGACACTGTCGTGATTGTCTGTCTATCGGAATGATCGGAACTGAGTCTTTCCATCCGTTGAACAGCGACTTGAAAGCAATCCAATCCAAACTCCACAAACCCGATAATGGCCGTCTCTCTATACTGGCTCATTCTCGATGATTCGTCACCGCTTATAAGTTTTGCTGGCATTGCTAAACATGTACATTCATTTGACACGAAAACTGCACTGAATCTGCCGGTCGCAGCGGATTCTAGACGCGCACCGCAGCATTGGATGCAATTCTATTTCACTCTCTGACTCAACTCAATTGTCATTTTTTACTAAATGAAACAAGACAGGAAAAGTATTGGTCATCCAACGGGCGATTGTCTAGCATAGTAAGCCATAGTTCAAAAATTTTGTGCTCTTATGTTCGATTCATTCATCTTCGTCTTCGACCAGATAGATAATGAACATAATCAAACATGCAATGACAATTAAAAAATTGACCCCAAAGACTAATTTTCGCCAGGTCTTGGGACCGCACGCTGCCTCGTGTTGACCTCACCCCCAACGCGTGACTAAACACGTTGCAGTTCATAGACCAACTTTGCCTCGCGGATAGTCCCAATGTCTTCCAATCGCTGCGATCACTCGCACTGAACTCATAGCCTTCTCTGTGACTCTGTCCCCACAGCTTTCCGCGTACCCAACACCACTATTTGCACGAACCCCAAGGGTTTGGGGATAGTCCAGAGACAGTATGGCATATCAAGAAGAGAAAAATACTTATTTCCTACAGTTTTCTCCTTAAAGTTTCCTGTCATTACTGCATACCAGTGGAGTCTCGCTGGCGCCTGCGAATGATGGTGGACCAGCGAGAGTCAGAGGACCGTCCACAACTTCCAAGAAAGTCCTTTCTTTGTGTACCAATTCCTATCGCAGTTAATATTTCAGGGGAACTGCCACCTAAAATCAGCTTTCCTGACCGGGAAAATCTGACGTGAATGGAGGGAAATGGCCAAAGTTAGACGACTTATCAATGCCCACGAACTAGAAGGGGTAAATCACCTCGAACTGGGCCGGCGCAAATGATTACCTGGCTCGTCGATCACCGTCCCTTTCCTTTTCTCCAGTCTTTTGACGACCATCCGAACATTTAGGACCAGGTTAGGAAGAAGACCACACCGCATGAGAATAAAATACAGGTTCATCAAGTTTACTACATTTCCCCAAATGTGCCCTGTCCAAATATATTTCGTTGCGAAGAGAAAGGTTTATGTAGGTTCCAATAAGTAGCAGCTACAATTGTCTCGGCTAGTGTCTGCATTTTACTGATTTCATTTCCCTCAGATCTTCATTCCTTGACATCTTTATCGATGAGTGCTCGTTACCCCTCGTTGCTATGAAATGGGCCCTACATCTGGTCAGATTGCGCAGTCCTCCAGAAGATACTTACCCCACAGTGTCTCTAAATGGTCAACTTAAGACTCGCTTAAGCGGATTCAAAATGTTGAACTCGATCGGACTGATTTAACTCAGGAAATCATATATTAGGAACGGTGTCCCAGTTCCGGAAGTGTTTTTAGGAAGGCGAAAAAAATTTCCAAGCCACGTCAGCAAACTAGAGTCACCGATTAAGCTTTAACCAAGTTTCGCGCAGCTTCGATTTTTGCAAGTTACTTTACATAGGTCCGGCATTGCCCAATCCACTGTAACACGACTTTCTTCCATTTAACCCCACGATCTCCGTTGGAGGAAGATTCTGGGTTCTGATCACCAGCGCTCAGCACCTGCCTACTATCTCTGTGATCCGGGGAGTTGACAAAATCTTTTTTGCTCTGTTGGACCTGACAACCAAATCCAAATGTGACTTTGAATCTTGTTGGGCCTCTCGTTAACGACCAGGGCATGTGGCGACATTTCTTCCATTTCTTCCAATAAGCGATGTAGAAAGTAATTTGAAGCACAAAAAAAATTTTGCAGTTCCTCTAATTCACGCCCCATAATGGAACTGACTTCCACAAATGAACAACACCTGACGGTCCAGAGAAAGGAAGACTGAAACGGCTATATTTAAACTCAAGCCATCGATATGTATGATAGGTAGTATCGCGGAGTTAGAGAAAGGCGCACATGCTCGTCAAGAGTAAGACTGCCCCCAAAGCTTTGCTCGTCTTTAGGCACCAGTCACCTTTCGCTTCTTCAGTTCGTTGACAGCGCAGCCATAGTCGTTATGAGAAGGGAGTCTGCAACTATCCTTGGTATCTTCTGTTAATTGAGTAATTGTCTCGGGATCCTTTTGGATTTCGGGCGATATTGTGACATGGTTTATTCCGTATTCCTCGAAGCAGTGTTGCAAATATCGCTCGGTGGTTTCCCATTCCTCGATGGACGTTCCAAGAGGGATACAGACGTGAAGAGAAGCAAGGATTACCCTAATTCCAGTTCAATTATGTGATCGGATTTCTGGCGTTCTCGGCTTGGCGAGAAATGGGGACACTCACGACTGCGATAAATGCCAGACATGTAGATCGTGTACTGAAAGAACGTCCGGAGTCTAGGGTGATTCAATTCTAGTAAGTAATCCACGAGACGCGAACGAAATATCATACCGAAAGAAGGTCTTCCTTCACCTTCGCAAGATCGAGATGTCTTGGTGAAGCTTCCAAGAGAATCCTTCCGGTTTTCAATGCTATAGACGTCATGTAATTCGAGCTACTTTGAATGTATGTCAAGACGCACTCATCGGAATAGAGCCCCCAAATATTATAAAGCTTATGGCAAGGGATACGGCGGGGTCTGCGTAGAAACGTTTTGGGGAGCTCAATTTCATGAAAATTATCGCAGCAATGATGACACCAATATCTAGCGAAGCCGGTCCTTCAAAACTGAAGGTGCAAATAGGACGACAGCGCACTATTAATGGCATCGCCGACCAGGTGCGTTAAGACGCCAATGAGGCCCAGGTTATGCTGCGGTGTGTTGATAGGACGCTCAAGCCTGTGATTGTGGGTCGCATGCTAAACATTCTGGCTGTTAGGAAATTTTTCGGTCAAGGTAATCTCGAATATTACACTTTGGTCTCTGCGTATATTCATGGTCCTGAGTTCGAAGGGATCGGTGGCATTTCCATGCCCATGTCCGTGCCCGTGGTGATCTGTGGCGAACCAATGACTCCCTGCCTCAATTTAATGTCATTTGTTTCACGAGCACTCACCATGTACGACTATTGCACTGAGAATATTCAATCCCAGTCCGACACAGCCAATAATGAGCACGAGTTTAGGCGAGTCCACCACTTCCACGTTCACGAAGCGCTCCAATGACTGCAGACATATCGACAGTGCCAGGGCGAGGAGGAATACGCCGTTGAAAAAGGCACCTTAAGAAATCGAAGGTGCTAGCGAATTAACAGCCATACCAATGCATAAAACTGTTTCGTACCGACTAACTCGGCGCGATGAAAGGCATAAGTAAAGCTGTTGGTCTGAAAAAAAGGCACGAGACTCAGCCAGCAGGTGCAAGCGCGACTATCATATGACTTACATGTTGGCCACGTTCCTGCAACTATATTTGACGTCGAAAAAATTAGACGCGTTAGCATCATATAAATTTTTAAAGTTCAATATAAATAGAATGATGATGTCCACCTACATATGCTGCAGTGAACGCAATTGCACTGGATTGCGAAGGTAAATTACAAGCCCGAGGTTGACAATGAACTAGGGTTAAAGCTTACTAGGCTACTATATCCTACATATGATGCGAAAATGCTCAGCCAAAATATAGCTAGAAAACAGGGAATTTACTTACATTGAGATAATGGAACTGAAACGTTTAGACATCAAAGCACTTAGACTGATGTCAGAGAACCTTAAATTGGATTATACTGACTGCATCTGCAATCAAAGCCAAACTCTTCGTCTTGAATCCAACTAAGAAATGTGTCAGTGGGCGTCCAAGAATTCCATCGGTTTTTCTAATGACTGCATACTGGATACTTCTGCAGAAAAGAATGCTATGCTGAGTGCAAGGACAATCCCTACTGCTGTTGTATTCTTCATGGCGAGAGGATGGATGAACAGGAAAGACGAGGAGAGGTTAGGTGTGGAGCACAGGGATTAAAAAGTCAAGGACACGTTCCAGGTTAAGCCGTAAGCTCACATGTATGACGATTCGTGGTTAGCATGCACCAGAGTTTAAAACTGCTTTCTATTCATGTCGCCGGACCTACGCACAAGGGGCAATATATTTCTATCGCAAGTAAACGGCGACCTAAACCCCATTCCAGTCACGAAACGCAGCACTTAAGCGTTGCTCGGTGCAAGGAGGCTGATCATATGTCCTGCAAGAAAAAAGACAGGATCAATCTGAAATCAGCACATAATGTACCGACTAGAACGGACAGTTTCTATCAAGATTAAGTGATAAGACGTTTTCCATACTGGTCAATTATGTGTTGTCAGAAGAACCCTGTTGAGTGCAATTGAGGATGGGAAAGGTCAGGTTACGACAAAATACCCAGAAAAAATTTCCCAGAAGTATTTATGGGTCGTTTTTTGAGTTGAGCCCCTTGGTGAGGCATTGAGTTGGGACACTCAGTAGCTGTGCTCAATAACACAAGAGCACAACTGCTCCATGTTATGCTTCACACGGCATAAAATATTGCATTTTACTATTGAGCCGCTTTTGACAATGATGTAGAGATCATCTGCTTCCCTCGGTTGACGTAACTGGCAAAGCCAAGCCGTGAGTCCATTTCGTCAATTTTACTTTGGGAATAAGGATTGAGAAAGTAAGAAGACCGCGACGACACGAAGTATACGGAGGAACCAACGCTCACTGTTTTCGCATTTCGCTTGACCAAGTGATCTCCTTGAAAGGGGGAGTATTTAAACATGCTCCCAAAATCCCTAGGAAGAGAGCAATGATGGTCTCGAAGACAATCTACATGCCATGATTCTCCAAAATGTCCACAGTGATACAGATATTAACATACATCTTGCGGAATAGGACCCTCTGGCCGCTCAAGAGCCTTCAAATGAGAGAGGTCTGTCAATAACAAAAAAGCACATTAAATCTTACTCAGGCTGGTAGTCAAGAACCACTTACGTTCATATGTTGAGAATGCAGCTGAGAAGATGAATTAGTCCAGCTCGGTGAGTTTTGCTGACTACGTACCATGAAATATACCTATAGTTGCAAGCAAGAGGAAAACGCGTCCCAGCATGCTGGTCGTTAGTCACCAAAGACGGGCATTCGCGTGAACGTCACCATTCAATTAAAGCTCGCGTCCACGTGGTCGATATACTTACACTTGGCTCTGGCCACCTACCTACTCTCACCACCAAGCCTGGTCCCATTGACAATGGCATTTCCTCTGCCAGAACATCTACCTAGGCGCCCGGTTCCCATCGATGTTTCTTCCAAGATTCTCTACAAAATAGACTCCGCTACGAAGGAGACCCTAAACTCGTCTCTGGCCTCATCATGGATTCGAGAGTTGGATGAGTCCATTCTATCACGAAAGTGAGACTAAGTTAATATAATACCAGTTATGTATCCTAACAGGGGGGTTTCGTTTTCAATAGCAACGTATTCATGACCGTATTCAATCCGACCTCCCCAAATTCCGCGCCCAGTTAGAGACTTCAAAGTCCGTCCAGGCGCGATATGACGACCTAACTGCGAGAGTCAATGAACTGGAAGATTACTTTTCAAACCAAGAGGTAATCTGGTCGTCCTTATTACTGAAAACTATGCTTAGACAGAAAAATCTAGACAGGCATATTCCCAACTTTAATATCTGCTTTAGAGGGACATTCGGCCTTAGCACAGGAGGCCAGCAATGCGAAAGTCGTTTATGAAGCTTCGTCATATCTTTTGGATTGCAAGAAGGAATATTCGATGTTGGAGTCTCTGGTTCAAGTCGGAAAGTTGCCCGAAGCTGTAAAGAAAGGCGAAGAGGTCCAGACTTTACTCCAGAAAGAGCCAGAATCTTTGAAAGAGACAAACGTTTGCGCTAGTTTCAAGGTACGCGGTGACATCTGCTTTCATTACTATGCTCAACTTCGAAGCAGCAAAATTGTAACACAACGAGTGCACGAATTCAGGACCAACTCAATGATGCTTACTCAAGAAGCGTCATTATCACGCCCAATGAAATTATAATTTACCCCATGGTGCAAGGTCTGCCTTGAAATTTCTTGATTCAACGATACTTTAAGTTAATAGTTGATTAGTAAGGCAGTCCGAAACAATACTGGACCTTCCTTCCATTCTACATGCACTTTCGTCCACTTCCCTGGCAAACTATCTGTCAACTCTGCAAAGGGACATTATGGCTTATTTTGTTGACCATATTCTCAAACAGCCCTGCTCCACAACCATCGAGACCTCTCTGACAAATGAAAGCAGGCTATCATTAATCCTTTTACCACCAAATACTGAGGATCTTAGTACACGCCTTGACAATGTATCAAAGATCCTCGAGTTTTTGGTTTCCCAGTTATTCCAACATCTCCCTAATCCAGAAGGTTCACAATTTACCCATAATTTAGCTAAACCTATCACAACCAGCATTTTGAACAATTTGCTAATGCCATCCCTCCCATCTTCCTTCGGGCTTCTACCCTCCTATCTATCTTTCCTGAAAAGGGCTGTCCTTTTTGAAGAGAAAGATATTGGCTGCCTTTTAAACTCTGATGTCCACGACGGTTCTATCAAGGCCTGGTCTAATGGGGTTTCTAGACATTATGAAAGGCGAAGACGCGTTGAAATCCTTGAGCGAGCACGCACAGAGATCCTTCAACCCGAGAATCCTACCGAAACCTTTGAAGCGGTAAACGAAGGTGGCCCAGAGACATCTTTGCCCAGCGTTATTCCTAATCAAATGGACGAAGATTTCAAGGACGACGCATGGGGTTTTGACGAGCCTTCCACAGCTGGGCCCGTCGAAGAATTAGCAGATGGATGGGGTTTCGGGGATGAATTGGATTCCGAACCTACGACAACCGAGTCAGACAAGGCCGACGCTGAGGCACCTACAACGCCAACTGACGTCAAGAAAGGTTCGGAGAAAGGACCAGAACCAGCAGATGCTTGGGGCTGGAATGAAGATGAGGGTCTCCCTTCAGAAGATACACCGGAAGACAATGCATGGGACGACCCTTGGTCAGAACCTGTGGAGTCTAATGCCACTCCTGATCCTCCTAAGCCTGCAGGTCCCGCAAAAGCAGCCACTCGCTTAGAAAAGATGGCCTTCAAGAATAAAAAGCACACAAACGGGGCTTTTCAATCATCACCTATTCCTCCACCTGAGCCTCAAAAGCCAGAAAAAATAATTATGACTCCTCCATCCCCTGAAACCAAGCCTAATATAATGCCCCTTGTCAAAACCAGCCGTACCAATGGCATCAAACGACCAGCCGAAGTCGTAACTACTATAGCTCCAAAGGAATACTACAAGGTTCCTAAGCGCACCAGACGTATCCTAAAAATGGTAGAGGCCGCCATAGACGAAAGCAAACTTTTCTATGCTTCCAACCTATTTCCTTCATCCAGTGCACCGAGCGATGGTCCATCACAACCAGGTACAGCCCTTGCCCATTCGGCGTCATCGATAATGGAGCTCTATCAGGCCTTGTATCCAATCAAGTTTGCCCAAGAACTTCAATCTCCCGATCGTAGTATGCTCTTTTCGAATAGCTGTTGCTATATGACGGGAGCTATCCAGCGTATCGAGGACACAATATATGGCCAGCCCATTCTGAAGGAGCGGCTGACCGAGTGTAGAAAACGCTTACAAATTCTGGGAGACAGCTGGTTTCACGATACCATTGTAAGTACTGCATCGCAAGTGATTGGTGTCCCTGACTCTGGGACCTCAGGAACGAGAACAGGTCAAAGTCGATACTACACTTGGAGAAGGGGCTCAGGGTTTCGCTTATACCGCTGATCAGGATCGTTATGACGAATGCGAAGCCGCGGTCAACCAGGTCCTCAAGGATATCAAACGGCTCTCCCAGAGCCTGAAGGTTTGTCCTTTACCTCTTAAGAGCTGTATATAATCTTAGCTTGCGTATTTTTGCAGGGTATCCTTACCAAAAGCAAATATTATTTTGCGATAGGGTCTGTGACAGATAGCGCCTTGTCAAAAGTGCTTCGCGATATATTGGGATTGCCCGATATTCCTGAGTTGGAATCACATAGGTTAAGTGAACTGTGCCACATATTCAATTCCCTGGAGGGTTTGTTCAATGAAGATTCAGAGCAAGTAAGGCCATATGTCCATGTTTTCTCTATCTTCTCTTAATTGATAATAACGTTCATTGCACAGCCATCTTTTGTAGTATCATACGTGCCAAGCTGGCTGAAGTTCTCGTATCTCTCGGAATTACTGGTCAGGCATTATTTCTATTAGTGAATGTCAATCATTATGCTCATAATCCCAATAGGAAGCGTCTCTGGCAGATATAACGTACTTATTTGAGCAGGGGGCCCTTGTTGATTTCCGTGTGGATGAATTGGTGAATTTAGTCAGGGCACTCTTTGCAGACACTGCACTACGGACAAACACTATCAACAAGTTGCTTAGTGGTCACCCACAGCCTTCCCAGTAGTCAATGTTCTATATATTGTGCTGCCGATTTCCCTAAACTAGAATGACATTATTGTTGACTGTCAGCCGAGCCCTTCTTGTCAGTGTACGATTTTAGTCTGAAAAGTCAGCATTAAATGGAATCCGCAGGAACATGCGAGAACACCAACCGCTTGTAATCGCGTTCCACTTTAGCATCCATACCCTTTGTCTTTGGATTGGCCCCTTCATCATCAGATCCCCCTTTCTTCTTCTCTTTTCGCTTTTTCTTCCTATCATATGATTCAGCAGCTTTATCTATGGCCAAGAGATCTTTAATTGATGGTAAAGTGGAACTAGCGAGTGGGACGAGACGGATTGGCCGCTGTTCCCCTTCATCGTCGCTGCCCAATTGCTCTGGAGGTAGTGATGCACTATTACGTGGCGCAGACGGAAAGGGTATTCTGGGTCTTGTTTCAGGTAATGGTTCATCAGTTTCTATCCAACGCCTCGGTGCAGTCGATGTCAGGAGCTCGTCTTTAGGTTCTGAAGTATCTGGGGCCTGCGGTCGACCGTCATGATCTTCATTGTCATCATCAAGAGTAATGCCTTCATATTCGCCCGCACCGGCAAAAATGTCGAAATCATCATTAACAGGTTCCTCGGACTCTGGAGGAGCGGATGGTGCTGTCAGAGTGGGCGGGGGTGCAGAACTACTTGACGCTGTAGGTTCGTTGACAGGTTTGACTACTCCCTCCAGCTTGCATTTCTTCTTTTTCTTCTCTCCATCGGTCCCCTCTACTTTCGACTTCTTTTTGCTAGATGATGAACCTATGGGTTTGAATCCAATTGGTTTAAATTTTCCTTTTTGCTTCGCCTCCTCTAATAATCGAGTTTCTTCCTCTGGCGCTCTTGGAGAGGTTTGTGCAGCTCTCTGCTCTTTGAGTTCTTTGATCAAATCCTCCCTCGTTCGTTTCTTCGGGACCGTTGGTTCATATTTAGACCCTGCTTCTTTATATGCTTGGTCCAACTCGTCAATATCTTCGGTAGTCAACGCAGATCTTGCTTTATTTTGTTCCAGTAAGGCAAAATCCAGGCCTTTTACAAGGATGGAGTGCTCGCTGTCTCCGCCAAGGTATTTTCTCTGAGCTTCCACCTGAACAAGAAAAGTTGTGGTCTTAGCTATGAGTAGACATCAATATTTCGTCCCCAACCTTGGCTCTGTCTTCACTACTCGCATTCCTCTTCTCGAAGTCCTCAAGCACCGCTTCCACCTAGGAATAGTCAGCGAGAGTAATGAAAGGAAATGACCAATACCAAAGAGCATACATGGGCGTAATCATTTCCATTTCCAGTCCTACGTTCTGAAGCACGGTCTCGATATTTGGATTCCTGAGGTTTCTTTACGTTCCTAGGTTTAAACGCTGGCTGAGATGCATCCACAGTCTTTCTTTGCCGTATCCTCAATTTCATTTCTTAAAGGTATACTGTTAACGCACTTTGGAAGAGGAGCAGTCGCGAATGAGCCACGAGAGCCGGTTGCAGGAGAACCCGTAGCCTTACGCTCTTGCAGAAGTCGCCGAAAGGAATCCTGAATAACAGGTGGGCATGAGTAACAGGGTTGTCCATAGTCAAGGGTTCCGGGCGTTATTTGACGTTACCTGGTCCATATGCAAAATACAATGGGGTTTGTGTTCCAATGTAAGTGGGTGGAACTTAAGTAAAGTATTTGTTCATGCTTGATTTGAATCATAACATGTTGAGCACAAAGGAACTTTATTTATTAAATATGATATTCGTGATTTCATGTATACAGTAAAGGTCGTTAAGATCGTAATGTCAATAGTATGCTTCAGATTCTACAGTCACGGTGTCGGGGCCTCCTTCGATGGTCACCTACGACGCTGTCCTCTAAGATCATCGGCCTTCCCTCAAACAGAGGGAAGCTCCAAGCCATGTGTGCAATATCTTTGGACACAAATTTAAATTGTGCATCTCCGCTCCGCGGTTCAGCTACTGAAGTTGTTTTCGACATGCGTTCAAGCATGGGATAGCGAATATCAAGCAGGGCAGGTTGGGCAGCCGACAACGGACTTGGAGAAGACTGAAGATGGGAAGGTGCTGTATTTAGTTGAGTGCCGCATTCTTTACACTGGCGATATTCCGCTGCAGTGGGGGCCAGGACTTTCTTTTCTGTCAGCTGAGAGTATTCATACTCGGAACCATTTGAAGCATCCAGTGACTTCAAATCAAGGGGCCGAGACACATAGCTTTGTGCTCCGTGAGTGGAATGGATTGGCGAAGCTGGTGGAGAAGAAGACCCTGTTGGTGCTGCCTTAATGGATAAAACAGGAGGAAGATATTGCTTGATTGGCGGTTTGTTGTTGGGTTCGCCTCTATTCGGAGAATAATACTGCCTTGGACTTGAAGATATATTTTCCTTCTCAGAATGAGGTCGAGATGTGGTGGCATCTAGATACTTGTACCCTGACAGAGCTGTACGATGGGCAGACTGCTGGCTCAACCCTCGGCGAGGAGGGCATGGGAGTCCGGGGAAAGTAATTGAAGCCGGTTCGAAAGTCAAATCAAGAGCAGGACTTTGAGGCGACAGCGTGTGGCGTCCAGTTGAGTTTCTTAAATATTCTTCCGGGTCTGATCGTGGCTCATTAGAGTGCCTATCACCTACACGTGCGTCCGAGAGTTGGACAGGTCGGATCTCAGCCTTGCTATTAACAGTCGGGGTACCTTCGCATTCGAGTTTTGTTGAGGCAGGAGAAGGATAGGCTAATGCTCGACCATGATCGTCGGCATAAAAGACGACTTTGGGACGAGGGCTTGGAGAGGATTGCTTATCTTGGCGTTCTTCTCGCTGTAGACTTGTCCGCTTCATGCGATTAGGTGGACTGTTGTACTCAAGATTGGGTGCCCGGGTCGAAGGAACGGCAACACTGCGAGACTGCGTATGTCCGATGTGGTCTTCAACCGGTGTTCGCATTTGTGTAGATTCTGAATCGTTCTGCCCTCGATTAGGTGGCTTCTGGTCGGCCTCGACATGTCGAATAACGTTTACGTTTCGTTGACGCTCAGTGGCAAGAAACTCGGCGGGGGGCACATGGCGTCGTCGTGGAATTACGGGAGAGGGAACGGGAGAAGGGCTATTAGAATGAGGGGATTTCGTGATGTTAACATTATTTTGGCAGTTGTACTGAGAAGTGCTAGGAAGTCCTACGGGCTGTACTTTCACGCTGGGTGGTAGAGTGGGAAGCTCCTTGTTCCTCCTATGTAAGTTCGAAGGAGCGGAAGGTAGTTCTGGTTGGCGCCTACGAGGTGTTTCTGAAGGGGACAAGGATAAAACTGTGTCAATTTCTGCAATAAAATGCATGTCCCCCACTAATAGCGTGAATTTTGTCCCTGGCTTGACTTCAAATGTATCGAGTGTTGGCCTGACGTAGAAATACGATGAATCCCCTGGATCAGCCTGGATGCCTAAATAAGGTAATTTGCGAATATATCGAACAAGAATCTTGGCTCCTTCAAGGGTAAGGACGCTGTACATCCCGACAGCAGGCAGGGAGACATGGTCGTGAACACGAAGTTCTCCCGTGCATGGGTCAGGTAAGACCTGAACTGGATAAGCAGCATTTACCAGTGACTGTTTTGCTTTTGGTCGTAGGCTGCCGAAGGCAAGCTTCTTCAAGAAGACTTTAGGCATATGGCTGAGTATAAGTCAGAGAAGAGAAAGTCAGCAACCGAAGATTGCCAGTCAAAGCAAGAATAAAGCTTACGGAGGTTTCAACTTAAGAGACTTGGGTTCTGTAGATGCGATTTCCAGCGGATGAGACAATGGGGGGATTGGGTGAGACTAGACGACTGGGATCGAGTTCTTGAGGAGTAATAAGCAGCTGCATCGGTAAATGATTTTATATTTACCTCCTTTGCGAGTTTAAGCGCCAGGGACGTCGTCATCGACCATAGCAGTATTGTTATTTTGTCGTGGGCGTCGTGAGGAGAGTTGTCGTGGCGAGAAGTTTACAATAAAATCAGACGTCGTTAGAGGAGAACAAGCACGCCTCTGTGTGGGTCCGAGCTACATACTGCTCAAACTCTTGTTGTCCGTGGATCCACGAAGAACGACATCTCCGGATTGACAGGCGCACAACGAATTTTGCTCTTGTAATTGGTCCGGGGATTCATGGCGAATGACGGATGGTGCAAATTAAATTGACAAGCAGGTACAGTACTACAGGTTTCGACGGCCTTCACACTGTTGTCTTTGAAACAAAGGTTACCATCAAATAGTACTCACATTTTCACAAAAGCAAAGACGTCCACCATCCACCAGCCCAACACTAACCAGAAAAAGAGACTCAAAGCTGAGATTTGATATGACAGTCCGAGAAGTGAAGTAAATTTCATTTTGGTGGTCTTCGGTGTAATACTTACATGGTGACCGTTTTAGCAGACAAGCTGAAGGATGAGGGAACCAAACCATGTAGACCCAAACTACAGTAGCAAAGAAATGTATGGATTGTATTATGATACAAAGGGATACACCCATTTATTTCGTCTGTAACTCATTATTATTTAAGTGTTCATTCAAAAACTTCTTCATCGTCATCTTGTGCACTTTCCCTTTATCTAGAGAATAGATTCAGTCAGACAAAGTTCAGACAGTGCAGCTGCGGAAAGATTTGACACACTTGTTCTCTGCATCTCTATTTCTTCCTGGTCTAAAAGAATGTAATGCAAGAAAAACCGCCACTTCGCCAGCAGGATAACATAAATAAAATGGGAAGGAGTGAAAGGTCAATTGATTGCAATGAAACGAAAGAGAATTGTAGTGGTGCAGACAACGAGGAGGATTACATGAAACCCAGGAAAAGAGCCGCAAAGAACACGTATGAGGAAGTTGGTATAGGAAAGCAAGTAAGTATGAGACAGGAAAACACTGAGATTAAAATGGATGATTGTATAGATTCACGAACGGGTGGCCTGTAAGACGGTATTGTAGATGTACCAGAGACAGTTACCGAGAAGGGGGATTGGGGGTAGATATGATTCAGAAGTCCGTGTCTTTGCGATTTGTCCAAATGAATCATTGCTTCTTAATCCGTCTATCCTGCAACAACCAACAAATACTCTCAGCATTGAGACGCAGAAGTCCAGAGAACAAGAAAGAGAAAACTGGACAGATATGACGATGAAGGAAGGATCGAACTATGACGACAGTCTTCATGCGGCGCTGTATAAGAACAAATTGTTTGTCGCAGCAATCTAAAAGAACGCATGAATCAGATCAGGGTGAAAGTATTAGAGGCAAAAACCCACGGCAATTGTGTTCTCTCTTGGATGCCAGCTTGCATGGAGGATCTTCTTGTTGAAATCAAGGGTTTCCAATTGCATCGCGTCCCTCAAGCCACCAGGCCTAGGTCCATTCTTCAAACCCTGTTTGTTGCCTGGTAATGGTCCGCCGATCTTCTTTGCCTTGAACGCTGACTTGTCGGCTTGTAGTACAACATCATTTAAGGTATCGACATCGTATATCCGGAAGTAGTTGTGGTATGACCCAGTCAACACATGCCTGTCAGATTCAAATATTAGCATGCTACAGAATGCGATCGAAGAAAGCAATAGCGGCGTCGTTAGGCAGAGCTAAGCAGAAGTGAAACGCACTTGTCATCTCCTCCCCAGATACACTCGAATTTATCAAAGATGCAGTCGTTCTCGTACAGATCGCACAGCTTGCCCCTTAGGTGATCATGAATAGGAATCGTTTTCACAGGTCGGTTCTCCATGTTAATGTCCCAGATCTTCAGTGATAGGTAGTCCCGCGAGAGAATATAACGGCCATCGCGACTGAATTTGACATCTGAAATGGAAGAAATAATTTCAGAGAAGAATGAACGTGTGGAGGGGTCTTCCTCTTCCTCGAAGCCTGGGGTAGGAACAGCTCGGTCAGATAATCTTAATCTTACGAGAAAAATAATGACACCCACATTTCGCGTGGCGGTCGCACAAGGCCGAGTCTCGCATATCTGCAAGTTTGATGTTACTTTTTGAACTGGAATACATGAAAAGATTGCATTGTGTAGGATGAAATTCGGTAGCAGTGATCACTTCTGTCAGTTCCTCCATATTGACGGGCTTGATGTCGACAATATCTTTTTTTACGAATATTAGTAATCCGGCGTCGGTGTCGCCCTTAGGCGCATGGGACAATAATGGGACTTACTAAAGCTCTGGTCACTGGTATTGAGATTCCAAAGGTTGATTCGCAGATCGTCCGCCGAAATATAGGTTTCTTGGTCAGAATTTACGGAGATGGAGTGAATGTGGTATGCATGGGCGTTGGAGTAAACCTTCCGGGGAACAGCAGCGATGATATTATCCTGCTGAGTCATGCGAGGCAATCTTAGGTGGCTGGCAGTGGTAGGTGGTGCAGTTGGTTGTTGGCCATCGAAGTGGTTTGATTCTGACACTACCCGGAGCGACTTCTCGAAGACTTTCCAGAGTTTTATCGTTTTGTCTGAAACAATGGAATGTCATAAAAAGGACACAAGAAATACGAGTTTGATAACTACCATTCGTTGACAATAGGAAATGTGCGGCATTTTGGCGTTTGCACCATTTGATCTTGTTAATCTTCTCTTCGATTTCGAGCGATTTGAGATAATCGAACTCTGGTTCATGCGATTGGAATTCAGTGTAAAACTTGTATTCGCATCCCTTTTTCTGGACGATGAGGAAGATATGTCAGTTAAGGGGTTTCAGATAAGGATTAACGAGAAAGTTCCACAATAGTGCCATCTGTCTATGGAGGATATAACGACTGACCATTTCATTTCGTTCAAACAGAACGACGCGTCCGCCCTTGTCTCCTGTGGCGAGATAATTTCCTGTTGAATCGAACTCCACCGTAGATATGATGTCGGCTGCAAGCAGGAGAAGCTAATTAGCAAGCACCACTAGATAACCAGCAGGCCTCATGGTGCAAGTTTGATGCCCAGATTGAAGCAGAAGGTACGCACCCTCTGTGATATCTTCAACATCGCCTTTGTCACCAAAGCATTGAGCAAAGCGCCATCCACCTGAGCCTGAGGGGTCTTCCATCATGGACCTTGGATAATGTCACGCGAGGATTGAGATGAAATGGTCGATCAGAAAGATGACTGTTTCGTTCAAGACGAATATAATGAAGCTGTTCAGTTGAGTGGCAAGGGCGATGAGCAAGTAGATGATGGACGACGGTGTGCAGAGGGGTCCTTTGTTAAGATTCGAGTGAAGCGTGTGCAATGCGAGGACAACAGGTCCGCCGTGACAATTGTGACAGGTGCTGACGTAATTTCTCGGCGCTCGCCATCAGCGTGGTCAATCACCCGACATTTCCCTTCCAACCTTGAAACACGCACACAACATTTACAATGGCCATCGCACCTATCACTGGAAAACTGAGAAAACGCTTTTGGCTCGACCTTGGCTGTGCTTTGGGCCTTGGTGTCTCTGCTGGGTACACTTGGTGGTACGTCTCTTCGTTTTAGCCTCATGTCGCGTCGTTGACAATTTCTTGTAGGTACGGTTATCACCTCAAAGCTCGTGAGTCGCAAGCTTGCATTCGATTTTGACTCTGGAGACCCCACTAACTTCTTTTCTTTAGTCGAAAACCAGGAGAACTACTACATCAAACTTGAGAAGGAGAGGGCCAAAGCGGCATAGGCAGCGTAGAGGGGAATGGGGGATTCATTACCAGCACGAAACCTTCTAGTTCTAGAGCGGCCCAGCCCAAATTCAGCGTGTCAACACCCAATTCATTAATTTCATACTCATTGCAAAACGACATTGATATCTAAACTATGTGATATATCCAGGGCATAATCCAAGCAAGAATAAATTAAGAAGCATTATACTACCTATTGAACACCCCTAACCGCTTCAATTCATCGCAGCTCGCAATCACTTCACTGTCGATCTTTTTGACCTTTTCCCAGTCCGTCCCAATGCCAAAGATCCCTACCTCTGCTTCCTTTGCTCGCTCCTTTCTATCCATTCCATTCCGACATTGCGCGTAAAGGTCTTGAGTATACACTCGGTCGATCATGTCTTCAAATTTCTGAAGTGCTGGTCCACGTTGCTTTCCTTTGCCTTTGACTACTTTCCGTGTCTTGGACTTTCCATCAGAATCTTGCCTTGAACTATCGGTGGACTTCTGCTTGTCGTCTATGACGTCCTCGACCACCCGCCCTAGCTTGATACCTTCTTTGGCCAATTCTGCACCTATCACTGGGTGATTTGTGAATTCTGTCGGATTCACAAAATAGTGAATGCCCAACCCGCCGGTCTCCATTTCCGTGTTGTATCTCGCAGTCAACCCAAATGAAAAACGAGGGTCAGGCGGTGGAGGCGTCGAAAAAAGATTTGGTAAGGATGAAATGAAAGAAAACGCAAACAATAAGAGAAGAGGGAGCAATTGAATAAATAATGAGCGAGGTTCATTATTGCCGCCATTTTGCGCTGTTCCACCGCCCCCTCGTGTAAATGTTTGTGTTCGAAAGCCAGGGCCTCCAAATGTAAATACGGCTACAGACAAATCATCAGCTCCATACGAGAACATAAATTCGGTATAAAATACGCACTTGGCCCACCACCGAAGCTCGTAGCAAACCCGGGTCCAAAGCCGCCGCCACCACCTCCGCCTCCTCCAAAGAACATATTGAATAAATCCTCTGGACTGAGCTCTCCGTCGAACCGAGTAGCACCGTTGGAGGCAAAGCCAGATGAACCCGAAGACATTCTACCAAAACGATCTTCTGGGTCACTCCCGTTGTCATAAACCGCGCGTTTCTGTGGATCTATGATGCCAATATCAGCAAAGATTTAATTCATTTAAAGTATAATATCATGCCTGAAAGTACTTGAAATGCCTTTGAAACAACTTGGATTTAAATTTAGGATTTCCGACCTGTTGGGAATATCGGCGATGTACTCACGCTTGAACGCTTCGTCTGCTCCCGGTGCCCCATTCTTGTCAGGATGTAAAGCCAGAGCAAGCTTTAAAATGCGATGAATCTCCCTTGCAAATATGCAAAGACGGAACGGTGCAGACCTTGCGATATGCCTTCTTGATTTCACCGTCCTCGCAATCCTTCTTTACGGACAGAATCTCATAATATTCCGTCACTTTACACGACCGCACGCGCTTGACCAAATTCGCTTGCTCCGGCGTATATTCCCTCTTCTCACCACCCATTCCACCAGCCGTACCATTTCCGTTAGCTTTCGGTTGGGTGTATCGGTGCTTAATGCCAGCTGCCGACGGATGTTCCTCCGTCGTTGAATTCGAAGCTGATGAAGGTCCGCCGTTTTCCTTCTGCTCCGACGCGGATGCAGCCTTGTTTACCAGAGCCAGCAGCTTCGTGGCCTCCGGAGTCTCAAAGAGCGCGATAGACTTCAAACAGAACTTGCGAGCCGAGGTATAGTTCTCAGAATCCAAGTGACGTCGAGCGATGCCCAGGCATCGTAAAGCCTCGTCCTTGTTGCCTTCCATTGAACCTAGTCTGGTGGCGGCGCTGGAATCGAGCTGCTGCAAGCCGCCTACGTACAGGGGTACCTTGAGCCGCTGAAAGAGATGGGACGTGGACTTGTGGAGAGAGTCAGGAATTGGAAATAAATATTTTCCACGCGACATACCCTTCTCGGTAGCCACGTACCCATGATTAGACTTAGCAGATAAAGCATAATTCCATTTGATTCCGCGCGTTGTTTGTAATCAATTACTTAGTTTCCTTCAACGCTCGAATGCCCGCGTCCCCCCTGCTCCAGCTTGGGCTGTAGCAGCGCCTTCTAATAAGGAAGAGAACCCCGAGTTAGCTAGATTTAGGGCAGAATGGTTGGCCGAGCTCCAGTCGCGTAGAGCGGCTGCAGCAGCAGCCGCATCCCAGAAACCTGCCAGCACGAGTCACGTCGCGGGATCATCTGTGGAGGCATTGCAATTGACTTCAGAACATAATTATTCTGCGCAGCTCTCCGCGAAATCCACCCTTCCTGCTTCTTTTTCCAAGGAACCTGCTCCGAGCCCTTCTCTTCCTACAGACCACCCCGCATTGAATAATGGAGAAATCGTCAAACCTCCAGCGTTTAGGTCAACGACCCTGGAAAGGGCTTTGAATGTCTACCGCAGGGCAGTTGAGCTTGAGCAAAAGAGTGAGCTCGACCAAGCCTTGATTCTCTACCGCCAAGCATTCCGATTGGTAGGTCTCTCGTCTTTCAGCAACGATCTGATACAAGCTCAAACTAGACTATCACAGGACGATAATGTTGACCGTGCATATCGACGCGAGGAGATGCTCAAGTCCATTCTGAGAGAACAGCGAGCACTGCAGGTAACCAAACCTTCTGAAGAGGTCGAGGACTTGGCAGCAAGCTTCCAGTCTTCTGTCGCAATCAAGCCCAGCAGTGGGCAAGGCGTCCCCAGCATGGTGACCGGTACTCTGGCTAGTCTGATTCAAGGTTTCATAGAGATGGAGCTCAAATTTGAACCTGAAGACGAAAATGAGCCTGTACTACTAAACTTGCTGCCTGAGGAATTGCTTGTCGTCATCCTCGGAAATTTAGATCCAACGTCAATAGAACGTTTTGCTGCAGTCAGTAAAAAGGCCAGGATAGTTACATTAGATCCTGGTATATGGAGGTAATCTTTCCTCATTCGCATTCTATTCATCACTCACTTTTCGCCGCAGAAAACTCGTTCGCAGGACGTATCAGCCTCCGCAAATTCCAGACTACGAGTCCATCATTCCAGTCACCGAAGGTTTCCTGTGGAATTTCCGAAGATTCTTCATTGAACATCCCAGACTTCGACTGGATGGTGTTTACATTGCGACTTGCCACTACGTGTATGTTTAGATATTTCCATCCATTGCTGCACCGATTTGACCGGTTCCATAGACGACCAGGTCTCAGTGAAAATTCATGGGTCAACGTGAGTTTCCCTCGAACAGTTATTCCACGGAGCAGTCATTCTGACACTCGTGCAGACTAGCCACCTTATTACTTACCACCGCTACTTGTGAGATAAATGTTCCTATCATGTTCTTTGGTCATTTAAACATTTACAGACGGTTTTATCCAAATGGCCAAGTTTTGTCTCTTCTCGCAAACGAGGAACATACCCCACAACAGATTATCCCTATCTTGAAACCTACTCTCAGGATGAATGTGAGTGCATTTTATTCCTAGTAGTTTCCAATCATGTAATGCATCACAATAAATTCGCAGGGTCTCTACTTTGGACAATGGAAGCTAGTCGGGACCACTGTACATATAACCAACCTCATCGACGCAAGCGGCCGGTTCGCGCTCCCGGTCTCAGGTGCCACAGGGCCCAGTCCGCCTCCGGAACCATATTCTTCGTCATCGGGCACTGGCGAAAAGGCGAGGTACGCTTTCCTAATGACCCTCAACCTCCGCTCGCGCCCCATGGGACGATGGAATAGGATGGACATTCAGTTATATGAGTCGCTCAATGTCGAGACAGGGGATGTCAACCCCATTGTGCTGAAACACGAGAGACCGTTCTGGTTCTCTAAAGTCCGGTCGTACACTCATTAGAGAACAGGGAAACGAGAGAACTGAGAGCAAATCTGTACGAAATATAAATACCATTAAGTGCGTTAGAAAGCAAATTGTAAAGATACAGGGACCTTGGATATCACAAACTAGATTGTAATTAGGGTAAATGTGTGGGGGTAGATTGAATGTATATTTATTAAGAACGAGTGAAATAGAGGGAAAGCAAATTTCATTGGTCATCAGAACTCTCGCTCCTACAGACTTGCGTCGCTCGATTCAATTTTCTTGTTTTAAGGAACCCGTCAGTAAGCCACGTAGGCCACACAGAGAAGGGGAAATCCGGCATAAAGCCCTAACCAGAAGACCACGTTACCCATTAACTTGTTACGCTTAATAGCAGGTAAACGGCCGACGACGATGAGTGGAATTTGGATTAACTGTAGCGTGAACAAATACATCCTGATGCAACATGATCTGAACCAGCCTGCACAAGCATATAAAATTTCTGGACGCATACCTGATCTTGCGCGTCACGACGACCATGACCAATTCATGCGCACATGCACTAAGCAGGAAAGTCACCAACATCGCCGTCGTTTTTGAAACGCGGTAGCTCATGATAGTCTGCGCGTACACATGCCGCAACAAGAAAGTGTGCACAGGCTTATTCCACTTGCGAGAAAATTCGTCCCATGATGTTGAGTTCCACCTAAAGGAATGTCATCATGTGATTATTATTCTGTCATAGCAATGACACTAAAGATAAATTGCACACTGCAAAATGGAGCAGAGAATTTAAGCTGAGCATCCGTGGCACGTCGAAGGAAGACTACATACCCAATCCTCGTAAAATTGCCTGTCAGCAAAGCTATAGTAATTAGACAAGTCAGCCATGACGTTGGAAAAAAGGTTTGAAGCCACATACTAAGAAAGCTCAGCAAAACCATTGCAAATACATTCTTCGAAAGGAGACGCCCTTTGAGAAATCCGGTCCCGTGAACATATTAGGAAAAGAGGCGACGTACCGAAGATGATATAAAACAATAATAAATAAGCAGTCATGAAGGGCAGCGCGAGATCAAGTAAGGAGCGTAAAAATGACTGGTCAGCTGTAGGGGTGTACGGCAGAATAAAGCTTTCTGTCACGGTGTATAAAAGGGCGAAGGTACCGAAGGTCGCAACCTACAAGGATGTAATGAGCGATATGTCAAAGGAAAAAGAAACAGACAGACTGTTTTTTCAAATACATATAAAGGGCGTATCCTATCTGTTCTCGGATACTCCAACTCATAGACAAGTGTTGGGATGAGTTGGTATACGACAAAGTTTTTCCATGTGATAGTATCCGGCCACTTGACGTATGAAGGTCCAGAGCTGATAAGCTCGTTCTGTAATTCTGAGTAATCCTGTGCCATAGCAGAAATTTGCGGATCTGGGTGATGTACAAGCAGATGAGACGCGAGACCTGCAGGCAGTTTATCTGCTTCAACGACAAAAGTCGTTGCAGTCCCAGAAGCAGCTTTAGACTCTTGTATAGCTACATCGACGTCATTCCCGTTGGCCACTTCACTTCGTAACTTGGACTGAGCGGCGACAGCTTTCAGTCTCTTCTTCAAAGCGCTCGCAGTCCTGACGTCAACATAAGATGTCGTTGAACCTTCAGGGATCGGCGGTGTACCTATCGGGGTGTGTTCGTGGGTGCTATTAGTGTATCCATTCACAGACGCCGATTCGTCTTGTGAATTTTGTGCGTCTGATTCTTCTTGCTGGGCGCGTGCAACTAGTAAGGCTTGATCCCATCCGCCCACGGACTTGGTGGCATTTTGGAGAGTAGCAAATAGACGATTGGACTGTTCGGTAACATGCTGGAGTTGGCCATTCACTGTGATATATGAATGCATTTTCATGATTAAAACCTAATCCGGGTTTGAATTAATGCCCAAGGAATTTAGGCCAATGACAAACCAGTGAATGCAAAGTTAGGAATCCTGATTGCACCCATGGCCAATTCCTGAAGCGCAAGTGAGCATTGATCGACAAATCCGTGGCAGTAAAAACAGACCTATTGAAGGTCCAATAAATAGCGCCGAAGAGTATTGTAGTCTGCAATAGATGCTGCAGGATCATGCCTGTCCAGTAGTAGCGTATCCAGCCTTTTTGCAGAGCCTTAGCGAACGGTACGCAAATGCCTGTGGTCAGAACAAGAAAAGCATCACTCAGAGCAAGTGTGATGGCATCTTGCGAAAACATAGCCGCAAACTGGAGGTTCAGCGGATGGCCATGGGCCTCTATAGAGCGCACATAGGATTGGACGGTGAATATGAAGATGGATATCCAGAATAGCGAAAAGAAGCCCTAAACGTGGCGATCGATAAGAGCAGGCTGGCAAGTTAATTAGTGATGAACATACACGGAATTCATTTGCTGAAGACCTGTCGTTAGTTATGTCGAACACGGATTTCCTCGGAGCAAAGGTGATGAGGGCTCTGAGTTTCTTGGAAGTGCGTGAACGGTAGGGCTTTGAGACATAGAGGGTGCCCGTGGATGTCTCGAATGCACCATTGGCGTTGTACGTGTCTACAGGCATAGAGAGAAAGGTTGATTGTCAGAGTTCTGCAATTGCCGTATTACGTCATGCAGCCATCATGACCGCACCCACGTGACTCTTATCGCGCCTAGCTCGGAGCGCGCTTTTTCGGCTTTACTCCGACTCCGAGAGCAACATGTCAACCAATCTGGGCTATCATGATGAGTGGTCCATGCATAAAAACTTAAGTAAGACTTTTGTCCATTGGCCCTGAGCTGGCAACCAATCCCTCCTTGCTCTTGACACTCATGGCCGACGGCGACAGACTCCTCCCAGAGTTGTACGACTATATCATCGACTTCCTTCACGATGACCACCTATCTCTGCGTGTCTGTGCCCTCGTCTGCCGTTCCTGGGTCCCCGCCAGTCGTTGCCATCTTTTCAACCACCTCAAACTTACCGGCAGTCCTCCCTCTCCGACTCGTACTTGGGCGGAGAACACCCAATGCCGCCGCATCTTCGCTACTATCCGTTCCTCTCCGCACATCGCGTCGTATATCCACAAGCTCTCCGTGGTGGAGACCAATGTCGTCCGACCATCAACGTATAGATGGGTTAATGGCGAAATCACGTTCCCATCTCTGCTCCAGAAACTCACGGGCCTTCGAGAGCTGGAGTTCCATTTCCCTCATCCAGGATCAGCCGGCACCAAGGTCTCCTGGTCGACCATGGTCTTTAGAGACATCAGCGATGCGATGTCTACCATGTTTTTAAATTCTCTTGTCCTCCGACAATTTTCGTTCAACTCCGTAGGCGACTTCATCAAGATCATAGATTCATGCCGAAGAGTCAAGACCCTACAACTTGACCATGTAGATATTGCCACCGTGACTCATATATCTCCTACAACCTTGGATCAGTTCTTCAATGCCCATTCGTCTGCTCAAATTCTAGAAGAAAAGAAGGCTGAAATAGAGAACCTCATCTTGCGGTCGAATAGCTCATATCTTATTATTCAAGCCCTCCTTCATTCTCGATCTCCTCTAGACCTGTCTTGCCTGCGTAGCCTTGTCATCAGTATCACACCAGGGAGCTACAGTAATGTGCTAGACTTCCTTAAGTCCACGCCAGGCTTAGAGAAACTCGAAATAGAAATAGACCAAGAATGTAAGTCGACCCATTTTTACCCGAACCCCAGAACATGTTGCTTACGGCATGCATTCACTCTGCCTGCAGTTGACTATGATGCCTATCTAGACCCGAAAGACACAATAGACTTGTCCCTACTTCCCTCTCTCCGCTCTCTCTCGTTTCAGAGTAGCGTTCTCCTCGGGAGAACCGAACCCCTTCCCTGGCTGTACACGACACTTTCGACAATCCCTTCAGACTCCTCCAAGCCCAATGTTCTCGAGGAACTTTTCTTGACTTGTATCGTCGATAAGCCGCCTCCGTCTCTCACAAATCAAGCGTTCGACAACATCCTCGGCGGATGGCGTAATTTGGACGACCTGCTTATCCAGCCGACCTTCGCCGCAATGCGGAGGTTTAGACTAGATTTTGCCATAGATAATCCGATTGGTGACGAAACAGTGGAAATGATCTCTCAAGAGTTTATCAAGCAGCTCCAAAACTTGAGAGGCAAAGGTGTTTTGGAGGTTGATTACTGTGAAGTTCGATAATAATAGACTAGACATTGGACGGCTGCGGTAGTTATAGAGCGATTGGTATAGGTTTCATGTTTGCTATTGGTAGTGGCTATATTTCGTTTACTTTCTGATTGTAGTATGGTAGATAGGTAGGTAGGTAGGTTAGCCGGTATATACTCTACAATAATTATCATCGTAATTTTACCAAGGTCAGCTCTTTCCGTAGAATTTTTAAAGAGTGGAAACGGGGAGCCGCTTCGGTGAAGTCATGCCTAATGCATTGCTCTTTCTTCCCATCTATGCATATTATATTAGCCAGCCCTTGAATTGGTGAAACGCTGTCTGACAGACACAACGCGTTGATCATGATGCAATCAAGCCGTGGACATAATCTGATTGGCTAGGAGGATTCATCCCAAGTTTCATTTTACTTTACTGTCAACTACAATGAACGGCTCAGAAGCATCCACCGTTCCTCCTCCTACATCTGTTCTATTTGCGCGGGGTGTAATAGCACGCTTAGCTACATGGGATACTCTGCGAGTTGCAGTGCAAGAAAGCTGGGGCGGTCCAGGCTCGTCAGCCAAACGCACCTGGCTAGCTTCAGAAATCGTCGACGCCTTCGAACAACAATCGCCAGTACCAGACGACCAATACATTGAAGAGATGCTTCTGCAAGTAATTGCTGACGAATTCGATGCTATTGTTGAAGATGGAAGCGGGGAGAGCGTTGCAGTGGACATTGTTCGTCTTTGGGAAGAGACAAGATTGGGGAAGCAGGATCTTGTGACTAAATTCGAAGAGGCAACGGAGAAGCTGAAAGGGAAGAAGATGATCGTGGAGGAGACAGAGGATGAGGAGTGGGAAGATGATGAGGATGAGGAAGGTGAAGGTGACGAAACGGATGAGAATGAGCCTCCTCAGCTTATAGAGCGCTCTCTACCGAGAAATCCAAAACCTGAACCTGAGGTTGATGAAGATGGGTTCACGCTAGTAAAAGGTAAAAATCGTAGATGAGGTATGCTCTGTTTAAATTTGCATTCTTGAAATCTATTTCTCATTTGCATATGGATCCCTGCTCAGATTCTTAAATATTCTGTTTCTCTCTCCCGGTATCGTCTTTCAGATTATTAGGAGCTTCATTTCTCGACCTTTTGAGCCAGAAGCCTCATTTGGATCATATTTAGAGGTTAACAGTCCAGCACTCGTAGAGGTTATTTCCTGGAAAATAAGAAGGGATCTGACATGTATATTTGGAAGTACCTTCATGGATTTTGTGTAGTATAATTCGACAGAGCAGTGGGCCACTGGCTTAGAAACATACAACTTTCAGGGCAGGCTTGAATGCCATCTTCCAGGAACGCCAGATCGAAATTTCTGCAGATTAGATTGCGGGGAAGGGGTGGAAGCGTGAGATTGCCTTATGCATCAAACCTCTGGGACTCTCAGATGATCAAATCCTTCCGGGGTGAGATAAGGTAATGGATACTCTGGGCCTTTGCGCGGGGTATGCGAACCAATAGTAATTCCTTATGATCCCCAATGAACGTCTGTTTCCAACGCAAACACCCCATAGGCTGTACGACTATAGGCTCGTGCACGTAGACTTGAAGGCGCCATCGCCCATCAACTGCCATGTCTACACATCATGAGCAATCTCTACCGCAGGAAATCTTTGACAGTGTAATCGACCACTTCCATGCCGATACTCACACACTCCAGACTTGCGCACTCGTCGCTCCTTCATGGCTATCCTCCTCGCGTGCACATCTCTTCCATCGTGTCGTGCTGAACCCACCGAAGCCTATTAAGAATACCCGGCCCTTTCGATTTGGGAAGAAGATGCATGGCTCGTCCTGTAGGAGGTTATTTGAATGCGTTGAGTCGTCGGTGGACAGCCGGTTAGGGAACCTTGCGGTTTACATAAGAGAGTTACACCTCTGCGAAGGCATGCTGGCGAGTGAATGGCTGGCGATCGAAGCAACACTTCCACGACTTCTCCGCGCATTGCTGAACCTCCGTCGATTTGAAATTAGTCGGGACGCATCCGTGCAAATTCAATGGAGCCAGCTCTCATCGAGCTGGAAAGGTGCATTGGAAGGACACGTGTTTCGTCTGCCGTCCTTCACGGAGTTCAAAATGAGCAGCTTAACGTTTAATAATTTGGAGGATTTGGGCAAAGTGCTCCGTTCGTGCAAACATTTGCGAGTGTTGGAAGTCGACCACATCATGTTCACAGATGAAAGTCCCTTTGGGCTGGGTGCTTGTGCGAAGGATGAGGTCCCCAGGGCCGAGAAGGCATCCCTGGACATGCTCGTAGTCGGTCCGAGGACGTCTGCAGCATTCATCACCTATCTTTCACACCCCTCATCTGGAGTCACAGTGAGCACTGTACGCAAGCTCAGCATGTCAATATCCAGAAACTTTGAAGATTTCGCGAAATTGTTGCATGCTTCATTATCTGTTGAACACTTGGAGCTCGGTTTAATGAACGACGGTGAGCATTTTACGTTTGTAGCTCTGTGGAATCCTGTTGACGTTTTCTGCAGTTGATTTAAAGGAATATTGGAATTTGGCACCCGAGAAACATTTTGACCTTTCGCAAGTCCCGCATCTACGGAATCTAAGGGTTAACATCGACGTGCTGCAGAAATTGGATGATCCGCTACCTTGGCTAAGCACAGTGCTCCGCACAGGTATCGATTCCGAACGACCGACGAGAATAAATCAAGTCCAGACGATCTGGATAATATATTCGCTCTACCTCCCGGCACCCTACATGGACAGATCAGTTAACACCACTATATTTGATGGATGGAAAGAGATTGATGATATTTTAAGCGGGACAGCAAAGCTTGGCCCAGGTGATGATGATGCTATCCAGGGGAGCTCGCATGGGTATCAGAATCTAGAAATTGTGAAGCTGGATTTCGCGCTTGAGAACCCCATTGGTTTCGGTGTCGCTCCTAGATTCTTGAAAGAAGTTGTCCTTGATAGCCCAGGGTTGGGAAAGAAGGATGTTTTGCGTATAAGTGCATCTGACACAAGTAAATAGATGACTGAGGCCCCCGGGCCTGCACTTTGTACACGACCATAATGACTATTTATTTTCCTATCAAAAGAGTGTTCTACTCACAAGCAATAAACTGAAAGACTGAATCCAACGTTTATTACTATTAAAAGCTCATAAACACAAATGTACGTAGCTTGGAAATATTGTCTGGCCCGTTCAAAGTATCATCTCGTGAAGTACATAAGGTAGACATTCTGCAGGACCGAAAGATTACTCTTGCCGGGTCGTTTAACACTCGAGCATGTAGGGTAAACACATGCAAGGCCTAGATATACCCGGCTAAGTCTTCGAAGGGACGATTTTGCGCACACGAGCGCAAAAAAAGACGTTGAAAATATCTCGACAGAAGTAAAAGCTCCATTTCATGATAAGCATAGAAATCCAATTGAATATATTCGAAGCTCGGAGAGGGTTGAAGTATTCAGCATTTGGATTGAGGAACGTTGGACGGTAGGTGGGCGTTGAAGAAAAAGAGGTGAATGGCAATGAAGCGCATTGACGGCTATATATTTAGAGTTGTGTTGTTGACGTTTGTTATTTTCCAATGCCCATGGTACTATGTCCCTTTGGCACTACTAACTCCGTTCTCACCACGAAACACTTCCTTGCACCTCCTCGAAGCATTGCAAGCGGGTGAGTTTCGATACCTTGCGACATGAGGACCGTAGCGGATAGCTCTTTTGTTCTTCCTCCAAATCCTGAATACATAGACTTCCCCAAGACAGATGGGACACAAACCACTTGGCCGCCAAATACAACGCGCGTTGTTGATCACGAAGGATGCGTCAACTATTACGACCCATTGGCCAATCATCATGGGCAGCATATTAGATGGAGAGTTCTTGTTGCAGAGGCCTTAGCCTTGGAATACAAATATCCTAGTGGGTTGCGTCTCAGTTTGATGGCAAAGTACTAATTTCATGATGGCAGAGGGTCCCAACTATGTTTTGCGTGATTTTCCCAAAAATTATCGTCTTTTCGACCACAACAAGGGTCCTGCTGTTGGACCCAGACATGATCTATACTTATACGGTGGGCACGACTGGCATTTCTATCGTGACTACGACTCACATCCTCTGCAGGACCTTTGAAAAAGAAGTTTCGTTCTATCAACGAGTTTGTTCCCCATGCAATTTGGCTTATGTCGGATGGTTTGGAGCCTTGCAAATGCAAATACTGCGGCAGTGTGAAAGCCCAGAGAGAAATTACGGCTTCTTTGAGCAACATATTACGGACGACACCAACGGGATCACCGTCACCTTCTAGAGTCAAGACGTTCCGCGACAAGGGCAAAGGAAAGGATCCTCTTCAGCGTAGCAGAGAGCCGAAAGGACGAGATGGTAGAGCTTATGCTGCTGTACAACGGGCTTTCAAGCACCTTAAGCCTTCTCCGGGTGTATTAAAACAGCCTATGCTTCAGGAACGGAATAGTGACTTGCGAGCTATATACTCCCGCACCGCGATGCACTTACGACGTTGGTTTAGGGAAGGAGAAATTATTTGGTGTGCTCTTGACCCTCCAATAACAGGACTTCATGGGATTGAGGGAGCATCCATTGAATTTTGGCCTGGGATCATCGATGAAGTCAAGCTGAAGACGGAGTCTGTACCACGCGCTGCCACTCCCAAATCTCCCTTGTCTCCTGGCATTCCTCAAGCAAGCACGTCAAAGACGCCTGAACCAATAGCAGCTGATGATACACGAGGACCCATCTTGGAGAACAGCGCCGAACCTTTACCGTGGACGATACGTCAATCGACAAGATACAAGGTTCAACTGCTAGCCGTCTCGTATTCCTACACCATCGATGATGAACAAGTGTTGCCATACCAAGCATACGTACCGCCTGACGAACTGATAAGCAGTATGATTGATTACCCACCAGACAAACTCAATTTCGATAAAGACTTCTTGACACAATTCAATCCTTGTCCAGGACCGAAAGCTCCTGCTGCCCAATTTTTGGAGGCTGTTCCGGCGTATGCTACCGCTATTCAAATTGCTTCAATCTTATCTTCGACATGGTGTCTTACAGACGACTATGAATTCCGATATTCAATTCGACCCGCTACTCCTAAGGTATCGAACGCTTCATTACCACTAGAAAGTCCTCCTGGTCCCGTCGCTCCTCAACAACCAAAAGAACCATTAACGCTGGAGGCGGCTATTGAGCAGGCTAGTCGGCACAACGCGCAGCTGAGCTCTAGCACGTCTTATTATCGGAATGTTACATCTGTCAATCCTGGCATGTCCCAGGCAGAGAGTCAGCAAATCGCAGACCGTGTGCTGGGTGCTCAGCCGTCTCAACTGGTACAGACGAGATTTCAAGGACTTTGGTGGGGTTCTGAACGAATATGGGTGGACGACTTTATTCGTCTGAAGGTCCCGCGGAGGATGTTGGCACCTAATGGCGCACCGAATATTCTGCCTCCATCCGGTCCTGGAAAGGCAGTCAAGGCACAGTGGATAGCAGAGGGAAAGGATCCAGCTGCTCTGGGAGCTGGTACCCGTGGCGTGTTTCTGAGGCTTGATGGATTGCTCACTGTTGACGTTCCCAATGAGTCTGGGGCAATGAAAAAAGAGGCACGAGTTTGTGGAATGCTATATGAATTAGCAGACGAAGACTGGGAGGATCCAGAGGAACGTAAAACATTAGATGGCAACTCGGCGAATCCCATTCCTGGGTCGTCACAGCAGCCGTCATCATCAACGACGAGTCCTGCTAAAGACCCCACAAGGCTGTCTAATGCCCAAGAAAACGGGGCTGGATCGAGCTCTGCACCAGTTATGGAGAATGTGCTCCCCCAAGCGCCCATTGGGTACAAGTTCCGACCTATTGTTGCTCCTGGGCATGAATTCGTTGGTGCGATGGGACTGATCAGTGGTCGGTACTATCCTCGGATTCTGGTTCATCCCAAAATCAAACCGCGTGTGCAATCGGCATTATTGCGCCCCGCTGAAGAAGGTGGCTTGACAGGGTTTGATAACCTATGGGCATTGGAGGGGCTCTCTGGCGGTTATTTCAATTCTGTGGACCCTCATCGGTACAAGAAGAGCAGGCTTGCGATGGTACAGGATGCAACGCGGGAAGCATTGGAACAGCTGCAGAACTATGCAGAGACGAAGAGGGAGCAGCAGAACGGATCTGCGCAGAATGGCGGGGATGCGATGGAAGTGGACGAATCTTGAGTGTATGATATCTACTAGGCAATAAATTAGTGATTAAGCGGTTGTGATGGGTGACATGTGTTGTGACATGGAAGCAAGTGTGGATTGGACTGGAACGAAATCGTTGGATTAGCGTGTCCCCCTTTTCTCCCGGCCAGGTTGCAGAGGGACCGTCGACATTGTCCAATCCGTCGGCAGTTTACATATACCCATCATTCGGAGCGAATCTCCGCCAAATCAATCATTGTTCTCTGTTTATAACTAATCTCTTAATTCTTCTTTCCCCACCATGCGCTCTGTCAGCGTAGCCTCTTCCCAGAGCTCAAACTACAGCCCGCCTTCTGAAACAAACCTCAACAGTCTTCCTCCATCCCCAGTCTTTTGTCCAACCCTTCCGCGTCTTCGTCCAAGCAGTCCCTCGATCTCGATGATGAAGGTAAATTTCCCTCTGCGCGCGTTATTTTCTGTGCTTCATCCCTATTCTGCTAGAAAATGTCACCATAACCGCCAATCGCTCATTGTCAAAGCGGTTGGGCAAGCAGAAGAGTCAAGAGTGCGTCTCGACCCCTCTCTTACTCGGCTCTTTCCTGACAATTTCAAAAAAGTGATATACGCCTTTTAGCCATTTCAACCCATATGACGGAGATTTCCTACGCGATATCTGATATTCAAACCCGCATATTCGGTATGCTTCATCATCAGTCATTCTGCAGTACCTGATCTCTGGCCTAGAAATCCAAGAACTACGTCACAGGTCGCACTCGGACAGCACAGATGCGGGCACTACAGGCACCATTGATCAAGCACTTATGAACTTGGACGAGCGTCTGGAATCAGTCGAGAAAGGCATGAAGACTGTGAACGAGGCCCTGGAACCTCTATTGCGCACCACTTCAACCCCCGTTGTATCGGAGGATGGCACACCAAGCGTGAATGCTGCTTTGTTAAGGAAACATGCTACATTGGTGTCGGAGTGGGAGTCAGTCCAAGATGAAAGCGACGTTCTGAGAGAGGAGCTCAAGGAGGACAAGTGGCTTACGGTCTTCAGAACTGTCACAGACCAAGCAGATGGCATGATGTCCAGTCTGGAGAAGGCGGTCACTCGGTGTCAAGTACGTGATTTCATTATTCTAGCGGATACTTTAGTCCTAACGCTTTTCATAGGAGTTCATATGGCAAGTGCATCGCCGGGGTGCAGTGTCAGACGACTTCCAATCCAACGCTGCTTTTCATTCTAGCCGAATTGATAGACCGCCCATAACCTATGAAGTCTTCACCACCCTTCTAGACTCTTATGAAGCTAAGAAGAAGTATGTCACTCAAATTTAGACTTTTGGCATGTCCCTAATCACCGAATTTTTGGATAGACACTACATGCCGGCTACATCTAAAGTTCTTTCCATCATCGATAAAGGTGTTCGTGACCGTGTCACAAAGAACGGAGAGACTTTACGAAGACATGCTGAATCAGCCCAGCGATGGAAGAATGTACGAGAGCGGATTACGCGGACAGATGCAGAGATGGAGAACGTTCGCAAAATTTTTTTGAACGAGGACGGTGGGTCAGAACATGATTCAAATACTTCTGGCACGCCCTCGACGAAGAATGGATACCTCGCCACTCCACCCAGTGGCTCACGAATGTCAAGAGTGAGCTCGACCAGCACTTCCATTTCTGGTTCAATTTCGCCTTTCAGAAAATTTGCACGTAAGATCACAGGCAATAAGTCGAGTCCCTCAGCGCCGTCATCGGTATCTCCTCTTGCCGTGAATAAGAAATCTGCAGCACCATTACCTGATCCAATTGTATCAACTTCTGCATCGCGCCGCCAGAGAGTTTCTGTTTTCGGAATAGGCGGGTCTTCAGGCGCGCCTAAAACGCCTGAGAGGCCTAGCCACAAGCATAGCCAAAGCTATACTCCAGATTCCTCTCCTCATGGACAAAGGGTGGAAAAATCAGAATTTAACTCTTCCTCTGTTTCTCGTGCCACTGCTCCTTACAAGCAACGATGGAATAGTTCGACCAAGGTTGAACCTGAAGACCGTAACTCTACCATCAAAGTCACCCCCAGAAGACCACCATCGTCCTCGGGATATTATGGCCACAGCGAAGATATCCCCCCTGTCCCCCCCATTGCTACCCCTTATCGACGAAGTCTATCCAGGGCGTCAATGGCCTCCTCCCGTCCATGGTCGCCCATTACTTCTTCAAATTCTACGACACATTCTTCTTCTCAATTCCATAATCAATCTGTGCCTCCATCTTCTTTAAGAATTCCTCCTCGAGCGCAGACACCTTCTCGAGCTTTTGCTCCTGGCCTTCCAGCGACTCTTCGTACACGGCCGAAGACACCGAGCAATATCCCAGCACCCAGGTCCTTAAGATCGATTTCTGGACCTTCTGGTGCCAAGTCAGTGGGTGGCTGGGATGACGAGGATGGTGTTTTTAATCGTTCCCATTCTCCTGCGTTCTCTACTTCTGCCTTCAGTAACACCTCTCCTGGCTCTCATCCGCCGCGGCCTCCCAGCAGATCTATGATTCCTGTTCCCAGCGTCCATTTGCACACTCCCTCAAGGCCCAGCTCTTCAATGTCAAACTTCAGTCGTTCTGAGAGTCCAACTATGCGCTCTTTCAGAGCGTCTGCGTTACGTGCTCAGACTCCCGAACATGCATTGCGCGCACGGGCTCAGCAGGTCTCTGTGTTCCAAGGATCGGTGTCAAGACCGAGAGGGTCTATGAATAAATTACCTCCTTCAAGTTTCAGAGATGGAAGCACTAGTCGTGCGCCTTCACGACCTGGTTCGAGGGCAGGCGCGTACACGCCTTCGATGGATCAACTCCCCATGCACGAGTACGTCCCATCCAACAACTTGGACCCCCTTGACATGGAGGTGGCATCTGTTGTCAACTCGATCGCGCACGGGTTGTTAATCGAGCGCGTTGATCCTCCTCTGAGGAAGAGCCAGATTCCCAAAGAGGGCGAAGAGATCAAGGCGCAGTATGCGTTTTCGAATGCGCTTAGTCGGAAGATTGTTACTTGTCGGTTGACCACTTTGATGAGGTCGGGTAGGACGGGTGGAGATGCAATTACGAAGAAGGTTATGTGTCGCGTCGGTGGTGGTAAATTTTCCTGTATTCTTCATTATCATGCGAAATGGGATCGCTGACCTTTTCTTTAGGTTGGCAGGACCTTAGTCATTATGTTCTCAACCGCCAAGCTGGCCTGAGCTGAATTACATGCGCAAATGGATACCAAACTGTTCTCGAAACTTACACTTGCATCGACATGACGTCTTTTTTTCGCTTGCGTCTTATTTTTCTTCCGTCTCTCTGCATCAGCAATACCAATAGCAACCAGTCAGTCATTATCGACATTTGTAATCTTACGCTCATTCCAATCCTCTTCTATTTTCTTCTCTCCTCATCATGGTTTTCGATCCATATCGTTATCGTACAGTCGCAGGTATCTCCTCCCATAGCCTCAGATTTCATTCATTCCAGCCCCAGTCAACTCGTCATCGTCGTCATCGTTATCGCTATACATACTCTATTACATGTGTCCCCATTTATTTCACTATACTGAAAACAGTCTTTACCACGTGCATTTATGGCCCTTTCGTTTTGTTATCTCAGTCCACAGTTCACAAGCTTATTCGGCTGCTATTACGTCGAAGTCTGCCGGAGTGGCAACCTCACCGCGTTCTCAGTGGAAAACAACAATCAGTGTCTCCACTGTGCTGGGAGACAATACTTGTATCTGGAGTCGAGGACGCAGGCCTCGACTTAGGCGCGCCAGCGGACCCAGTGTCTCCTTTACATCAAGGGACCCACTTGCTGGTAGTCATCATGATCTCTAGTTTATCTTTTCACGAGCATGATCACACTTTCTCGAAACATTCACAACAAGAGCAATTATAAGGGATGATACACATTGCAGGCCCGTGGACCTTGGCCTCGAGGCGTATGTCGAGTCAAATACGCAATTGCCTCGTTGCTCGTGAATAAAATTACGCAATGCAATGCATTTCATGAGGCAGCTAGCTACAGTCGATGTGTTTACCGCTACCCGATTGACGTCTATAAACGTTCACTGGGGCTGAAGCATCGCAACCGCTGAGGTCAAGCCAAAGGTATTTTTGATCGACGGTCGAACAGGAACACCGAAAGCCACTTAGTCCTGCAGTCGGATCAATTAGTATAATGGACGGAATAAAATTAGATGGCACGAAAAGCAGGTGCCCGAAGTGATGTGAGAAGTAAAGCTGCGACCGACGAGAATCGCAGTCCCGCTTAGGGGCGTCACAGCGTGATGCTGCATAAGCAACGAACCAGCCGCGCAGCCGACCGCCTCGCCTCATCCCTCATGGTGGGCTCGACTCTGCTGGTTCGTCGAGCCCTGCAGGACCTCAAACGAACCACTTGCATGCCCAGAAGCTGAAACCCAACCGATAAACAAGCCCACAAGCCACCTTAAAGTCCGAAAAACGCCCTGAGAACGTCGAATCGCGTCGGGAGACGCGTCTCCTGCAGTGTTGGCTGCCATCCAGGAACGGACGTGTCAAGGTTCCCAGTACTTGGAGGAGATGGTGCCAGCAGCATATGCTGCCCATAGCTCTCGTTCAGGAGCTTTGAAAGACTCACCAGGAACTCGCAGCGCGAGTGATCGCATTGGGTGAGTGTGATTTCATCTCGCTAAGTACTGGCGGAGCTGATCCGAAAGTAGGCAGGGTGCTTGGGTGGGCGGTGACTGCGGGCATTGCAGAGGACGTGAAGGAGTCGAAGTCGGAATGGGATGAAGACGAAGGAGATCGGTTGGATGTGGTATGGGTGCTTTATAGGGGAGCCCTCGTTGCAACTTGCAGGTATTGAATATATTTCTAGAAATGTCATTCATTTTGACTGCTATTCCGAGCACAGTATGTTACGTCTTGTGCAGGTAAGGTTCCAAGTAGCCGACGGATCGCCCAAAGGAATGAACTCGAAATGAACCACGGTTCACACAAGCCATCTCATCAGACTCGTCACAAGATCCGAACCTAGGACTGTCGAGTTTCTCTGGTTCTTAGGCCCCCAATCAATCTACGAAATTCTAGCGATGGCCTCCACCAACAGTCCCAAGCGTCGGACCGTCTTATCGGCTTTGGATACGCCTGATAACTCACAGTCCCAAGGCCGATAAGCCACAGTCCCTTCGCATCAGCAACAGTCCCTCAGCTATTCCCACAGGCACACCATGGCTAGGTAAGTTTTGCTCTCCATCCCACGCAGTCTGTTTATTCTCAACGACTTTCTGTAGCTTTTCCCATCACTCCTCTGGTGTGCAGCAAGTCATTTCATGTCGACGTCAAATGCACTCAGCAACTCAAGTTACACAGCAACACCAACCCGTCATCTTTCAAGGCTTTTGATGATGTGTCAAGATAAGATTCCATACACTCTCATAGCGTGTCTTGCAACATGGTGTCAGGAAGGCTGATTTAGTAAGTTAAGGCCGCTTTCCGTGTCACTTTGCTCTTTTTACACTGCTGAGCCTTTTGCATATGTAGCTATTTTACATATTTCTTTCATTCCTCCAGTATAGCCTACCACGGATGGTGGCCAGATCACGTAGGTTTGCCTTTTCTGACAACAATGATTGAGTGTGGCTGACACAAAAAAACAGACTTAAAAACCACCTTCCGTCCTCCTTCCCGATGCTCCAACCACTCGAACTATCGACGTGATGTCCACTCCTGTCAACACCTGCAAGGCCAATCTCCCTGGGCTAACGTCGATCCTTGCTGAAGCTGCGGCAACCAGCACAATCCAAGACGACATCGCAGCTGACCTGGAAGAAGAGCAGGCAACTCTTCCACATGACTCCACCCTGTTTGACAATGAGGACGACGATGACAACGACGATTTTTCCGAAGGCAGACCGATGAACCTAGATGACGACAGTGCCGACATCGACAACCACAATGATCATGATAGTGGGATGCCAGGAGAATGGAAAGAGTCAATGAAAGAGGCTTCGAAAGGCGTTACGGACAAAACTCACAACGAGTACCTTCGGTAAATACATTTATTCATGTCATCAACATGTTACTAACATTGTGCCTAGGCTTGCGAGTGCATGCACTGAGTTCTTAATGGCAAACAACCTAATCTCTCAGCCAGATGACTTCCTCTCGCCTACACCCCTGCTGGACTCTGATCAGATGATCGTAGCATGGATCATGGACTCGTAAGTACTCAATTTCTCTCTTCTAACTTGTCCTAAATGTTGTTCCCTTCCTTCTAGTTGTGACATGATGGGTCTTGATGGCAAACTGGTCACCCGTTCCCGGCATCCTATGGTCATGCCCAGAAGATGAGGGCCAGCATGACCCACTACTTCGGGCGCGTTTTGGGCCTTGGGTCCCAGGCATGGAAGCAGACATCAAAAAGGGGCAAGAACCAAGTCGAAGGCAATCCATCTATATCCGAAAAAGTAGCAACCTACATGCTGAGCCTTCGACGCTGAAAAGTAAGTGTTGACTACGTATTTTACACATTGTTTTGACTAATGGGATCCCCTCCTATTAAGGTTCAAGCTGGCGAGACCGCCACGAGTGCGCGCGCCATCACTCCAGTCAGTATATTTAGATTTAAGTGAGGTCACATAAAGCTAGTCAATAATATGTTTAGGCTATTTTAGAGGAGCTTTATCACTTCAATAATGATCCTGAAGGCGGTTATCAACCTCTCGGAGCCTTGGAAAGTGTGGCTCCATCAAGTTTCCATTTGTGGGCCGGCCCTCGCCACCGACTCGAGCTGCAAGCCATTTACACGCTTGCCTTCATCTGTCTACTGCGTGTGGATGAGGTTCTTAAAATAAGATGGGAACACGTCGAGATTCAACCCGACAAGATGGTGCTGACTCTCCCATTCCGCAAAACCCACCAATTCGGAGGTCAGTGATTCTCTATTCTCCACTCTGCATGCTTACTAACTTTTACATGAACAGAAATCAAACCCTTTCCTATTCCGATGCTATCAGAACACGAAGCTCACCTCTGCCCAGTACGTGCGATGGCTGCATGGATCGATACTTCCAGAATTACATCAGGGTATATATTTCGAAGACGGGCAGCCGGCGATCGCGTACAGGACAAAGATGCCGCTATGGTAAGTTGACCTTCCTTAATCCAATAAAGCATGTATTGCTCACACAATCGATTAACTATACAGACGTCTGAACAATTCCTCAAATCATTCAGAAACAACCTTATTGACATCTGTGTTGAACCTTCACCTTACGGCACCCACTCGTTCAGGCGAGGTGGTTGTCAGTATTTTGCATCCTTGCGTCGATGGAAACTCCGCAGGATATGTGAATGGGGGGGATGGAGTACAGAGTTTTCGAGTATGACCATAGTAAAGTACCTCATTTCTTGGAACGACGAGCCTGAGGAGAGTAGGGACAATTTTCTGGATCCGGATCTAGAACCTAGTATACTGTGTCATGTTTGTAAGAGGTCATGCCATTGTGCATTTTAGAGATCGTTTATGTAGACCTTTTTTATAATATCATCTTGTTTTATGTGACTGGATGTGTGCAAATATGTACGACAAGTTTTATACTATAGGATGCATTGCCATATAAGAAAGAAATCAAGGAAATGAATTAAAGCTATTATGAACTAAGAAATATAAACCACTAGGTTTAAGCTTTCCGATCAAAGCCTTGCTGTTGAAGACTAATAAGCGCTTTGCGATATCATGATCCTTCTTAAGGACATGCTCTTGCCATTCTTCTTATAGCCGAACACCTCATCGAAGTTGTTGCAGTAAGTTGATCGTGCTATACGGCCAAACGTGCATCTTCCTTCCTGCGATCCTCTTTCATTATCTTGACGACGTTGGTGTATGAAAGTTTCTTGCCGGATGCGTCCGAAAACTCCCTCCAGAAGGCCTCTTCATCGGGATACTCACGCCATCGTGTTACAACGAGCTAAAAAATAGAAGGGACAGATTAAAATAAAGAACATCAATCTTCAAACAAAGCAAGCTTACCTCCCACTCTGCCCAGCTGCCTCTGATCATGCTCCACTGCCCTGGCATCCATGAAGGGCCTGTTAACCGCTGCATATATACCTGTTTCCAGTAGATAATCGGGATGGGAACACCTTTGATGATGAGTGCCGACTCGCGACCCCAGTGCTCTGGGGCATCGTCCCACATGCGGTTCAATCTGGGAAGGTCATCCACAAAGGAAATAGCTGGTGGAGGGCCGACGTCACGCTCTGTGAACTCAATTGTCTTCTTGTGAGCAATGGTGATGGTTCGGGTTGGAGTACTGCTGGTAGAGGCTGTCAAAGCTGTTGGAGAAGGTGCTGTAAGGATAGCTTCAGGTGCGATCGGAGTCTGTGCCAGCACAGAAAGTGAGTCTGAGATGGGTGATGGCCATGCACTTTCGACGGGGCCAGGGTAGGTACTCGAGCGAGCAGATGTCGACTGAGCTGGGTTGATAAGACTGGACCAGAGCGTCAAAAGCTGAGCTAATTGACCACTGCGCTCCGGGTGTTCCTGAGTTGAGTTAGGCAAGGCGGGCATGCTCTCGAGATGTCCAAAAGTCTAGCGCATCGTAAACATATCAATTAGCGAACAATGAACAATTGCACAGACATGAACACATACGGATGGTTTGGGAGCCCTCGGCTTCCTCAGGTGGGCCTCAAGAGCAGCAGCCCGCGCCTCTCTGTTCATGTAGGGATGTGCAGTCGTGATGGCTCGGGCCTGTGTTAATACATCAGCAGATCGATGTGAATGAATGCTGCTGTGACGTACCCATTCAAGCCTGGCTTCATGCTCGGCTACAGTGGGGGGCTTGGCTGGAGTTGGAAGCGCATAGGGTAGGTGCGGCACGGGCGCCCCTGGACGGGTGGTGAAGACCTCGTTTGCTCTGCGAGTCGACTCCTTTTCCGTCCTTGCTTTCGTGGGCTTGCCTGTCTTCGGTTTAGGGCCTCGATGCATCGGACGGGATGCCACATTAGCGCTACACATCAATAGTAATGAAAATCGTCAGTAAGGCTATGAAATTTTGACTAAACGAAGAAAAACTCACACTTGCAGCCATTTTTCCCTGTTACTGCTAAAGGATCTAAGCCGGTCATCTAGAATGGTTTTGTTGCCGGATTGTGCAAGACCAAAGCTCCTACAGAGCTCCTTCAGCCTATCCTTTGATAGGTCAGTGTTTCTGCAAAAGAAGAAGAGGTGAAGGTCAGTAAAGGACCGGAAGGAGGCAGTGATCAGTCACTCACATGACAATGTACTGAACAGACTCTTCTCCCTTTCCACTGGGGAAAGGAAGCCCAGTTTGACTGCCTCCAGGGCTGCACTTGGTGCTCATCTTGGACTTGGAGGCTAGGCGGCGTCGGGAGGTGAGGAACGCAAGGGTGAGCGCGATGACGAGGGCCCCTGCCAGCGCAGTGAAACCAACCAAGACGCGATCGGCGTCGATAGGGGCCTCATTTCCCCGAAAGGGAAAGCCCAACAGACGCCCGTTCGCATCGAGGAGGCTCAGGGGGACGGTTAGGGGGACGGAGCTGGAGATGAGACAACGTTAGCGCTGGAAAACGAGGCGGAAGGGCAACGGGAGGCGACGGCTTGAGAGCCAAACAAATAGCGGCTGTGACCGGCACAGGGACCGTTGATGGTAAGCGGTCGCTTAGCAGTCCAGGTCGGCTCACACCCATTTGAGCCAGCACGTGATCCATCGGACTGCGCGGATCCCGAGAGAAGTCCAGGTGGACAGCAGCAAGGCCACCGCCACCCTCGAACCTGTCTAGTGCAACACCTGGACCGGATCGGTGTCAAACTTGATGCGTTGAGAAGGACGTCCTTGTTCCCTCGCCTTTCTCCTCTTTGTACTCTGACGTACAATTGTTCGAAAGGGATCTAATCGATCGCGGACTGGCCCTCAATTTTTGCGGTATAAATGAGCCGTCCTTGTCCGACCAAGGCTTTTCAGTCTTCAGTCCCCCTTAGCTCACCCCCAACGAACGCTAACTCTCCGCGATGCCCAAATTCTCCTTTTCAAGTTCAAAGTCAAAGTCGAGCGTGCACGCGGATGAGGAATCGCATGTAAAGACCAGGTCGCCGATGAAGAAGGTGGTGAAGAAGGTGAAGCAGCAATTTATGCGCCTAGATGAGATGCTGCACCACGTGACGCACACCAAACACCCAGAACGGCTAAGAACCGTTTCTTTTTCGTCTTCCGTCTCTTCCTCTTCTCCTCCTCCCATCGTTCACGCATTCGTCCCTCCTTCTTCTCCCTCTATCTTTCATTCAAAGTTCCACACAGAGCCCGATATACGCAGCATCGACAGGACCAGTGGCAGCTGCTCTGTGCACTCTGAACTTCAGCCAGCAGTTCCCCCCAGTTCCGCAGAGTTTGGCCTTCTTTCGCCGATAATGGATGAGGAACAGCTTTCTGAACCTTCGACAGTGGAGGAAGAGCCCTCGAACTCTGAGCCCATGTTCACTAGTCCCCCAACGGTCTACGTTGAACCGGAGGCTCCAGATCCCTTCTTGATTGACGAGGAAGGGGACGCTCTCTCTGACGACGAACAGGATAAGCAAGGCTCATCGGCCCCCATATCTCAAGACGTCTCTCCCGCCCACAATGTTCCCCTCGATCTTCCGACGCCTTCTCCTCAGCCTGTCACTCAACTACTTCCCCCAGTGTCGCCTGTTCCCAACCTCAATAAAGACGTCCCACCGCCTCCTTCGTCTGACAGCGATCTCGATGAAGAAGAAGTGCCTGATATTTATGTCCCACATCTTATTGTTCCCGCTATGTTCTTGCCAATTCCCAATGTACGCCGTTCCTTTTCATCAGATTATTTAACATGGTACCTGCGCAGAAATTTACTTAATGTACAACATATGTAACTATAGACGGATCCGTTGACTACGCTGCTCAACAAATATATTCATCCACCTGAAAGACGTCCTACTCGAGATTTAGCTGGAGAATGGCAAAGAAGCGATTTCCATACTTTAGTTGTGAGTTTTTTGAGCATCACTGAATTTGAGAGAATGAGTGATGAATTTTTTCTATTTCGTCGTGCTTTCTTAGATGGGGAATAGCTGGAGGGCCTTAGCGAGGATGGCCAGAGACAGACTTGTAACGTCAGACCCGTCTGATTTGAGCCTTATTCTCGGTGTAAGCAGTTGAGGTCTCTGAAGCGAGTGCCAGTGTTTGACTTTACATCCAGCTCTGGCACCTCCGTCTATCCTGCCTGGCCCGTCTCCGCTTATTCAATCAGACCTCAGCAGAATGCACAAACCTCTTCACCGTGCTGAACGCTATTGACCCACCGGAGGCGCGAGAGTACGTCTTTGAGCGTATCCTCCCGTTCGAGCTGGAGGTCATGCAAACGCGTCTGAAGTACTGGGCTGGGGATCATATGGGGTACCTCGATGCCTTAAGTGCTTTGCTGAAAAAATGCAGGACCAAGTGCAGGCAGTCAGGGAACGACCAGACGCTCGTTCCGATGTGGAAGGAACGAGGTGCCAGGGTCTGTCTGATTATTGCGTCGCAGATGGTGGAGATGAAGGTGTGCTATTACCTCGCTTCTTCAAAGAAATCTGAACGACCTTATTTTGGCGATTAGGAAATTTCAGCTGCAGTTAAGCTTCTCGAGCCTCTGTGCAAACAAGGTGATGTATCCAGCCCATCTCTACGCTCCGCCGTGGCGCGTATCTATCTCCAAGGCGGGTATCTGGACATGGCATCGAAGCATTTTGCCTTGGTAGAAGCCGACCCCGCAGCAGACGAGTTTCAAAAGATCATGAACGCTGCCGTCCTCGCTTCGGCGCAGGGCGAATGGTCCGAAGCGGCTGATAAGTTTAAGGAGATATCGGAGAAGGACGCGAATAACTTTGTTGTGCGTATTGTATTTACGAATATTTCTTGGAGTTGTTTGTTCACAGAATTTTGTAGGCTGTGAACGACCTCTCAGTTGCCCTGCTGAGTCAAGGTAAAGTGAAGGAGGTAAGCTGTGCTATGCTTTCGCCAATTCTGAGAACAGTGTGCCCATTACTGTTTTGTAGGGAATTCAAGTTCTAGAAGTTGCCCTTCGTGCATCTCCTTCCAGTGTGGTGGTTGCAGAACCCTTCCTCTTCAACCTATGTAAGCATTCTGATGCCTTTTATTCCTCACGAGATCTTATGAATCTGTCTAGCCACACTGTACGAACTCCAGTCCTCTAGAGGGTTCGAAAAGAAGAAAGAGTTATTAGTTGAAGTCGCTAAATGGAGCGGCGATGGGTTGAGGACAAACTGCTTGAAGATGCCATCCAACTAGTCCCGTACTCCGATATCTTTTTCAGTGGCATTGATGCGACAACTTTAGCACATATACTTAAATTCTTTCTTCAGACGGCCCAGAAATGTTCTGAGCAATATCTAGAATGGTTGTCATTAGGTACTATGCAAATCCTTCCCCTCAATCCATATTAACACGCCGTGCTAGCTTATCTACGAAGACGTCTCTGGGCCCGCACATGCAAATAGCCAGTCATGAAAGAGCAAAGGAGACTTAAAGCAAACCATTTATAATACACGCCTTTTTTCTTTCTTGCTTGTGGTCTTCAATGAAGTGGGTTTTAATCAAGTGGGCAGGAATAGGAGGCAGACTTTTCGTCGATAAGGTTCGTGCCAATACTAGGTAGATTTGGAAACCTTTCCAGGCTCACTAGTCACTATGACAATGGTGCGCACAATTGCATGTAATGTCTGCCCTAAAGACGAACCAGAACTTGAGATGGAAAGAAAAATGAAGGGATCATAAAAGCATCTGTAAGGAAATGAGAATATGGAGATCTGCCACTTCAGTGAAAGAAACGCTCACTATAATCCACGGTAAAATATTTTGTGAGAGACTGCCAGAGCAAGGGATAACTAACAAAGGTCGCGCAAACTTTGAAGTTGAGGAAGTTGTAGAGAGAACTGATGCTGACAGACATGAGCAGGTAGGAGCAGATATCACCGGATCTGATCATCTAACCCAACTGCTAGATTCACCTCTTATAACATGTTCTTCCCTCTATCCAGGATACCACTGTTCAATGGATCCAGGTCCCAATAATTATTTCATTATAGAAAACCAATTAGCAAATGCATTTCCTTGTACTATGGGAATAAAGATATAACGAGCCTCTTAAGCAGGACCCCTATTAATATATTCCAGGGATATATTGTATTTGACGATTTCGCAATAGCGTCCCAGTCCTTGCCATATTTTCTCGAGCAACTGTATTTCATAATTAGAATTAGACCACGACGAGAGCGAGAAAAGAAATTCTTTGATTGCGTACCGTTCAAAGTCGCGCGTGCATCGATGAAGAAGGACGGTGATAAAAAACATGGAATAAAAGTAGGGGATGATAGTGGCCGTGCCGATGATGGCACCCCATGTCAAGCTCATGGTCCAGTCGGCGACGTAGTTGGGCTTGCGTGAGTATGCCCACCAGCCGCTGGTCAACAAACGGTTACTAGAAGGTAAGGTTGAATTTACTATCTAATATCTATTACTGGGAAAGGGGGGACTGACCCATGGGCAGTTTGGATGAAAGTCGGGTTCTTGACAACATTCCAAGGTAGCTGAGGGAAAGTTTTGCGGAAAGTGGTGATGCCTTGGGTCTGCATCTTGAAGTGACTCTTTTGTGCCATCGCTGTGTCCCAACTGGTTAGGAATGGCGGTAGATATGTCAGCGGAAAAATATGCCTTTGCCAAGAGGTACTCACATGAAATAAGCAGTGCAAAGGAGGGTGTAAATGAAGACATAGCCTGCAGTAGAGAATTGATATTTCGAGGGATCGTGCGAGGCCATGTAAACAACGGAGTAAACATAGGACTGAAAACTGTGATCAGTAAAGAGAATCGAGAGCAAGCTCGAGGCCTTACGAAGGGTACACCAGAGAAATTCCAAAAAATGACCATAAAACCCCACCTATTATCGCAATAAATAATGAGAAGATTTTCAAATTATAATACTTACTTTTCATGGAACATGTCCCAAGTCTGAGGGATACATTCCTCTCCCTTAGCACTACGAATCATAGATAAGAAAGAGGTCAAAGAGGGCTTGGCTTGACTTACCATGCATTAAGGTATAAACCCGTAGCCAAAATCATAAATGCCATGTTCTGAGGGATCATTAATCGCAATGGCTTTAGTCAGGAAATGGGGGGATTTACAGGGGTGACATATCCCAATGTTTCGTATTGCTTGCAAGCGCCAGACACGGAGAGAAAGAACACAATAACCCAGGGGATGCGAACTTCAGCCCACATCTTCAAGTCAATCGTTCCAAGGCGTGGGTTCAGGCAAGCGCCCATGAAATAATCGTAGAAGAAATTTCCGGACATACGGATTGCGGTTCCAGTGAGGACGGCATACAGGTATGTAATAAGGGAGACACCAAAGCCGTAGATCATAGACACGGACATCAAATGGCCATAGTTGTCGATGATTTCAGTCAGGCGGAAGATGTTGTAGTAATGCAAGGTGGCGGCAGTGATGAGGGTGGTGTACAAGCAAACCAAGGCGTTGCAGTTGTACATTAATGTTTTATAGTTGAGAGATGGCACTGGGAGACCTTCTTGCTGGTAGCCAGGTAAAACCCATGCAATGAAAAGCTGGAAGAAGAAATTGCCAGAGTAGACCTTCCATGCGTACCAGTTCGGGCTGGCATCCTGTAGAGCAAATTGTGAATATGGTCAATTCATTTTTTTTTCAAGAAATACCTTAGCGATATGACCCCACATCCGCCACAAGAACGGTTTGATATCGTCGACAGAGTCGGGGTATACAAGTTTGCCGTCGTAAAACCAAAGGCATATCCAGAGATAGTACATCAATATGGGGAAGCCAGTCATAATGGCGAGGACCCCCAGTGGACCACCGAATTCAAAGCTAGGAAAGATATTGAGTTATGGTACTTGTGTGCTATGTGAAGAGCCGGAAACAAACATACTCTTCGTGTCTGTCAAGACGCCTGTCTGCTTCTTTTCCCTCTTCAGAGACGACGAGCTTGGAAGTTCCATTGGCTGTATTTCTCTGTCGTAGATTAGTTGTGGGCAGAACCTCTGAAGCAGTCGAGGTTGCGGACATTGTGGCCAAGAGCAAAACGCGTCTCTCCGTCGCGTAAAATACGTCGAACGACTTTTCGGGCTTTACCAGGAGGGAGTTTGGGCACGTGCTGTGACTGCAAAGTGTGGGAAAGTGACAAATTTCGATTGGACATTGATCATGCAGCGTTCGCCTCCTGACCTCCAGCAAGGTCTTCCGTTGACCACCATCCTTCTCATACTCTTCACATACTCTTTTCTTTCCTTCTCCCCCCCGAATTTCCTAGTATATAGCTTTCTTCCTTGTCATTCAATACATATGGCATCTTCTGTTTTCTACAAGTTCAGTTCTAGGAAGGACGAGTCTCGCGTGTCTTTCGATGGCACTGGTATATCTGTCTTCGATTTGAAGCGTGAAATCATTCTTGCCAACAACATGGGTAAGGCCAATGATTTTGACCTGTACATCTACGATACTGCGACCAAGCAAGGTGAGTAGCCTGTTTATCGAGGCTCTAGCTATCAGTGACGCAATGGCGCACAGAATTCAAGGATGACTCGACGATCATTCCGCGTTCTTCATCGGTAATCGTAAAACGACTTCCTGCAGCTCGACCAGGCAGGGGGAAAGCTTCATTATATGTTAACGGTGTTGCTCCAGCGATGCCCACGTCAGAACCAGTATCTCGGAGTGGCTCTGCAGCAAATGCACCAACCTGGCATAAGGGTGCCATGTCGAAGAGGTTCGATGGAAAAGATGAGTCAACGCCAACGACAGTGTCGCCGTCGAAACAGTCAACCCCAGTACGTTGTAATGCTTTTGAGGGGTTGCTCCAACATTAACTGTGTCACATCTAGATTCCCGTAGGCTCAGCTGTTACACAAGAAGATGAAGCAGTTGCTATGGCTGCCATGTTCCAAGCTCAAACTCAGAACTGGGAAGAAACCCAGGAAAAGATGTCCCAGTTGGTGTCGCCCTTTCAGGGCTTTTATCTGTATAGTAGTTCATGTCTAATGGAATTATTCATTTTTTTTCTTCATTGCACCTGTAGCTCGCAACGTATATACAGCAATCCGCGAGGTACTGGATTCAGTCGTGGTGGAAAGCCATACCAGCCTCATCACGATAAGCCACTTCCTCCTAGTTATGTCTGTTACCGATGCGGACAGAAAGGTTAGCTATTCAAAAGACTTTTCCCCAGCTCATCATACTTACACGTTTCTAAGGACATTGGATACAAGATTGTCCCACAAACAGTGACCGTGAGTTTGACAATAGGCCACGTATCAAGCGAACGACTGGTATACCCCGGAGTATGTTGAAGGCTGTAGAAACCCCCAGCGGTTCTGAGTTAACACAAGGAGTTATGGTAACTCCAGAGGGTGGTTATGTCGTGGCCCAACCCGATTTGTGTGTAATTTCATCTATCACCGATTGCTAACGCTGATGTTGATATTCAACAGGGCATCGTGGCAAAAGCAAGTTGCTCGCCCCAAAGGCCTCACGCCTGCAGAGATCCGCGAAAAGGTGCCCTCTGACGCATCACTAGCTTGTCCAATAGACAACAAGCTTTTCCGAGATGCAGTAAAAACACCATGCTGTAGTAAGGCCTACTGCGAGGAATGTATTCAGACATATCTGCTTGAAAGAGATTTTATCTGTCCTAATTGCGGGAAAAAAATAGCTTCACTGGATAAACTCACTGTGGATAAATTTACCAGGACGAGAGTAGCCGACTACATTGAGAAGGCCATCGAAGAGAGCAAGAAAGAAGGAAGTGGCGAGGAAGCCTCTAGCGGTGATCGACAGAAGGTGGGATTTCACTCCATTAGCCTTTATGACGGGCGTTAACATCGAATTCTCTCAGTCTAATTCTCCGGAGGAAGTTAATGGAGAGCAAGACATCTATTCTGACCAACAACCTGACCTCAACATGGACATGTCCCAGATGCTCGTCGATCAAATCCCCCAGCTTCAAGCCCAACTCACCCAAATTTCGCAAGCACTTCAGAACCCCAATCTACCCAACCATGTCCGACAAACGACGGAAATGCAACGTCAGCAATTACACATACAACTTACACAGGCTCAAACCATATCCGCTGCGCTGGCCGTCGCGGCGTCTTTCCAACAGCAACAAGTTGCAGCGGCCGCAGCAGCCGCGCAAAACGCTGTGAATGCAAACATGGGATTTGGATTCCAGGGCCAAGTTGGTGGGTGGAATCAGTATGTTACTCAACAACCGCCTGGACAGGACTCGGCGTATCAACGGTTACCCGTCAATCCTCGACGGAGGAACCTCAAGCGGGATCGCCCTGCAGAGTTTACGGAAGGGCCCGACGGGACTAAGGTCCCAAGGTACTGGGAGTAAGTTAAAGTTCGAACTGAGTTCGCAGGGACTGGCATCGTAGACACTATATAACGCATAGCACACAATTACTTTTCTGTATTTCATATTTCCATCGTACCACGAATAAATATCACTATTCATCGACATCAATAGCGTCTATCAAGTATTGTGCAGAAGGGTAAGAGAGGTATGTAGTACTAAGTACTATAATACTGAACTACTGGAAGAGGCAACTGGTTGTACAGATACTGGCGTGGGACCTCCACCTCCGACCTTCTTGAGAAGCATTTGTTGGTATTTCTCCCAAGCAGCAATTAGCTGAACAAACGATTAGCAAAGTGGAGTGCAGTCGGAAATATATTCATAGAACACACCTCTTTCTGTCGCGAAATCATGCCTTCGAGGAATGCATGCAGAGAGTCCTTGAAATCCTCGATTCTTTCTTGTTCGAATCTGGCGACTTCGGCTTTTACAAGCTTTGAGACTTGCTCATATTCTAGTTTTGCATCTGAAGCTCGACGTTCAGCCTTTTGAGCAAGTCAAATCAGCACCATCTTAAAATTACTCGGGTTAAATTCTTTTTACCTCCGCAATTTGAGTCAGAGAATATCCTAGTCGATCAGTGGGGATTCGTCCCTGAGCCCTACTCTTTTCATGGTTTTGTTTTGTCTTCAACAACTCGTTCTCTTGATGTTTCCAGGTATGGTAGACCCTGATGCGTGAGGCAAACGCAAGCTGTACAGCAATTATTATCGCTGGATGGCAACAAGACAATCACGACTTACCCTCACTGAGTTGATCAGACGAGCATACTCATCCACTACACTTAGTAATGAGCACATGGAGAGAGCGTATCAGTGAAAGCATACCAGTGGCCATCAAGGTTGCCATATCCTGCTCTGATTGGACGTTTTGTAAATCTTGTGCAGTTTTCTCAACTTCTGCAAGACCTGCCAACGACTGCACCAATTGCTTGCCAACGTCAGACGACGATAGCTCGCTAACGTTTTGCGCAAACTCGCCCGTAGTTACTGCTAGTTCTGGGGATAAGACATTTATCAGCATGCAAAACGATCCAAGGAAAGCAGGAAAGCAAACCCGTTCGATGCTTTGCCACAAACTCAATGGCTTTGACAAGGCCACGCAGCTGAGATTCTAGGCTGTCAAGGTAGACCTTTTGTCTGTCGAACCACTGGAAAACAAGCTCGTTGAGGGGGTGTTTTCTTTGGGAAGTGCGAACTTGCCTCGTCAGTTTCGTAAAACCGGGGTCCGGTAATTGATTGTCCAATGCTGGCGATTAATCCCCCTCTCTCTTGGGCAATCTCAGCTTTCCGGTGCTTGATCTAAACCACAAATCAGAAACACGAACATGCAGGAAATGCGAATCACTGACATCTAGAGAGAAGGTATCACTTTCTAAAAACAACTTTAAATCGGGATCTTTTCCAAGGACAGGATGGTTTGCAGTCTTTTGTATACATTTCTCAAGAGCCAAACGGCGCTGTCGCACAAATTGGTCGTCGAACCGACCAAATGTGTTCTTTTCGGGAACTGGGGGGACGACAACACCAGGATTGTTGTTTGAAAGTGTTTCGTACAGCCACAGGAAATCTGAGTATCTCCTCAGCACGGAGAAGGCAGATTTTTGGTATAAGGGAGAGGTAGTCTGTTGGAAAGGTCAATGTCGGAGAATGTCATCGTCCGAAGGAAGACTATACCCTAGTGTGTACGGTATACATGGTGAACGAACGAATAGGATCTCCGACCTTTTGTGGGTCGTCAACAGAAATAACGAACACGGGTTGAATGCCGTTGTCATTCCGTGGAATAGGTGGCTAGCATTCAATACGGCGTGTTTAATGGGGTTCAGAGCTTACAGGAGAATAATGTCACTTACGGGACCTTCGCGATCAAGTTGTTTACTGTAAGCTTGGAGTATGGGCTTGTCGTCGTCGCTGTCATCATCGATTGGAGCCGCCTTTGGGGGTAAAGGTGTGTGTGTAAATTGCTCCGACTGCCAAGGTGTCTGCTCTTCACTCTGCCAACCACCAAGGGACTCTCCTCCAAGAGAAAGGCCCCCGAGAGACCGTTCAATTCCTCCGAAAGGGGCTTCCAGAGGGGACCTGTATGTCGCTTCCATGGCACTGGGCGGCACAGAGTTGAATCCGCTGCTCGGCCTGGAAGGTGTTTTCGTCGGTGTATGTGCCGTCGTTGGTGTTGAAACGGTGGTGTCGGGCTTCTCGACTGCCGAACTCGAACTTGACGGTTCAGATGTTGCGGAGGATGAAGCTGAAATATGCGTGTCAAATTCTTCGATGTGGTCTGGTCGTATAGTCGCAGTTTCTGAGAATGTACTAGTCGCAACACTCTCGCGGAAACCTGGAGATCGTAGATTCCCTAACGGCTCATTATCGTCATCTTCTTCATTATGAGTATCAGAATAGAGAGGGTCGGGCTTTTTTGCTGTTCCTACTTCCGCAGAAAATGAACCGAAGTCCGTCGAACTTGATGCATAAGACGGGTCTGGTGAAATAAAGTGTTCAGAAGTACTTCCGAAAGCATTCTCGGCATCGTGAGTTGCGAACGGTGTCGCCCAAGGGTCTGGAGAGCCCGAGCGGTGGTCTGCGAACGGATTGTTCTCCAATGCCTGGCGAGAAGGAGCCAGCAGGTCGTCAAAGTTGTCCATGATAAAACTTGGTCAAATAGTAAACTTGAGGTATAGCCGACTCGCTTCTGCGCAGTCTGGACGCAATAATTCTTACCAAAAATAGATGTTATGGCCCCTATAAGGTAGGGCTCATGCACAGCTCCAATACATCACGTGAGTGGGTGGATTTTTGCAAATCTAATAGCACTGGCATCGAGGTGGAAAATAAAAATCTGGCTGCACCAGCCAGATTTTTGAATCCTGACCTCTAGACGGTGCTATTACAGTTCGAAGTTGCGAGGTACAACACGTGACGTATAGAGGTCGTGCATGAGCCCTACCTTAACAAACAAATCCAACTCAATTTTGAGCAATGATTCTACGAAAGCAATTGATACAATGTAGACAAACGGCCTAAGAGTCCGCCAATATTCATGCAAATAAGAAGGGTATTTACGGCGATAATAATAGAAAACGCAGAGCAGCGAAGGGCAGCCCAAGTATGCGAGAGTAAAAACATTCCGACAAATACAAAGGAAAATATGAAAAGCACGCAGCGATATATCTTAGGATGGCTAAAAAAATACCGTACGCAAGCGTTGATACCCTTTATGACATCAACTTCTCTCCCCATACAAGACGATGTCGATGGGCACGATATGCACCGCTCAGAGCAATCCAGAAAAGCCATGAACAGACGATGAAGGAGATGACGAAGAACGTGCGCAAGTAAACTTTCCACCGTAAAGAAACTGGACTAGAGGAGGTGAAAATAATAATTCGCCAGCGTTCATAGAATTCCGTGTTGAGCCATGACAATTCGTATACAAGCTCCTGCGCCTGTATAAGAGTAAATATGATACGTCCATTGAGAGATAAAGTGATGTGATCAAAATAAATCCGACATACCTTGTCACGACCAGAATCATAGGCATGTCTGATCCTCGAGACTTGAGAATCAGTTGATGGCAGTGTCTCCGAAAGGTCTGTAAGTGTGTCCATCGAGGTCTCCAATTCTTTCTTAATTTGAGGGACTTGTTGTTTTAGTGAAGCGTCTGCACGCTGGTAGTTACGCTATGATCCAAGTAATATTCAGTAGTTGTTACAGCTTACAACTTCGAAGGGAACTCACCTGCAGCCCTTTGTACACCTCCGTTATCAGGCTATCAATTGCTCGAAAGTTGCTAAGATCCTCAGTTAACCTGGCCTAGAAAAACGGGCAAATGAGAGACAATTACGACTAAATCAAGGACTACATACTTCAATATCTTTCATCAAGTGTTCGTTCCTTAAATTCTTCTTGTAGACGTTCTTCAAAGTCATCTCAAGCTTGCTGGCGAATCTGTATGTCATCTTTCATGAATTCTAAATCGGTAGCAAAGCACACCTTGTGGAAGCGATTGAAAGACCAGGAGTGTTCCAACTTTGTCGAGAACTTGATTGACCCCGTTCTTGAGAGTTGTTAGGCTGCCTAGGGGGCATTCAAAAGAGAAAAAGAAAGAAGAAAGGAAACGAAGGAAACGAAGGGAGAAAATTGAAGGGAGTACTATTCCAGTAGACTCCTTTTACATAAATCCCATCTGTGGGGCCTCGTGCTGTGCATAGTCTGATCGAAGGTACCATCACGTGCGATCTTCGGCCGATCGTGTCACTGAAGTTCGAACTTTCACGTCGTAGATTCGTACCCGGGAAGTATCCTTTCAAAACATACATTTCCTCACTGACGGTGAGCAGTTCAGGCTTCTTCCCAGATCATTATACCGGTTTCTGCCAACTACCGTACTTTTACGCTCCCAGTCTCTGTCGCAGATCGGCAGACTGCAGATGTTTCTTATTACTATATACCACTTGGACGACTTGAAAGCAGGCCGTCGGACTTTATGGGATGGTGGATCCTCTAACGAGTCCTATCATGAAGACTCTTGAATCAAATCTTGTCCACTTCTCAGGATACGAACACTGGTGCACATCCTATCCCGTGAATCCATAGTTAATGGTTTCTATCTTACCGACCCTCGTGTTTCTCGCATGCGTCCTTCAACTTTACCATTTGGATTTAGGATCCATGTGCATTCCTACTAAAGAGAAACTCCCAGTTGTGCAGTAGTTTGGGCGGTCACCAACATGCTCTGTCAATTGAGCGACTGCTTTACTCTTATTCTCATTTCACATGCTTCGGAATAGAAGTACGAGAGCCCCAAGGACCCCTGCATCGACAGCAAATCATATTCTTCAATCGGAGGACGGCGGAGGGCTCCTTATTTAGTCACTGACCCTAAGGCACTGCTCATCCATGGAACCCTTTCCTGGTTGTCTTCCCTTGTTCCAACTTATACCACTAAGTTCCAGCAGTTGTGATAGCACTCAGGTGTCTGAACATATTCTGGCGGGTATCGTTGACCGTCTAAAAGGAATGTAATTGCACAATTTTGCATAAATGACTCTACCATATACATTGCCATGACCGTCAATGAAGCTGGAGTCTGATCGATCTTGTCCTCTGGTCCTGTTGTCGTGGTTCTGGTGTCCAGCAGGCTTAAGGACTGTTACAAGCCAAGAAACATATGGTGGTGGCGACGTCATCGACAGCAAGTAATATTATTATTCGCTTTCTAGATACAGTGTAATACACCTCCTTGGCACAAAACTTTTTATTCGTCAAATTAAAACACAATTATTAGAAATCCTGCAAAAAAATTTATATGAGCTTAATGAGGACCTTCTAAGGTATCAAATTGCTAATGATTGACTCCATTGCATGGATTATGGGTGAATTAGAGGATAATTTGTCGAGAGCAGCCTTTTGTCACAAATCCAGGTCCTTGGCACAAGTGTGACAATGCCATTTACTAGGCGACGCGTCCAACGCGCCGTTGAGTGCGCGTGTCACGCTCTGATCACGGTTGCCCTTTCATGCCCAATTTTGCCCTCAATCCGTGCATTTTTCATGTCAAATCTAGCTGACATCGAAGGCAGTACTGTTCTAAACATGAATCTAAAATTCAGGGCTGAAAGCTGCACTCCAAAATGAAAAAAGTTAGGTCCAAAAAGTTGTGAAGGATGATTTTCTCTAATTTTGATGGGTAATTGCATTGTCCTGCCTCGACAACTTTATCCCGTCAGCTGAAATTTTGTATGGCGATAGATTAAGTATATATCAAGGCATATACATAGATTTTATGGCCGACCGGCGAAAACTAAGTTCGGAAATCGCAGTTGTGCCAAGGAGGTATCATGTGCCAAGGAGGTGTATTACACTGTAACCAGACTGATTCTCGGCATCCTTCTAGTATGTATCAGCCTGCGGCGTATGTTCCCAGTGGCATTTAAATTCCGCGTTACTTTCAAAATAAAGTTTATAATGCAATCGTTGTGGTAGCAACAATAGGGTCTGTATTTCCGTTCTGACCCTTCACCAGAGTTCCGTTATTTATATCGCATACATAGGTTTAACCTTTATGAGCAGCAGCATTCAGGTATCAAAATATCCATGGCTTCAAGATCCTCCCACTCCTTCGCTTTATGGAAGGCGAACTCACTAAATGTGCCACTTGCAATCAGGAATACCGCAGAACGTAGTTTCTTTAGTGTCGACTACGAGGTCAAAAATCCGAAATTTGCGCTATCCGTCTAGGGCATCAGAAGCTGATAATTATCCTAGGACTTGAATGCCTTCGATGCTGGAGATGGAAAAGCAGAGGTAGAACTCCTTGACACTATCTACCCTTCTATTCCTGAATAGGGCGACAGGCATGGCTTATCTCCTTTACAAAGCAACTACGCATCCAGCTTCCTCAAGATACATACCTTATCACTCACGCTCGTAAGGGTCTTCCGCTTTCCGGACGAACCATTATTTCTGATAGCTGGATTATGAGTAGCTGTTGCTCCCTGGTATCTGACTTTCTTGATTTAAAATTAGCGTCCTTATCCCAAATATAGGTTTTCCCCACCCAAATGGAGAGGTGGAGGTTACCTAAAAATTCACTCTTCGGTTGGTAGTCTTATCGACTGGTACAACATCCAGGTAAGTAAAAGCTCTTGTTCTATCGGAGAATCCTTCCATAAGCCTTATCGTCTGCCCAGTTCTACAACCTTAAGTCGTCGGCTGTAAATATATTTAGCCGTATACTGATACCTGAGTCGAACAAATGTAGAGGGGGCATCCGAGTATACCACATGTACAGGCCTTCTTGCCACGTCTTCCACATGGCCAGCGACAGCTGTTCTGCAAATTGCTGAGAACGGGGTGCCATTGAGTAAAATAGTCATCGGAAAATCGGCCTCTCCCAGCGATGCTAGCCTAGTAGCAACGGATACATGTCGGCTTCGCCAATTGCCTTCAACAAGCCAAAGACCAAGCTTGGAGTAAGTGACCACGTGGTTTTCCATCTCTTCGCAATTCTAAATTTTTTGGTACCTTTGACATAATTCTTAGATGGCGGCACGGTGGTTTGGCAGGTTAGTTATTATTTGATGATTACTTGGAATATTTCACCCTCATCTCGTATTGTCGCTCATAGTACCCCAGAGCAAATTCTGCGTGGATTACATCCGTTCGCGCTCTTTCATAGCCTGTTTAAGTAGGCATTTGAAACGTCGGTGTTGTGCACAGTCTTCCAAAAACGAGCGATTTATCATATTACCTGTATTCACCATATGATACTGGACCGAACTATGATTCTATTTCATAAAAAGAAGCCTGAATGGATTTTGCTCTACTAGGGATTGGCAAGGATTCTTTATGTTGTGAACTCGACAAGGTCATGGCGATCCCAGTCAACGGTACTAACTCAATTCCACATGAATTTTTACCCATCACCTCCATGGATGAACCTTCCTCAACCTGCTCGGATAGGCAGAGCAAGATGTGTCGGCATACCCAAAATTTATCCCATTATGATCGTGCGATAGTTTCGTCTTTTCAGCGCTGCACTGAACTTATACAACTACACGCTCCAGACTTATTTTAAGGCCCAGGCGTACTATCAGGTGCCTTGCCGTGGCCAACTCAGGTCCTGTGGAGCATTCTGATATCCCGACTTCGAATCCCTTACAGCAGGATTTTGGTCACCTTTCACGACCAACTGCGAGTCTAGTTACCCGAAGTGATAGTACACCTGAAAATTTCAAGGTAAGACGTCTCATTCAGACACACTGGAGCATACTAATCAGCGAGCCTGCAGAGCCCTGTAACCGAGAAAAAGGCGCTCATACGATAGGCCACCGCAAGGAAGAACGACCTATGACCTCCGAAGGCAGAAACGATACCTTGCGCTTTTGGTCTTCTGACAAATGTCACCTTTCTGCCTTTCGGCGAAATGGTACTAGGTTTCTCGTTGGTTCACGCGGATACATGATGTTCTTGCGCGCTCTGCGTTTTACCTTGAAGATACCCTCGAACACTTGTCCGACTATCCCGAGACTGGCACTATCGCCCCATGCCGCCCCATGAACTTTAGGTCTTTTGCGAAAAGACATCGTTTCTTTACGCATCATCTTCTGCAGGCCATATGGTGCTCTTTCCACATGCAACCAGAAGTACAATCTGAATGATAACAACCGAAATTGGATGACCCTCCAGGAAAAGTGTATGTGCCATGACTAGGCAAGATGTATTTAAGGTAAAGAGGGCGCGTCCGAAATACTCTGGAGATCTCGGTCCCTAGCTTTCAGCCTATTCTCTGCAATGGTTGCCTTGAAGAAGTCATTTGCTCTATTGTCAGGGCTAATCAGTCTTCTGGCTGTTAGCTCTTCTCCTGTCAGCCCTGCTGCCAGCAGTGGCCTCAGCGGGAAAGCTCTTGACTTCATAAGTGCAGCCAAGAACGTGCAGAGTGCGACCCCTGCTGCCCCTCACTTCGTTGTCTACAGTGATGCATGGGTGTCAGGAGAAAATGGGCCTCCTGCTGTCTCATCGATCCAGGTGTGTGATCTGTATTCCTTGATATTTTATCTTATTTATATTGTCCGTACAGGGATTCAACGTCTTGTAAGTGTAAAAAAAGAATCTTTGCCTTTTCTAACCTGTAATGCAGCGCCCTTTCTTTCCTCTTGACCGAGGGTGCATTTGACCAAGTGAGATTTAAATTGAGCACGGACTTCCTCCAATCTAACTTGTCTACAGGCAGAAGAATGGGCTTCACTGACATCTTCTCAACGCTCGACTTTCAAGTCCCAATATTCCGCTGCTGGGATCAAGTTGATTGTATCCCTCTTCGGTTCAACTGACGCCCCGACGTCCACCGGTGCTGATCCTGTAGCGACTGCGAACACGATGGCGGCATGGGTTAAGCAATATAACCTCGATGGTGTTGATGTCGACTATGAAGTAAGTCATTGATGATTGCCAAAGGGTGTGGCCTGACGTCTTTTCCAGGATTTCAATGCAATGAACGCTGGGAACGGAAAGGCCGAGGTGAATTAGTTCTTCATTCATATCCTTTTTAATGCCCTCATTCACACCTTGACCGCCTAGTCTTGGGCTTGCAAGCTTCACAACCCAACTACGGAATCAGCTCCCTTCTGGAACATATATTTTGACCCATGCTCGTGCGTCTCTTCTCTTACTGGTAGAGTTGCAATAAGGTCTAAATTCTAAATTATTTGTAGCCGTTGCCCCATGGTGAGAAACCGCCTCATATGTGTTCCTACATACATTCACCTACATCAGGTTCTCCCCTGGCCTTTACGGCGGAGGAGGCTATTTGAAGGTCCACCAGGAGGTTGGGAGCCTCATTGATTGGTACAATGTGCAGGCAAGTCTACTCTGAACGCTAGATCTTTCCGTACGTACATACCGCTCATGATGAGTCTTATAACAGTTCTATAACCGTGTGTTTCTACCATCCTTTTGAGCTTCCTTCTTTCTAATCTTTAACAGAGGGAACAACCGAATACACTACCTGCAGTGGTCTCCTGACCACGTCTTCGAGCACCTGGCCTAACACAGCTCTCTTCCAGATTGCGGCCAGTGGTGTTCCTCTCTCTAAACTCGTCATCGGCAAGCCTGCTACGACCAGTGATGCAAGCAATGGGTATATGTCGACCTCTACACTGGCTGGATGTGTTGAACAAGCTAAGAATCAAGGGTGGAGTAAGTCTAAGTTCAGAGGATTTCACACCTCCCTGCTAACCGGTTCCTTCCACAGGTGCTGGTGTGATGGTATGGGAGGTAAGCTCAGGACTGCAAAACGCTACGCCACGATGCTGATCGCTGATTTCATTTCCAGTTCCCTGACGCCGCGACCTCCTGGATCGAAGCAGTCCGCGCTCAAGCCTGGCCCATGTAAATAGATTCAGGACAAGGCCCGGTTCTTATTATTTATGTCTTCAAAGCTATTTATAATGGCTAGCCCACGTTTGCATTTCGTTCCTTTGTATTTGGGTTTTAGGAAAGAATGAAATCTGAAAATGTCATTTCATATCGTGTCCGGCATGAGAAAGTCTACAGAGAATTAGAGAATTTACTTGTAAACGAAGAGAAGGGATATCAATGAAGTGTCCGAGAGAGAGAAAGTCCGAATTAGAGGAATATATAGTACTGGAATAGTTTCTGAATCGTAAAGCTCAGAAGGGGATAAGGAAAAGGTCCTGTGTTGCCACGATTGGAGGTGTTGCAAAAGATTGTGACATAGGCATGAGACTCACAACTGCAGAGGCTGGTGTGTCATTATCTTCATTGTAAGCATCTAGATCGCCAACGAAAAAAAGGGAGTTCTAGCCATGAGAATAAATTAGTAAGAGCCGCGGCCACAGGAACGGACATATGCGCACCTCGCGTATGTGATATGCTAGAGTGGTCGGGGCTGTTGAGCCGTCGCCATTGATCCATTGTGCTAAAGGTAGGCCGAAACGGTAACGCAAATTTTGCTGAATGTAGCTCGGGACTTACCTGTCAGCTTTTTTTATCTTGGGGTCTATGGACCAGATAGCTGATTCTTGGAGGGGCCAGTACCTAGTTACAAGACTTGAGAATTCAAAAGAGATATCAATAGTAGATGGCTTACTCAAATCTACGTTGTGAACGCGACAGTACTGATATTAAACAGGAGGATTTGAATATGACGGAGATAATATACCAAAGAGGGACATACTTCCGACTTCCAACAGACAAACTTGGGGCGCTGCTACCTGCTGCGCTTCCTGCTCCGACATAAAAGGAGCAGGGAACGCCGCATTCTGATTGCAATTCAGGTCATCAGTAAGCGCTATAGGGATGAAAGACTCAAATGGACAGACAGTCGCCAAAAATATTGATTCCTGACGGGCGCGATGGTTGTAAGTGAGTTAAACAATGATATCTTACCATTGCTAAGAGAGTTGACTCCACTTCTGCAAAGAAAAATAAGTCCTATTAATCAATCGAGTAGGATGTGCCGGAAACTCACATAGTCCCGCCAGTAGCCCAGTTACGGACAACACCAAGTACACTTCCATCTTGAGGGCTCCGAACTTCGAGGCGCCCAGTGAATCTGAATTTGAAATTCCAATCATCAGAAGAGAGCGCTGAAAGGTTGGCGTCGTACGTCACAGATGCAACAGGTGAAGGTGAAGGCGATGGTGAAGTCCTTGCCACTAGTCGAATCAAATGAGTGAAATATAAAGAAAAGGAATATAACGATCCTACATAGAACGGGTGTTGCTCCCGATCCCACGAAAACGGAATCTAGGAGGTTTGGGAGAAGCCCCGTGCTAGCCTTTGAGCATTGGTCTCCAAAGGAGAGCACACGGCACATCCAACGCAGAATAAGATGACCAACAAGAACGGGAGCTCAAGTTGTTCATGCTGCCAGTCGTTGAAAGGGGAGATCAGCGAGAGGGTGTTATGGACTGCGAGCAGTGCCTTTATCAGGAACAAACCATCCGATCTTGTCAACTGCCCCCTTGCTCTAAAGAATGAGATAGCGATGACAGTGGGCTTGAAATAAAAGAAAAGGCCGGATTGCACCGGAGGTAAGGCCTTTTCGATCATATCGGGGTGAAAATAGACCTTCCGGTGTACGGCAAAACATCATGTTTGGTGCATGTCCTACACTTCGAGGGAAGTTATGTCCAATTGGTGGAGTTGGTTTCGAGGGATCTCAGACTTTCTCGAGGAAATCTTCTCGTGTTGACAGAGTAGCTCATGAAATGCGGTAAAAGAAGCCAGCACAATCACTGATGATTTCATACGTTGGTACAAGGGATAAGAATAGTGGCAAGCTTCACAGTGACCTACGTATGGAGCAGAAAGAAAACTGCAGGTCGAGTCAGCAGATATCTCTGAATAGATAGACGTCAATGAGCCTCGAACCTTATGTCTAGGATAGAGATCGGCCTTCGAAGGGCTGGCCTGACATCGAGTAGGAGCAGACCTGTGACAAATATAGTGCCTTGCGGAATCGCTCAAGTGACGGCTGGATGAGAGGAAGTAGTGCTCAGAGTAAGAAATCACAGAAAACACGAGTGAAGCCAATATTGACGCAAGAATTTCTGATGGTGGGACAAGATTAGACGTGATAGGTATTAGGAAGCAATGACGATTTGGCGGTGGTATTCAAGTTGGTGTGATGGTGGTACTGCGCTAGAAAATTATATCATTTCTCCCGCCCTGCAAGTTCGCACGTGGCACAAACATAGCCTCAGGGCGATTGGAGGGGGAAAATTTTGCTTGTCATTCCATGCTATGTAGTAAGAACCACTAACAGCAAAAATATAGTATAAGCACCCAGCGGACGAGCCAGGAAAGTGCAAACCATCATAAGTAACCTCAGAAAAGGCGAAAGCCACCATATAAGGGAGGAGGTCGGAGAGATCTAGAATCCAACTCGATGATCATGAAAAGATGTATGTTGGTCTAGGGTGACATCGAAAACAGAAAGAGGGATGATGCGTATGGACAACTAATGGAAAATGAAGAATGAGACACGAAAACATGAGAACGAAGGGGGGATGGGGCGATGCAAATTTACAAGTACAGGTATACACAATGCGAAATCAAAACGATTTGTAACGAATATTGTCTTCAGAGATTGCATGCAAGAGAAAAAGATTAGAAAAAAGCGGCCGATATCGGGCCATAAGGATACGAGAGAAAAATAAAGAGCGTATAACACAATTCAAGCAAGGGGAAGAAAGGTCATGAACAAGTATACCGGGGTATTTATTGAAGTGTACAGTTGCTCGATGACGCAGATTTCGATTTATGTTTCTCGGTTTTCCTGACATCTCCAGCATAGAGCCGGGCAATGCGGAACCCGTCGAAGGCGAATCATCAGGCTCGTTTGTCGTCTCGGATGGAGGTACACGGCGAGAACGAGCCCTATCCATGGCCGCTCCATCAGACACAGGCCTCTTCGTTTTGTCAGCCTCAGCGGTAGTCCCGGAGTTCTGCGACCGTTGCCCAGTATTTGTCGACTGGAGAAACTCTCCGCAGCAGTTGCTGCGCTCCTCAGACTGCTGACACCTGTACTGGTGCTTGTCATGGACAACGGTCTTTCAGAACGCTTCTGCAGAACCCGCCTCTTGACAGGAGCCTCATCTGCGTCTTTGGGAGGTGCGGAAGAAGAAGAGGGAGCGGTAGGTTCAGGGGACAAGTTGCTGCGTGATCGCTTGAAAGCGGCCATGAACTTGAAGGCAGTCGGTGGGTGTTCGCTAGTAGGTGTTGCAGGTGAACGAGGCGGCTGAGCCATATCCATGCTCGTTCTCGGCGTGCTGTGTTCAACGTACGACACATCTGACATGGCAACATTCTGACCAATATCGTGGAGAGCTTCTGCAGGATTGGAATAAGCACTGGCAGGTTCCCTTTCGCGGCATACTGCGCATACAGCAAAAGCTGAGCTCGCAAGTCGCAGGTTGGTGGTGCATTGATGGCACATTTGGCATGAGATATTAAACTGCATTGGGAACATAGGACAGCGCTCTTCTTGACATTCAACAAGCAGACGCGGCACACCATCGCTAGTAGTAGAAATTAATTAGCCAAGTTCATACTCAACAAAAATAAAAAATAAAACTTACGCTTGCTGAAAGTGGTTTTGACAAAGGTATGCTCACGGGGCGAAATTTCATTATCGAGCGGCCGAAGAGAGGATGTAGACGGTCTACGTCCAGTGGGAGATATCTTGCCATAGCCAAAGTCATCACGTTTCGGGGAGCCAGAGACCTGGCTATCAGATATTTCCAGCTGCGATAAGATTCGTACAGCGTCAGACTTGTGTAAATCTGTGCTGACGCGTCTTAAGAACGGAATGCTGTCTTGCGGACGGAGCTCCTGCGATCACAAAAGGTCACTAGGTTGTACTTGGCAGCACCTGAGGAGGAAAAAGCAAACCTTCAAGGCCACCCAATTATTCTTCAGCCAAGGATGCTCGCAAAGCAGTTCAGCACTAGGGCGTTTGGTAGGATCTTTGTGGAAACATTGCTCCAAAAAGTCTTTCAGGAGCTCCGAGCATTCTTCAGGTAAAGGTGGCATCTCGTCCTCGACAATCCGGAACATGACTAGAGTCAAAAGCAATTATTAACACGCTCTGTCCAGCCAGATTAAACAGAGAAAGCATACCCGACATGCTATTCCCAATCTCAGCATATGGTGGACGCCCCGTCAGCAGCTCAATGACAGTACAACCCAAAGACCAAATGTCCGATTTCGTCGACGCCCCTTTGAGCTCAATAACCTCGGGTGCCATCCAATTCGGCGTCCCTGCCACATCCTTGATCTCTCTTTCCATGGCGCGGAGATTGAGAGACACACCAAAGTCCGACAACTTGACGTTCCCGTTTTTCGTCGTCAAGATATTGGCTGCCTTGAGGTCACAATGGACAACGTCGCTGGTGTGAAGATAGTGCAAGCCTTCGAGAATTTTTACGACATAGCTCGCTACCAGCTTCTCATTCAGCTTGCCAAACGACTTGAGTGTCTGTCCGAGGGAACCATTCTCGGCATACCTAAAATAAGAAAAGTTCGTTAGCACGACAGGAAGATTTCAGACCGACAGCAGGGTGGAACAATAAAAACGACGTACTCTAGAACGATGCTAAGAGTATCATCATCCCGAGCCATGCCCTCATACTTGACAATGCTAGGATGCGACAAACTCTTGACCAAGTCGACTTCCCGCATGAGTTGGGTGACCTCTTCTTCTTTCAGGCCCTCTAGCCTGATGCGCTTAACAGCGACCATCTGACCCGTGTTCAGATTTAGCGCACGGTACACTGAGCCAAACTGGCCACGCCCGATGCAGTTGCCAAGTTGCTATGAAAGAAAATCAATCAGCATCAGATCCTAATACGGAACGAGAGCGAAATGAAATGAAATGCGAGCATGAGCCTAACAGAGTTGACAGAAAGAATGAGATATAAGCAAGGAAGGGGGATCAGGAAGCATCACCCAGGCAAGCCAATGGGGAGGCATAGAAGCCAAGCAAAAAGGGGGTCCGAGCAAGCAAGCAAGAAGGGAAGGAAAAAGGAACATACAAAATGCGTCGGCGGCTTCCCATCCTCTCTCACCACCAGCCTCATCCTCACCACACTCCCGTCCACTGAATCCCTCTCGACCAAATCACTCGAACTCGTCGCAGCAGAAGCCGCTCCCAAGTTTACCATACTCTCAAACCTCGACCTCGGCTTCACCCCTCCGAGCTCATCATACGACTCGGGCCTCCCTCGCGCTCGCGCACTTGACATCGACTCGACATCACTCTGGAATCGGCCCCTCAACAACCTCGGGCGCAGCTCACTGTCCGCACCGAACGATGACCGCGGAGACGGCGTGCACCCATGTTCACCACCTGCACCTGAGGTGGATACCGACCGGGGAAACGGTACAGGCGCATCGCTGCCAGGACTCTCCGCAGCGTCCTCCATCCCATTTCCATTATTACCACCGGCCCTCTGCGGAACACCCTGCCTCACCCCCAAGGGACTACCAGAAGTAGGAGATCCGACCCCCGGCTTGGTAGTATGCCTCCTTAAAATGACCCTCCCAGAGGACGACAGACTGTCAGGGCTCGCCTCCCTCCGCAAGATCGACTCTTTCGGCATGAGGACGACAGGCGCGTCGATACTGTGCCGCGGCCGATGGGTAGGTCTCCGCGGAAGCTGGGAGTACGCAGCTTCGCCATCAGTCCTTCGCGCGCCTACGATCGCCAGCTTCCGCGGGGGTGAAATCGACAGCGGTGTGGATGAGGATGGTCTTCCTCTATTGCCAACGATGTCTTCATGGAGATGAGTGGACGAAGAAGAATGTTGATGCTGCTGTGAAGACTGCGCACGCTTGACGGGGATAGCTTGGGCTTGCGTCGCATGCTGACGGGGCGGAGAATGAGATAAAGGCGACGCTGAAGGAGAATCCGCTCCAGGCGCTTGAAACACATTAAGAAAATCATCAGGCCATTTCCCTTTCCGTAGGTGCACAGCTGCAGCCAGTTTCTCATCCTTGTCTGCCTGTTGAAGTGCATTCTGCTCCTGTGACCTCGACCTTCCTTGCAACACAACCGGTTGTCTTCCCTTCCCATGTCCTTGTCCTGCTTCTCGTTCTCGACCATGGCCATGCCCTTTCGAAGACACACTCTCCTCCGTCTCTTCCGCCACCCTCGTTAAATCCAACACAGGGGTCCCACTAATTTTCCTCTCTCTATGTCCATGTCCATGAATAAACATACCCTTGCCCAACCCAGCGTGCCCATTCCCCACGCCCACATTACTGCCATCCGACAGCCGGCGCTTGACTGGACCCATCCCACTATCAAAATGACCCTCTAACCACTCATCCTCATCGTCCTCCTCCAACTCTCTGGCGAGCTTGCTTCCCTCCGTGCGGGACATGGACGGCGCTTCACTCGTCAAATCGGTCGTCACCGTTCGAATGGTGCCAAACTTATTACCACCCGTACCTGTATTGCCGCTATTTGCAGCCCCATTGCTCGTGTAGCCGTACAGACCACTGTTCCTCCCACCATCCAGCAAACTCGACATGGCGCTTGTCAACGTAGTCTCCGTTTCTGAAACAATAGATTGCCGGACGTTGCTGCCGACACCGCTCCCGCCGCTTACTTTCCGCTGAGTGACGTACGCGTTGTGATTGTGGCTTGGGCTGGGAGGAGGGTAGGCGGTAGAGGGGATATGGCTCCTGTGGTTATCAATAGCGTTGGGCCGTTGTGTCCAGGTCCAGGGTGGTAGTGAGGCTGTCCAATATCATCGTCTACATTATACCCGATGATAGACGCGTCTCCAATTGACGCCCTCGTCGAGTCGACGACCGAGTCTCGCACATTAGCTGTCGAGGCTGGATTAAAGCCGCGCAAACGGTCCGAAGTGAATGGCACAGACCCCGGCCCGGGAGCCGCCGCCTGCCTTGCCCAAGCAAGTAGTCCACCCGACTCGCTCTCGAGCTTTTTTCTGAGACGGCTGCTTGCGCAATGGCGAACGAGGAGGAGGCCTCATCATCGTCGGTACTGGAACGGGGTTGAACACCGCGTCATGCTCAGCATCATCGCTCTGAGAGTCATCATCTTCATCATCCGTATGCGAACGGTCGTCTTCTTCACGACTCCGCTGCGGCGCACGTGAAATATTCGTGCTCGTCTTGGATCTCGCCAGGGGCGTTCCACTTCCACTCGCGCTTCCTTCTGGACTGCTCGATCTGAGAGGTGTCATATCCTCCGGCGGACTCCACTTCTTTCTCGGCGTTAACGGCGGCTGATGCATCTGACTGGGCAAAAGGTTGGGCGTAGAGGCAGTCGCGCGCGAAGAGGCAGAGCTGAGGGTGCCATACGGACTCCTTGTGCCATTGGATGAGGCGTTCTGACTCTCTCTTCCACTCCCATTCTGACTGCTCTGGCTGTGCCCGAGTCCGCCGCCTCTGATCCATTTACCCTTCTCCCTCTCCTTCCTTCTCTCCTCCTCCCCATCTTCCACAAAACTGACGAGCTTGATAACAGTTCTGGCCACGCGAACGGCAGCCTCCTTGTCCGAAGTGGCTTTCATCAGGTCGTCCCTCAAGAACAAATCTTCATTCGGCAGGCCATATGAAGCACAAGCCGCAAGGAACTTGGTGATGTTCGCAGTGCGCACAACGCCGTCTTCGCGCGCATCGGGGCGGACGATATTGCTCTGTCGAAGTTTGTTCATTAGTCTATAAAAGTTTATCCGTTAAAAGAAGAAGAAATGACAAGAAAAAGGTTGGACGCACTGGCACAACACATAGCCATCCTTTAACGACTCGCAGAACACCTTCCGTTCTCTATCTTCCGAAGCAGCCACACCCGAGGTGGACACGTCAATCGAACTTCTCCTTGCAGAGCTCAAACCTCCAGTAGCAGTCGCGTTTGACCAACTTCTCTCCAGTCTAACAAGGTTCTTCGTGCGAACCTCGACCTCCTCCCAGTCTTCAAACCCTGTTCAGTCCGACACATGTGAGGAGGGGGCTTTTGGGCTTCCTTGCATATCAGAGAAGTGGCGGCGCGAATGAGATCGCGTGGAGTGGCGTCTGGATTCTTAAGAATCTTGGACGGGGAGGTATTTGGTTTGGAAGTTGCTGAAGGAGCGACAGGTGTTGCATTGGAGGGAACCAAAGAGCCAGAGGAGATATTGAAGTGCCTGTTCTGCGCGTAGGATCGTTGAGTCGGGGAGGTGGCCCTTGGCCGAATAGGCGACGGGGTTGGTGATGGTGATTCCCGCGGTACAGGGGAAGAGGCCCGTCGCGCGACGACCGACGAGGGGTGCCATCGACAGACGGTCTGCGCGGTGCATCCAACGAAGTGCGCCTGGTGCTTGGATCTAGAGATGGATGCCGCTTGGTCGGAGTAGGCGGCGGACTGGGTGAGGCAGAGGACAAGGGAAGGTGTGATGTGGATGCCGAAGTGAAGCCTCGTGTCGGAGTGACGACACGGGCTCTGGTGGCGGCGGCCGAGGAAGGGGACCTTGGACGGATGGCAGTAGGACTTGCAGCACGTGGGGTGAGGGTGGGTTTAGGTTTGGCAGTTGCGGAAGATGGAGTTCGTGCGAGCTGTCCTCGGTGCGTCGGTGTGGGAGTATCTGGATCTGGATCGCGATCTCTGGTGCGGATACGCGTGGGGGGTCCCGTAAAGGAGGGTGGTGAAGAGAGGGTGAGGAGGGCGATGGCGGGATAGGCGTGTATGACTGTGTCGATCGATGCCGGGAGGGCGAGTCCTGGCCGGGTGTGCTGATCTGCAGACTCGGCTTGCGGGGCCGTGGTCTCGAGGGAGAGACAAGGACGTCGGCATTGGATGAGGAGGATGCGGGGACGGCCGACTGCGACTTTGGGGACGGGAGGGCCGCCGAGGAGAGATGGAGGGCCGGCGACGACATGGAGGCCTGGCGCATGGACGGCGTAAGGAAGCTGGTGAAGCCGGCAGCCCTCTCCTTCTCTTTGAGTGGAGGGGGGACGGGGGACGGCGTGGCAGAGTCGCGGGCAGTCCGGCGAAAGGTGACCCTCCGTAGCACATTCATCTTCTCCTTGGAGGGTGGGTCATCCTGGGCCCGTTCCTTGCCCTTGGTAGTGAATGTCGCAAACTCGTCGATAGTCGGCGGTTTCTTTGAACGCGTTGCGGTGCGCAGACTGTGTTCGAGCGAAGACTTGAGTCTGTGGAAGGCCTTTGAACTGGGCGCTGGGTGGGGCGGGTCTGAGGAGGAGGGGATGGGGGACGCAGCATTGACCCTGGCTGTCCGGTGGAAGGGTTTGGCGGAGTGGAGGACAGCCGCGGCCATGGCGGAAGCACGTTTGGCGGTGCTCAGTCCAGAGGGACTAATAAGAGAAGCACGGCTGAGACAATCTCCCTTTGCGCGCTAAACACCCAGCTGACTCCCCGTGATTGCCTTTTTCAGACCCATGATGAATGCCATGACGCTCGAAAAAAAGAAATTCTCCAAATTATTATTATTTCCTATCTCCAAGGGGATATCCCGACGCTGCACAACGTTTTTCGTTTTCCAGCCTGTCCCGCTCACCTCCCTCCGTTTGGTCTCGCTCTTCTCCTCTACCCACCGCCAGCCTCTCGGATGTCCCCATCGCAAGAACGCCCTCCCAAACCAGCCATCTCCACCATCCCTCCGAACCACCTCTTCCAATCACCCATCACTCGCACCCAGCTACCTACACATGTCTGCTCTCTCTCCAGTGTCAGCCCATGGATCCGTCATGTGCGAGCCCATAAGATGCGGTCTTTAAAATAGACCTCTCGCCTCTCTCCGTTTTCCACCGAGTAACAGCCAGTCTTGAAAAATATACCTTTATCGCACCTATATTTGTCTGTCCGAACTGAACCTTTATTTACTCCCAATTCAATCCCACCCAACTCGAGTCTATTTCGCCGCATTCATACACGCTCAGCTTCCCCACACTGGCTATGGCTATCTCTCGCCTTGACCCAAAACCCCCGCACATCTATTAAACTGACATTGACGTTCATACCGTCCTGCCGCAGTCATGCGTCTGGTGTCGCCTAGAGCCATATCCGCAACACGAGGCAAGCCGCATCTAATGAGATCAGGCTTCTTATTCCCAGTGATTCCGCGACCGTGGCTAACTTGTCCTGCTACCATGTCTTCTATCAGATACCACCACTGTGATACCCTATCAACCTTTCCTTGCCCGATATGTATCGGATCTCACGGAGAATATCATTGAACCGTTCGCTCGTCTAGAAAACACTCTGGAGCCTTTTTCTCCGTGTGAACAAACTGCAGGAAACGACGCTCGATGAAACCATCCCCGAGACTGTGCGGCTCCAAACCCGCTCTACGGCGGATCAAAAAGCACGCTCCAAACAGCTCACTACGCAATGCCCTTCAACGCTCTGTCATGATCATACATAGCCCACTACGTCATTCGCTTGCTCTCGTCTCAGGGTCACAATTCGCATTTCCACGCCTGACTGAGGATGAGATTACAGAAACAGAAAAAGGCGTCAGCATCTTATAACAGAACAGAAGAACAAGGACGAGGACTCTGATATCCTATCAGACAGACAAAGAACCCATCTTATATTTACTTAAGAACGACATACGTACCGATGATAGCATCATGTGTACGCGACTCGACCTTCGATTCCCAAGACCAAGACTCGCAGGACCGGCTATGTCCCGCGAGTTTTTAGGCTACCGTCGTTGGGACCTTTCTCGGGCAAGTTACTTACTCAGGTCTGACTTCGTTCGCTTGATGCCCTGTTCTGCTTTATCCTGTTCCGCTTCCTTTTATTTTTCTTGAAATAATGGCAGTACAGACTCAGACTCACATCTCTCAGGGTCCCGCTCGCGCGCAGGATCGCTCTCGATTTTTTTTTAGCTTTCCATTGTGCCAGAATTACTTTGATTTTGGACTCTCTACATCTAAGGCTCTCCATCAAATGGCGCGTCGATCCTCAAGTCGCAGCGCTTCAAGTCCGTTAATTATCAACGGAGATACCGCGCGCTGCTCGCCCACAAACAACGCCTATTCTCATTCTCTGGATGGACGGATTCTGCTTATGACATTAGTCTATCCACCTACTAGTACGGCTTGAGAAGCCCTCAAAGCCGTTAGTTAGGGACATGCATACGCACGCGTGCTGCGCCGCTCGCATCCGTGGTCCGTCGTCGATCTCCGTTACTCACTGTCAATCCCTGGGCTTCGTGAAAGGGCCTACGCGAACTCTAGAACGCAGCTGTCAGTGTTCAATGTTCAAATGTAGCAGTCCTTAAATAACCCGCCTTTGGCGCACTCACGCCCTTGCCTTGGTCAGGTTGTGGGTTGGGTACCCACCGCTAGCTGGGATTACACAACACGACATACGCGGGCTCGACGGTGTTAACGAGGATGAACGGGATATTTAATGGTATCCTCTGAGCTTTGATCGGATTCGATTCGTTCATTGAGTCCAAGTGACTTCTCGGCAAGATATCGACGGGATAGGATCACTGCAATGGGATTTCGTGAGTGAGTACATACGTACGTGATACAATCTACAAACGTTTCTCCCAGGTCACACTTGATTGACATGCTCAATACAATACAGTGATATTTCCCCTGTATCCGAGTCTCGATTACTCAAGCGTTCTGTTTTTGTTCCGTTCATACAATTCCAGAGTTCAATATCACCGAAGAAGTAGGAAAGAACCAAAATACCGCCCCCTTGCCCATTTAGAAGGAAAAGAAAAGACAGAAGGCAAAACAAAACTGTAAGCAAGCACCTCGAGAGCACAGTACAATTCTATACAATTCACCGATCGTTATCGGAATACGAAAACTTCAATGTCGGACTACCTACTTCCTCGGGACGAAGGCAAATATTGCAAGTAATAAACCCATAAAGCAATCACATTGATCGCGACTTATACAGCAGCAGTATATATAGAGTATTTGAGGTGTAATACTCTCGGACAAATAACGAACCCGACTTGAGCTGACCAGAGCGAATAAAGCCAACAATAAACAACTGAACTCGGACTTGGACCTTGACAGAAAGCAAGAGGCCAAACTTGACCCGATCCGACTCACTCACTAAAGACACTGAACGAATCCGACAAAACGTCAATTACAACTTACGACTTGCGAGTGGGGAAGCATCGGAGTTGAGGTCGACTTAACAGGATACCTTTCTTCGATCACCCCATTTTTTTTCCCTTCCACCCTATGCAGCGGCTTGCGGGATTCAAGACTCAGGTGGGATGTGTTAAAATAGGTATGTACCATATATGTTTTTCCCTTCGCGATAGTACTGATACCCTTCCAAGAAGACCAGGTCGGTATGTCGGACAGGATCCGAATGAAATGCTATGTATAACACGATGAGTTGCAGAACGAAAGAGTGAAAGGAAGCCGTTAGGGAAGATAACACTGCTTGCTCATTTATCGGACTCGGAATAGCTGATACCGTCTGTCATCAATCAGGAATCATGAATCAAGAAGAGCGCCGCTGTCAGTGAGTCAACAAGTATGCAGTGAGTATGTACCCTACGCATATAGGTCTTTTCGGAGCACAATGGTTCAACACCAAAATTAACACTGGCCAGTACTGGCTAGAACCTGCAACTTGTCAGATAGGACTCGGTCAACTCACTCGGAACTTAGTATGCTTTGTTGAACCCGTGAGGCTATGCCACGTCTCCACAGTTCCATCATCGCCCAAGGTCCCAAGGTGGATATGGATAGTCGCCCCTAACTTGAGCCGCAAAACAGGAAGGCGGTACAAGGGCATTGAATCAAAATTCACAGGTACGTATGTGTATTATTCTGCAGCTGAGATGTACGAATTTGTGGCGGCGCCTCTGACGCGGTCAAGTACCGCCGTATGTCCCCCTTAAAGCTTCGAGTCGATGTTTAAGTGGTTCAACTTGAAGTTACAAGTTTTATGACGATGTATTGATCATCATTCAGGATGTGAGCGGCGAGCACGACCCAGGTAATTACCTATTTAAAACCGTACGCGGTCAGTCAGCATATGATATGGCTGGGACATTAACACGGGGAGGAAGAAGAAAACATCAACGCAGAGGGTTTCCAAAACCTGGGTTGAGTATAGCAGAGGCCGATCCGAATCGAATATGACCAAATAAGTCCCTTCAAGATCGTCAAAAATGCCATAATTAATACGCCTCCCTGCGCCTGCGCAGTCAACTATTTTAAACACATCCCGAGTCGCCGCCCCTTGGCAATGACGCAGTTCATAGAGTAGCCAAGGTATTAGATACGGTGGCCATGAGAGCGAAGCAAAGTTCGATTCGGCAAGAGCCAGAGGAGGAAGCCGTAGATCCCATACCACAAACCCAAATTGAATACGCGATGCTATGGCATGCCGGATGACTGGAGTCGCCTTGCTAATATTGGCCGGTGGTGAGCATGAACCTTGTGTTCTTTGTGGTGAGCGTATAAAATTAAGCATGATCCCTCGCGTAGGACATCCATCCATCCGCGGGGCTTCCCAAAAGATATAAGTATACTGTGGGGCCCCGAGCGCCGACTCGATCAACTACAGTAGATGTATGTACTAGGTCGATCGTAGAAGGTTCACGTAAAGCGTTCCAGTTCCAGGGTTATGGTCGAGAATCCACGGAGGAGTCCCCAGTGAAAGGCTTGTAAAGAAGACCATGTGACTCTCCACGGCTCGAGGAGAGTACCCGCAGGTGGTGCGAAGAGGAAAGGGATAATGAAGTCGAGCTTCATCTCCAGTGCGAAGAGAACACATGGAGCAGGTAAAAAAACATGCTGGAGGCTGTCAACGTTGTTCTTTGAGTCTCCACGAATTATCGGGTCCTCGTGAACAAAGATATGGAGAACGGCCTAGACGGCTAGAGCAGGAAAACAACACCTGAATGGAAGCGAGATAGTGAAGAGATGTTTCCTCGGCTTTCCCAAACGGCCAAGTTCTATTTTCTGACATGCAGAGCGATAATGGGATGAAAACACCAAGTCTGTGCCGTTAGAGATAGCAATGGGGAAGAATTGCGATCTTCCAAAGTTCGCGATCGACGTGTCAGGGATCAGGGGACGTGAGTGAATAGAGAACTGGCTTAAGATAAGCCGAAGACTGCCCCATGACCCTCGATTTGAAATGCGAAGATGAATATTCGGATCAGCGCAGTTTCAGGACATGGGATGCGCCCGCTTCGCACAGGTACATATGCTGAGACATGCAAGCAAGATAATAGGACGGCTGATGGGTGAGGCGCTTTTTCTGAGACCAAAGGTTCTCGCGGTCAATAGGACCAGTAACGTAAGAAAATAGACAAAGGATGCCCTGAGATCAAGCTCGGAATTGGAGTCGAAATAGAAGAGAAGGAGGGACAAGAGGATTGTCAAACTCGGGCCTCCGATTCCTGCACAACTTCAAGTTGAGGTAGAATATACAGGAACTAAAATGCGCTCGAATAAGTTCCAAAGTTTGTAATTATAGAGAAGAACGAGGTTTAGAACTTCGCTATAAGATGATGGTTACAAGGAAAGTTGCTGAGTTTGAAAAAGGTGGGCGCTAAATTCTGAAAACTCCCGCAATCGCCACGTGACGGCAAGCCTTCGAAGTTCGCTGCTGAGCAACTTGTTAACTATTACTGCGAAACCCGTCTAAAATGTGAGGTTTAAATCTTGTTGTCATTTGCGATGGCAGCTTAAATTTGAAGACAAGGACAATGTGCCATCTACCAGGACCGGTCTGGCACGAACCACAGACTATGGTATGCCGGGATCTGAGCATTTTATAACTACGGGTTGCTCTAATAAATTCGATTTCATTTGTAAGAAGTCGATTAGAGCCCCAATCTATTCTCCAAATTAGAAGCATTTAGCGAGAAAGTTCTGGCTCAAACTGGGGGGATGGGGCACCAACAAATATGGGGCACCGATAGTACCTGCCAGCCACGAGAGGAAAGATATCTTTAAACTATTTAACAATAATGAGAATAAGTGCACTTCATTCAGTGAATATTTCAAAAGCCTGATCTGTTTTTTCTATCCGTTAAATGCTCAAGAAGGGTTTGGTGTGGCGTATTTCTTGTTTGGGAAGCTGGCATGATTGTACAAACATCCGGGCTTTAAATGACAGACTAAATTTTCAGTTCGATCAATATTAACTTTACCCACAGTTCTGAAAGGCCTTGACTTGGATTCACGTCATCTTGTCCAAAAGTTTGTATGGATACCTTTAACGTACAAATATACTAAGCGCACCCTTGTACGAACGCAGCGGAGCGAGCACTCGGGGTGTGCCCCAAAAGATGCAAGGACCAATTGCGGGGAAGACAAAGTGGAAATTGCATTAGGGGCCAGAGGGTAGTGTACACAAACATAAAGTCAAATATAGGGCGTAAAAACGGAGACGTAGCACTCATTACTTGAAAGGCCGAAGCCACTGTCAGCTTCAGACATAGCCAGAGCAGTCATTCATGAATAATTTGATGTTATTTTGTGCCAATTCCGAGTGCTCGCAATTCAAAGAACGCATAAAACCTTTGTGTTTGGCGAAATAATTCTGGCTGAAGCAGTATTAATACAAAGCTACAAGTCTACCTTTGATACCCTCTTCTGTCCGAATCCTGCACAGCACGATACCAACACCTGCATTTTGGTTGCCACTTACGTCAAGATTAGGATTGAATATTGAGACCTACCTTAACCGCGGCGATTTCCAAGCACTAAAAAACATACTGGATCTTGAGAAATTTTTTCGAGAGGCATATCGCATCTTCTGAGAGGTAGATTAAATTCCGACAGCAAAGCAGAACACTTTCGCTGCGAAAGGTCAAAGTACATGTAATTGGGTTTCCCGGAAGCGATGATAATTGATTCGAAATTCCGTATCAACAACATCACGTGCTGGTCAAAGCGCTTGGTCACACGGGTGTTTGAAACGAAATTCTGATTCAAGCACGCCACAACAACGTCAGTCAACTTTTCCTATCTTCCCGACTTCCATCTCATTCAAGACGATCGCCGCAGTATACTGCGCTAAAGATGAGCACGCGCTCAAAGGCTAAGTCCTCAGGGACAACAGGCAAGGCCATATCAACCAACGGGTCGCTTGCAAAACCCAAGACCCGTCGACAAGTTTCAAAGGCTAACGACGATATGGACGTAGACACAAATGACGGCAAAGAAAATATCAATTCAAAGGCACCTGCTAAGCATTCCAGCAGCGTTTCTACTAAGAAAGGTAAAGTCAAGAAAGAAGCCACCCGTTTGCCGCCGGTGGATTGCATTTGTACCAGGGGCGACGATGGGTCGCCTATGATTTACTGTTCAGAGTGCAAGATTTGGTGAGTCGTCAGCGAGTTCATGTCGACTCCTTCTCATGACAATATATAGGTTCCATTTCACGTGCGTGGATATCAGTGAGCCAGAGGCGGAGGAAATTAGTGAGTGTGTTGCAGTCAAATTTTCAGCTAGTGTTCTGACAAGCATCAACTTCATCAGGTGTATATATTTGTCCTACATGTACTGCATCCACCCGCCGCCGTTCAGCTAGTGAGTCGATTGTCTCGTTTCTTACCTATGTACAGGCCTGTCTTGTTTCGTTATGGCCGCACCTTTCATTTGTAGTTTCAATTCTGTCCGGGAGCAACAGTGTTCTGTCTGTGTAACTTTGTCTTGAGGACGATGATAGCATTCGTTGATCCCCCTCTGCTGCTTTTGTATGAAAAATGTTGGTCTGCATTGTCATGGGGTAGGAAACCATCTTCAAAGCGCTATTACTTGAGTCATAGTCTTATGCGCTCTGGATAAGCGCTATGCGGATGTTCATACCTTCGAGGCCAAATGAGTTTGTACTCTATGCATTCGTGCCTTAGATAGGAGGCCCCTTCATGACAAAAAATATCACGAAGAGCAGACAGCATAGAAGGCAGCATTGATTCTTTGTCAACATCTGTTACATTTTGCTTCTGGTGTATCTTTGTCTGGTTGAATTGTGGACTTACATGCCTTATTTCTAGTGACTTGGGAAGGGGACCAGGCGATTGAGGAATGCAGTGATGATGAAGCTACTATCCAAACGAGGAGGAAGACAGCCCTGAAATCGCGAAAGAGGTATACGGAGCTATCTCCGGAACCTCAAGTCTTACCGGAAGAGTCAGAGGAGAGTGCGGGCAGTGAGGACGAGTACGTTGAGGACAAAGAAGAGAATGTCGTGAAGAGCAAAGTGGGCAAGGTAAGTATTGGCCTATATGAAACTTCTTCTGTTTCTAAGCTTCACTTGCCCTACTCTTTGCAGCGCATTGCTCATCGTCGCCAATCTACTGTTTCGGACACGGATTCAGCCGAAGAAGGGGGAAAACGAAGGCTGAGTCGCGCCAAGGTCTCCGCCTCTCCGGCGCCTAGCGTCCAGCACTCGACTCTGAAGCGCAAGGCCACAATCGCAAGCGTTTCTCATCCTTCTCCGGCTCACAAGCGTAAGCGATCCGAGAGTAGCCAATCCCAAGATCCTGCCGACGATCCTGCTCGGAAGTATTGTTTAGGCAAACTGGAGGAATTATTCCAGGATATCTTTTTGCGCTACCCGCATGTCCATGTTGCAGTTCAAGCTGACGATGGCGGAAATGATGAAAGGAGTGCAGAAAAATATGGGACAAAAATCGTCCAAAAGAACTTGGGAGAATTAAGTGAAGAAGAAAAAAATGCGCTGATCAACGAGGCCCACCAATTTGCGCATGAGTTGGAGAGTTGTGTCTTCGAAATATATTCCGAACCAGATAAGTCAGGACAACCTCATGCGGGTGGAAAATATAAGTACGTAATTCCCTGACATAACCGTTAGGACTAACTAACTGACAACTTGTACAGGGAACGTTTCCGGATGCTGCAGTTCAATCTGAGCAAAGTCGATCGCGTTATTATTCACCAGCGTATTACTTCTGGAACTATTTCGCCGAAAGAGATCTCGTTGATGTCATCTACTGACCTAGCAGATGAAGAGACGAAGCAATCAATCAAGCAGGCCGAAAAGGAGGCATTGGAGCATTCGATTTTGCTCAAATCAACTGTACCCCGTGCCAAGATCACGCATAAGGGTCTGCAGGACATTGAGGACGTCAATATGGATGTCACAAGCGCCCGCGAGCTTGAACGGCTCAAGGAACGTGAACAGGAGGAGGAAGAGCGACGTGAAAGAGAACGCATGGCACGATTGAGGACTGTTCAATCTCAAAGACAGCGAACAGCATCTATCTCGGTGCCTCCAGAGTCGCCCACTGTCCAGCAGACCCCACCTTCTGAGCAAGAATGGGGCGCTCCACCACCTGTGCCACCTCACGCAATGTCGCCTGTGCTTGCTAAAGGGGACGAAGCTTCCAGTGTTCCATCGAGACCGCCCTTGTTTTTGCAAACATCGTCCGATTTCATTGTTAGTGAACCAGAGTTGAACCTTGCAGACTTAATCAACATCGATGAAGAGCAAGAACCTACGTCTACTATTGCAGAGCAAGATTCTACAACCATATTCACGCCATTGCCTCCCGACATATCTCAACCTTCCCCGACAACGGCTACACCCACTGGTATCTCTCCGTTTGCTGCCCGTCAAGATAAACCCCGAGTCGGTTCCTTTGACCTGAGCGCTCTTTGGAACGGACCGAAGGAAGAGTCACCCGTTGTCTCCGGGCAGTCGTACAAACTGCTGAAGAGCCTACACTAGCGTCTTTGGAGGATACGGGAGTGGAGGGGAGTGACAAGGACGACGCAATGGACTTGGAAAGTGTTGAAGCTAACGACCAAGATTTCGATATGTTCTTGGAGGAGAATCCTCCTGAGCCTCCTTCAGACTTGATCGTGACACCTATTCCCATGAAGGATGTGGAAAGTCTTCCAGAAGTGTGGTCGGGAAAGGTGAAGATACCTTTTTCCTCTTTTTTTGACCCTGCGCTTATGAACAAGTACAGATAACAATGCCACTAGATTCTACCGTTCCTCAAGAAACAGTCCTTGTCGCTCGTCAGGTTGCAGGCCGAACCCTTGCCCCTGATTCACCCCTGTGGCATACGTTATTCCCAGTTGATCAACTGAGGATAGAAGGCCGTGTCCCCGTAGACAATTCAACGAAATATTTGTTACAAATGCGCATGAACGCATCCAAAGAGCTATATGCCGCTGCTTTTGTCCCAGCCGCAGCAGAAAACGCGGAAGACTTCAAAACCTTCTGCAACTTCTTAATTTCGAAAAAGTGAGTTTCGATCTTCCTTAATTATCTCTTCGTTAACCAATTTTTTCTAGGCGCCATGGTTTAGTCTTTCCTTGGGGAAATAGACCTAAAGAGTATCATCCGGGCCGCGAATTGTACATGATTCCTTTGCCTCAGTCCGATCCTCTTCCCGAATTTGTAGAATTGCTCGACGACCTTAAAATGCCGAAGACTCGCTCAAGGGATTATCTGCTGGGTGTCTGGGTACTTAACAAGGGAAAACTGGCACCGCTCCCAGGTACCCTCGTGCCAAGCGCGCCCCCACATACCCTTCCACAGCCAACTATTCAGCCAGGTGTTCAGCCTCCTCAACAAATTTCAACCCCTCCGGTGACACGCACCCCTCCAGTGAACTTGCCTATGTTCAACACACCTCCTGCTTCTGTGCCTCAGATCCCTCAAATCGCCGCTCTGTCAAGCCAACATCAGCCGATGCCTGCCATTGCTCCGGCACTGGCGGCAGAGGTCGCGTCTCTAACACCAGAACAATTACAAGAAGTCCTTCGAACGCTAGCAGCGACAACTCAAATTCCATTGCCTCCTCTACCAAGTCAGATGCCGCCGACTGCGCAGCAACTCCCTCCTTCTTTCGCTCAAAGTCGACCGCCATTCCCGCCCCATATTGCGACACCTCCAATTCCGAATCATACACCAGTCCCACCCAATCCACCGACCTGGATGCCTGCCTTACCTCCCCCTGGAGCCCCCGGAGGATACCCTATCAGCTACCCACCTCCAAGTGTTCCTTTCCAGCAGCCACCTCACTCTATGAACACACCTCCACCTCATCCGCAGCCTTATGACGGACATGAATATGACCGTGATTTCCGACCAGGTCCTCATTATTCTCAAGGGAACAGAGGTCCTCAAAGCGACCGAGGGCGCCGGGGAAATGCAGGCTATAGAGGAGGCAACCGAGGCAGAGGGCGAGGTGGTGGTAGTGGCGGTGGTGATGGGTATGAACGCGACTTCAATACACGCCGGCCACCTAGCGACTCTGGATGGCCTCGTCGGTCAAGGAACGATAGTCACGGGGGGCCTGCCTGGTAGGCGAGGTTGGTTATAACACGCCTAAATTATTCATCGTTTTATGCCTGCGATACTTTATGTCTACTCTTCGTTCTTACAATAGCCGTATCCTCTTTATCTACTCTATGTCGCGTATTCATGGCACAAGGGCGTAGGTGCCTAATTGGAGACAGCCTTATATACACTTGCGAATTTGTGAAATGGTTGGCTCGGAATTTTTCGTCTACATATGTACTTCAAATCTTTGAACATCCAGATACATAAGTATTGAAATGTATTTATACCGACTGGCGACTCCTTGCACCTCGTTAATCATGAATCTGAACTTTGATAGCTCCTTGAGCTGGATCAGCAGCTACGTGGAAGGCAGAAATAGCGTCTTCCAGGGTGAATCTGTGGGTGACAAGAGGTTTGATGTTGATCAGACCGCCAGCAACAAGACGAATGGCTTTGGGATACTAAGAGAAAAATATCAGCTTAACATTACTACGTATGGATAGATCCGTGATACTTGCTTGATTTGCGTAGCGATACTGGAAGCTGACATCGATTTCATTCGCACTCAGGTGCATGAACGGGAACTAGAAAGAGGTCAGAAATTATTGCATTTTGCCGTAAATAGTTGGTTGGTCTCCTGTACTAACCACTTGCTCATTCTTTCCGACGCCAATGATAAAGACCTTCCCTCCAAATTTCATAGACTGGCAGTCCGTAAAATTAGCCATAAGAACACTGTGGACACTTTGAAGTTTGAATGACGCCAGACTCACGTAAATGGCAGTGTGGACACTGCTCTCAACGCCGCTGCATTCCAAAGCCACAGTCAAAGGAAGACCCGCAGCCTCCTTAATTTTTTCCGCGTTTTCCTTGGGAGTCGAATTTCGAGAAATGAGGACGGTTCGAACGCCAGGAACTAGTTTCTTAGCGAAATCAAGACGACTTTGGAACAAATCTGTGATCACAATTGGCTCCGCGCCCGCGGCTCTTGCGGATAGGAGGGACACTAAGCCGATGGGACCAGCTCCACTGTAACCAAACCAGTTAGGCAAGTTTGAAGTGAAGGATAATGTCATTTTAGAGAGACACACCAAATGAGGAGAGGATCACCCAGGCGAAGTCCGGAGCGTTCTATTCCAGCAAGAGCGACGGCTAATGGTTCGCAAAGTGAACCTTCCTCATAAGAAACAGAGTCCGGTAAGCGATGAAGCCATTGAGCTGGGTGAAGGTGCCACCGAGTAAGAGTTCCTGCAAATACAAAAGTGAGAAAAACCCAGACGCAACTAACGAGGGCAGTACCGTGGAAAGGAGGAGTGGAAAAGAAAACGACATCTGGACAGGCATTATATCGTCCGGTCCTGCAAGCATCGCACGAAGGCTGAGAACAGGGTACCCCTGCTTCAATCGCAACTCGGTCACCTGTGTCCTTGACTTAAATGTTTGCTGTGGAAGAGGTACAAAGCGAGCAAATTACCTGGCTTCCATTGCGTTACACCTTCGCCTACTTCCACGACTTCACCAGCAGACTCATGGCCTGAACCACACTGAGTGTAATACACTTTAATGACTTCCATCTATTAAAAAAAGGACAGCGGACTAACCTCATCGGTTACAACCATGGAGTCACCAATTCTGCCATGCTGCCAAAAATGAACATCGCTCCTATTGCACGCGATATGAGCTCTCTACAACATTGACACACAATGGGAACAATGCTTACCCGCAGATACCAGTGGCACGAACGTGCAGAAGAACTTGACCTGGTCCTGGTTTAGGTCGAGGCTTCTGTACGAGGTGGATTTCGTGCGCAGGGTTATAGAAAGCAGCGATATTGGCATCGGAGGCGGGTTTCTCTCCCGGCTTCAAAACCCTGAATTCAGGATGGTCAAGGACTTTCTTGGGACTATAGATCTCGGCGAGGGCGACTTGAGTTACAGACATTCTGAGAGTATGTTCAACAACAAGCAGTAATCAAGAACAGTGCAGGGAAGTGGTGTGGATCCGGAAAGCTTGTCTCTGAAAAAAAAATGCTGCTTATAGATAATGCTGAGGAAGAGATACTTTGGAGCTCAGAAGAACGGCGAGGGACCACATGCTTTTTTAATCCATGTCCCACAAAGCACTGAAGGTGCTCAAGACCGATAACCGTAGCTGCGGTCCGGTCTTCGGCCCACTGTGCCGTTGAATTTATCATCGGACAGTGGACACAGGCCGTTCAACCACAGATGCCTTTCAAACCGGAACGTTGTCGCAAGCAATCCCGTCTCAGGCCCCCAAGCCTCAAGAGCGAGGCGGTTAGATCCTGCTCCTAAGCATTGAGCTCTAGAGCCCTTAGACGAGAAGCCAAGGACTTCGCGAGGGAACCGTTGGGAGAGAGCACCCTCAGCCTTTCGAATTTCTGATCCTCCAGGTCCAAGTAGCCTGCAGCGCCGGACAAGGTGCAACTCGACATATGGCCGCATTTAGCCTGCGGCCGGTGGATGTGAATGTCATAGTGAGGTACAACGTTTAAGACGCAAACGTATTACTCTGATTCTGCGAGGGAGAGAACGTTCAATCAAATCGGCGCACTGAGCACTCAGCGCCACTTCTTCAAACCATAATTCGAGGTAGTCGAACAGACTAGCAATGCCAAATCCGTGGTAAATTTGTTTCCAAAGTGATGAGTGTCTGCATCCTGGAGCACAAAGGACGGTCGATGGCTGCATACTTTGTCTGCAGTACGTCGAAAAACTTACATGGCAATGATAGGGAAAGAAGTTTACCTTCTCTTCTGGATCATTTGAGTTGAAGGACCAGTTGGTCAAAGGAGGGAAAATGTGGTAGTAGTTGGTGACAGCAAAAGGGGGAGGGTTCTGGTGTAAGCTATACCTCTGCAAGCCGGGGAGTCTCATGGACGAGTAGCTTAACCTATCTACATAACCCGTCAAGACACACACAGCGAGAGTAATGCCTTCTCAGGAGGTTGGTGTTATTAATGTCGCTGTCGCAATGAGGAATTTCTGCCGAGCCATGGTCCACTGGAGCTGGTTCAGCCGCATCACTAAAAAAAGCCTTGTGGATTTCAAAGGAAGGTCGAGTAGAATGCTCCTATGTCACTGGGATATGTCCTTTGAATCGTCGAACCAGGAAAAGGATGAAATTGAGCCTCCAGTTGAGTATAAGTAAAAGATGACTTAATGATCAATATAGAGCTGAGAAAACTTCTTCATGTCATCATCGGCTTTGCAAACAAGTACATACGCGTTGGGTGGAAGCGGTTGCCTTTGACTGAACATGGACGCCATGGTGCTGTTCAGTAAGGTCAAGAAGGCTAGGCGGTGATTCCAGTATTAAGGTAAAAGAGCACAGAGAGGTTGAAGCAAGTTACGCGTTTTTGTACCCGCGACGAATTTGAAATACCGAGGGCGACACTCACTAATCCAACAAATCAACCACGATATCTCAGTGTACTACCATTAACGAGGGTCGTGTATATAACCAAGGGTATGAAGCCTGCCCGACTACTGATTTACAAGAATACCTAAAAATTATTGAATTGATTATCCAGATGCCTGTGGTCCTCCAGTAAAGCGTTTGAACGTGAAACTAGTGCGGGGTTTGGAAATCAGCAACAAAGAAATAGAAAATAGCAATAACAACATACCCCAAGAAAGCCAAATCTTTCTCCGCACCGACACCCTCAACCTTCTCAAGCTGGTCTGGCATATTGCTCAGGTCATCTGTGGGGAAATAGGATGTGTCCGTGATAGATTGTAGATGAGGTACGAAAGGAGGTTCAATATGGCGAAGTGAGTTCCAATCGGCGCCGTAGAAAAAAGGATGTGCTTTGATTTGGTTCACCGATAACCGTTTGTCGGCCCAATCCATCATGCTGTTGAAAGGAAGGTCAGCAAATTTTTAAGAGTCTGTGAGAAGAATTTACCTCTTGATGAGATCCTCTCCTTCCCGGGAGATGTAAACTTCCTCAGGGAAATAGAGATAATTTGGCCAGTCAATGATCTTCTTATATGTGTCTCCTGGATTATCCGAGCAGAAAGGGGCATACCCAACTAGGCACTCAAAAAAATTGCTCCTAGTGACCACCAATCGCATTCCTTGCCGTAACCCTTCATCATAAACACTTCGGGGGCAATCTATTGGAGTATTGGCACTGGGTTCTTGAATGGTAGAATTTAGATTTAACGTACGTAATCGGGTGTTCCAACAGTTGAATAGGCCTTAAAAGGGAGACGTGAATGAGGAAGGAAATACAAAGCAAAGAGGTGGTACGGACCAACTTCCGCCTGTTGGCTTTCCATGTTGCAATTTGCTCTCGGCTCATGGTAAGGTTGATAGGGTTGACTTGCACGCTATTCCGAGCGGTATCTCTTGACCTCTCCTGCTCCAAGTACTTCTTGTAATATTCTCCATCGGACACTTTATGTAGGCCAGTAGAAAGACCAAAATCAGAAAGTTTCAAGTGGCCATTTTTGTCAATAAGGACGTTGTCCGGTTTGATGTCACTAAGTGGATGCTTAAATAATTAATCTAGCCAGGAAAATAATATACATACCGGTGGATGTACCCAAGGTTGTGAACCGCCTCGATGGCCAGAATGCATTCAGCCATATAGAATCGTGTAACGTCTTCAGAGAAGACATCATACTTCATGAGCATAGTCATTAAGTCCCCCCTGGAAGAAACTCCATGATGAGGTATAGATAGAGGGGATCTTGGAATGAATAAAACAGCTGCACGACCCAAGGAGAAGTGGATTCCGCTAAAACATCGCGTTCTGCTCGTACGTGGGCCAACTAACAAAGCATTATGAGCAAGGGAAGGCAGAAGAGAAGAGGGACCGAATCTCACTTGGTCCCTCTTCAACATTTCGGCTTTCTGCAGACTCTTCATGGCATAGACTTTCCCCGTATCCACTTTCTGCACCAATCTTACCTGTGTCATTTCGGCGCTTAGTGAACAGGTCGGCACGTCCAGATGAAAGGCTTACCTCTCCGAATGCCCCCTTTCCAATAACCTTCACCGTACGGAAATCGGTAAGTTTGATTTTCGTCCTTCTTAGGCGGAGATGTTGTGACTCGGTTTTGCTGTACTTGCGAATCTCTCGTTCCTTGGCGTCCGGGGTATGCAACTGCGTCAATCTTGTCTCCATCTCAATTCGCCTGGACAATAGGTCCATTCAATTCATCGTGATACATCTAACATTGGACCACACCTTGCATTCCGTTCAATTGCGGAGTCCACCGCCACTTTGTAGTACGATTCCAGCTTGAGCTTGGCAGCGGTCGAGCGAGCAACAGCATCCGAGCTAAACTCTGCAGTAGAGCGTTCGAAGTATACATCTACCGAGAGGCTGGTCACGTCCTAAACGTTGCATGAAAAGTGAACAAGGCTCACAATCGTCTGGACGGGGTTTGTTGGAGTTTTGATCAGGAGCCAAGTGGTTGATCGGGCTGGATGGACCAGAGGGTGGTTGATGCATGGAGATCGAGGCTCAAAAGGTATCTTACAGAGCGATGAAATACAGAGAAAGTAGGGGGAAAGGGTGAAGGTGGTGGCGCACAAGAAGCAAGGAAATATTTATTAGCGTGGTAGCTCAATCTGGCTCCCTCACAATGGTTGCCCAGGATCCATCGCCGATCTCGACATTAAATCCCGCATGATATCCCACGATCTCCTAGCTGGACGCCTCATCTTCAAAGATGTCCAATTGCTTATTTACAAATGTTATAGAGCACATTCTATTTTACGTTTAAAAATTTACAACTTCCGGTTCGTTAGGAGTGCAGCGTGCTTTGATTGACAGCGGTCAAAAGGGGTGGAGATTGCAGGTGTTCCTTTCACAGAACCGGTGATAATTGCTATGTTATATATATATATATGAGCCTTGTCTATCCCGTCGTATGCCTTGTTCTCTCGTTGTCGGACTCTTGTCGAAGTCAACGCTACATAGTCAACGTCTGGATGGATGAAATTGCTCCTGTCGTTCAAAAATAGGAGCCTATTTGAAGTGGGAATTGCAGCCAAACAATGTGCACAGGTCGCCAAGTTCGAACTTGTACCTTGTTACTTAGTGCACTCCTTCCGATTTCCAATTGACGGCCAACATGTCTGAACTCACTCTCGACACGCTTGTCGATGACGGGAACTATTTAGGAACAGAACGAGCCCGGCTTGAAAACAAAATTATCCTAGATGAACTTGAACGAAAGAAAAAAGCGCGGGCAATGGCCGTCCCAACAGACGACAACCGTGTCAGGGCCCGTCTAAGAGAAATCGGAGAGCCTATCACACTTTTTGGAGAACGAGTGAGTGCAAGACTTGTCATACTCATTACCGTGATAAATGTTCTCAAAGGCTGCAGATCGAAGAGACCGTCTAATCTACGTCCTTTCCCAAATAAATGCTGCCCGAGGAGACGAAGCGATGCATGTCGAGGAAGAATCATCAGAGAGTGAAGAAGAAGTGTGTGTTCATGATCTCTTTGCTCTGGCCAGGAGAATTCGTTAAAATTTCCTATGCTCACTTCCTATGCTCACTTCCAGGAGGAAGAGTTTTACTCCCCAGGCTCTCTAGAACTGTTGGAGGCACGAAGACGAATCGCTGAATTTTCTCTGCCTAGGTTGGATTTTACTGCCAATTGGTGCTAGACAAGGTGCTTACAATACCTTTCTCTGTCCGTTTGTCGTTGCAGAGCTCAAAAAAGGATCGCCCAACAGCGACTAGACAGTAAAATGGACCTTGGCCGGGTAGTTGATATTCGCAAAAGGGCCTTTGCGGAAGTGAAGGTAACTTCTTACCTCTTGGTTTGCCTAAAACATATAATTCAGAAACCTTGCCAGAAATTTTCGAACTTAGGATCACAAATTGGCGACGAACGCCCAATTTCACAAGTTCGGTTCGCTCCCAATAACCAAATTTTGGCTACAGGAAGTTGGTCTGGAACAGTAAAATTATGGAACGTCCCTGCATGCACGCCCATCCGTTCTTTAAGAGGGCATAATGATAGAGTGGGAGGTGTCGCTTGGCATCCTCAAGCATCTTTATCACAAGGTGCTGATCTTGTGAACCTTGTTAGTGGAGGTGGAGAGGGGGATGTCAATTTATGGTCATTAAACAGGCATGTTAAGTGTGTAAAGTCACTTTTTCTTGCTGACGCCTATCATATTAGTGAAACTCCACTTTCAACACTTAAGGGTCATCAAGATCGAGTTTGTCGCGTGGCTTTCCATCCGTCGGGTGATTATGTCGCTAGTGCCAGCTTCGACACCACATGGAGATTATGGGATGTGAATACGTCAAAGGAACTTCTGTTGCAAGAAGGGCACTCTAAAGAAGTTTATTCAATCGAGTTTCAGAATGACGGCTCTCTTGTAGGATCTGGGTAGGTCTCAAGACGCAAAAATTTGGACCCGCATTGACATGTTACTTAGTGGTCTTGATGCAATTGGCCGAATTTGGGATCTAAGGACAGGACGAACGGCCATGGTTCTCGACGGCCATATTCAGGCCATCTTCTCTATTGCGTTTTCACCTACAGGGTACAAAAAAATTTAAGCTGCCCTGAAATTTCGCTAATGTGTTTGTGCTTCTAGTTACCAAGTAGCAACAGGTGCTGGCGACGATACCATCCGCATCTGGGACATGAGAGCGATCAAATCAATTTATACCATACCTGCCCATATTTCAAATGTTGCGGATGTTAGGTTCTTCCACGCAAACGACCTTCACTTTAAACCCACCTCTCCGGACGTAAAAATGGACGGGACGGATGAGGATGAGGAAAAGAGGGATTCTCCGAGAAGGAGCATGCCTTAGCTGAAGAGGAATGGCGATACCGTTCCGGTTTGTTTTTCGCCAGTGCGGGATATGATGGATTTGTCAAACTCTGGAGTGCCGATGATTGGCAACTCCTGAAAAGGCTCACGACAGATGCCGGAAAAGTTATGTCAGTCGACATCTCCAGCGACGGCAATATGCTCGTTTCAGGCACTTATAACCGTAATTTCCAGTTGTTCGCGCCTGAAGATGTCTAGACCTGTGTATTTATAAGTACTATTTAACGATCATGATGCACGAAATGCGGTGATATACAATGGGTTCAAGTTTACAATACACCTAAATAATGCCATCGCGAACCTGGAATGACATCCTTCAACTGGAGGTTCAAAGCACCAGAAGGTTCATGACTCACTTTTTGCATAAAGCCCGATACGCGGCCTAAATCAACGATTTGGGCTTCGCTTTCCACAGCAATGACAAGATTTTCCAACATCTAGAATAAGTATGATGAAAGTTGTGTTGCAGCCAACTAAACTGTTACTCACATCCTCAACTTTGTCAATTGGAAGACCAGTACATAATGCCACAATCTTTTTGCATTGGTACTCTTTCTCTGCCGTGGCACCTTGGAGACCTTTCAGTCGAGCCCCGACCAGCTGCTCCATCCGCATATGCCAAGCATTTAACCTCCTCAACTTAATTAAAGTCGTCACTGAATCCGTTGTTGGTAATGGCGGCTCGGAATCGACGCTAAATGAGATATCAACGGAGCCAGCGATACCAATCATGGTGGAGCTCGGTCCTCGATACTGGAAAGCGGGTCCAGCAGTCCCGCGTGCATCGTTCCCGTCGAGGTCTGTCCTGCCTGTCCAGTCAAACAGCTCCTCGTCGATAAGAGCCTTCTCAACGTTCCTAATACGTTGGTTGACCTGGTCAAGTTCACCACAACGAGCCTGCCACTGTTGAATCTGTTTACGTTGTTCAGACAGTTCACGAGTGGCTGCACGTAAATGTGCTTGCGTGACGTCAAGGGCATCTTGCTTGGCCTTAACTTCTCCTTGGAATTCGGTACTTAAGTTTTGGATCATGTTCGTCATGTCTGTGGAAGGAGGTAAGAGTATGAGCTGCAAGAAAGGGATATAAAGCGGACCAGCTATCACATCTTGGCTTTTCTGGACCGTTAGAGGAGGACCAGAACGTAGAGATGATAAAATGTCCTCTGCTCGAGGACCGCCACTCAGTTCCTATAAGTAAATGATCAGCAAGTGTGTCTGGGAATGCATGCAAGAATTCACCGACCTCAGTTTCAATGCCGAAGTCACCTGGTCGTAGACCCAACTTATTAGGTAGTATGCGATTTGCACCGACGTCTAATAATGTTCTGACTAGACTCCTATTGCCGACTCTGGCAGCAATGTTCAAGGCGGTATCTCCATGTTCATCTTGAAGGTCTACAATAGATTGAAAATCACCTCCTTGTTGTTGAGCGATCCACAGAAATATTTGGTCGAGATAATATCGTGCAGCAACGGCACGTCCTTTAACCCCGGCAAGGCAGACGATATGGTGTATAACAGATTTCCGAGATGTGTCCAAAGTGCGGATGGAGGGGTGGAGAGCGACGACAAGGGATCCAAAGGATTGTTGGTCGGCGTTGTGGGTTGCAAGACAGGCCCGTATAAGAGGCGTCTCTCCCAAAAAGTTACCCCGGTGGATGTCAGCACCGTTGCTTTTGAGAGCCTCTATTGTTTGTTGTCTCCCAAGGCTCGCAGCTAGATGTAGGGCAGTATGCCCTTGGTCATCAAGAACTGTGTCTACGTCGAAACTATGGGAAGCGGCTTCAGAATTCGAGGGGTCTGAAGAGATTTCTCGTAAGAGATCGAGCACAGGGGCAGGGTCATCGCGTTGACAGATGGCGGCTACGATAGCGGCCTTCCGACTATCTTTATAATGAGAGGCAGGTTCGCCAACGCGTAATAAAGACGGCTTTGTAGATAAGCGAGTCTTATGGGTGCCAAGATCAGGTGTTTCGCCGCTCGAAGGCCCTGGAACACCATTGGTCATGGACATAGAGCTAGAGGGGCGAGGAGCACCATTGAAGCTTTGTTGAGGCACGGGAGGAACACTCGAACTTGGTTGGGTACGTGGCCATGTAGATGGTTCCTGAGTAGTAGAATCTGTGCGAAGACGTTTTGCAGGAGAAGGATTTTCATCTGCATGCATTTGAGAGTCAGTAGAGGGTGGCCGGGACCTGTCCATTTGAAGAAAATCGGCGTGCGCATTGCCCACATTGTCGACATCTGCCTCTGACCGATTGCGCTTGAGGCCCACACTCGGTGGAGGGGTCTGTGAACTAGGTGGACGTGGAGACTGACTAAATCCGCCCCCTTGATATGGACCAGGAGATGCAAAGCCCGAGGATCGACCATGAGCCAGGGTGGAGATTCCAGAAGTAGATGGAGTAAAAAGTCCTTGGGCCCTTCCTTGATTGAGAAGACGCAGAGCAGAACCGGGCATGATCGGTGGGGGTGCGAGAGATGATGGTAAGGCTGGCATATAGTTGGGCGTTTGGCCAATGCTCGAATATGACGAAGAGGCCGACAGAGGACGAGGAGATGCTGTAGCAGGGGGAGCGGTTACAGGAAGAGCACCCAGAGAATTAGTACTTGGGGTGAAGTCGAATAATGGTGACAACAGGGGTGCAACGCCGTATTGCAGCGCGATGTCGCGTCCTCGTTCCAGTGGGATCCTTGGGAGGGCAAACATATATTTACGCGTTTCTAGGCGGCCATTTGGAATACGTACCAAGTTCCCTGGTATTTTCCATACCCTCCTTGCACAATCTCGTGTTTCCCAGGCAAAATTTCTTTCTCGAGTATCTTTGTTCTTCTCCCTTTGTCGACACCCGCTACCTTGAGGATCTGTGTCGCGTTGACGTACGAGTCGTTCCTCCTACGCATAACCGCAATGCCGCGGACCATACACTCATATACCTATATCGCAGACGCGACCGCGTCAGCAACCAATTAAACATGTCGTGAGGGACCTGACCCACCTGGACTGAGGAATACACAGCATTGTAAATCTTCACTGGAGGCTGTGTACTCCCTGGCGTTTTTGGAGCGGCCTGCATTTGTTTGACGCTGGGGAAGGGGGACAAAGGACGCTGTTCGGGATGATGGCGCGAGAGCAGGTCAGGTGTCTTACGGCACAGGGTCCGCAACGCGACAACGCGTGTGTCGGAGCTGTAATTCGCAGTCTTATTATGGATAGTTCGCCCCCAGCCTTACTTCTCTTCAAATTACGACAGAGCTCTGCTGTAGACGCGACCGGCCTTATAGCATATATACCTCATTTAAACACCTTCTAGCAAGGCAGAGTCACAAGGTGAGTACATTTTGCCGTTTACTTGCTTTGATGTCCCTGTTGACATCATTCACGCTATAATCAGACACCCCCACTTCCAATGCTTGTTTTCTTCTCTGAAAATCACAACCATGTCCGAATCTCTGCCTGAGCTCCAGCCATTACTACGCCCGTTAGCATGAATCTATTGACACATGAATTCCATTCTAACCTTCTCAATGCAGCGAAGATGCCGACGCTACTCCAGTTTACCCTATAATCCATATGATACGCGCAGTACGTCCTTGAACCGCGTTCTTTATCTCAAAATACTAAAGCCATTTCAGGATGTCATGGTAGGCTACTAGATACTTTAAAAAAAGGACTTGCTTATTAAAGAGACCTCTGTGTTCTGTATTGGCCCTAAGCATTACATAGGTAATATATCAGTCTATTTATTATTTTATTCCTTTACTAAACTCCCATACAAGACACCCCTTTAACCCATCAATCCGTGAGTTAGCCCATTGTCTATGCTTTTTCTTGGCTTATATTCATGAATATTTGCACAGTTGACGTCCCCGGATCTGACATATTCACTTGTCCGTCCTCTCGTGGAGAAATATATTGCATTTCAAGAACAAGGGAACCTAGCAGTCACCTTTTGTTGTCTCATCAACTGCGTTCACTTCATTCGAGATGACAACATGGCCACGGCCACACTTTCCCACTCTAGAGCTGATTTATGTGAAATCCTTGCGACGAGAATATTTCGTGCTCACGGAAACAACCTTCTTCACCTTGCCATCGCACTTACGACCAGTTGGAATGTTTATTCTGGGGCCGATCCAGATTTAATTACCAGGGCAAGGGAGGAGAGGGATGATGATTTAGAAGAACGGGTTGGAAACGCAATTGAAATGGCCATCCTTGCAAAAGCAAAACGATTTATCAGGAGCTCTGCATGCCAGAGGGTCATCGACGCTATATGGTCGTGAGTGTAGTCCATTACACTTGAGAAACAATCTTCTGATTTTCATCCAGAGGCAAATGCGTCTACCAGGCTCAAAGCAGTCATTCTATTCTTTCTGATGTAAGAAACCTCTGCTGTCGTCTTTCCTCCAATGTAAATCTTGGTATCCAGACTTACAAAAGGACTCCAATCCACTTTTATGATCCCCACAAGGCACCACTTCTAGATCATTATCGGTTCGTCATTTCTCCAACGGTTATTCCATGACAAGCTGAACTTTCGCACAGCCTGAAAGTGCCTTCTATACGATCAGTGCTAGAATACTTGAAGTAGGTATTTCACCTCTTCATCTTGTCGTGGCTGACGTGTAGTGCAGTTTCATTGTTCTATTCACACTCTTTATATTCGTCATCGAGTTCAACGAACGAGACATAATTAATTTTTCGGAATGTATATTCATGGTTTACGCGCTGGGTTTCACGCTTGAAAAGGTTGCTGCTATGCAGGAACATGGAATCAAAGGTCAGTTGCGCAATGCTTTGTCTAATAGACACCTGATTAATAATCATTACTTTAGTATATTTCAAGGGCACATGGGTAGGTAACAGTATGACACCCACCGTACAACTCAACTCATTTGACCATAGAACGGTTTCGATTTGGCTTTCAGTCAGTTTCTCGATTTTTGCTACTAGCGCCATTGGCTGATATATATGACTAGTTACAACATTTCTCATATATGGTTTTTTTCGCCTTTACGGTATATATCACCATGGTGCGCTTTATTGTTTATGCAACTTTCATGCTCCGAACATAGCTAATAACGCGTCCAGTCACTTGGGCTCGCGTACTCGGGATCGACGTTTTGGCTTTAATCGCTTGCTTGATGTTCCCTAGGTGAGTCGATGAACAATGACAATATGACCATCTCTTCCATAACCTTTATACCTTGAGGCTGGCTTTCGTTACATTCAAGGACAACCTTATGGTGCTTTCCTTGCGAGCAATGATAATACAATTCATGTTTTTGATGGTCATTGCGGCCTTCTGTTTCTGTGGATTTCTATATGCGCTTTGGACGTGAGTATCACTTCTTCTCATCGTATATGTGTCCGCATCTGATACCGAATTCTAAACTTTGCCAGTCTCAGCCGCGATAACACAAAGTAACTCTCTGTTTTCAATGAGACTGTCTCATATTGACAATGCTTCTCAATTAGATATAGTGCTGGGTGCGTAAGGTGCAGTTGACCGCGAAAGTTGTCTGAATATCAACAGGTTAATATCGTGGTGGATGCTAGACCTGTGGTTTGGTCTGGACGCAAGTGGATTCGATAAAGCTAGTGAGTAGCTCGGCGCACGTGTAGTCTTTTATCATGCTCAACGGCACCACGCACTAGCCACGTTCCATCCCGTCTTTGGTCCCGTTTTAATGGTTACATACGCCTGTTTGAGTAATACTCTCTTGTTGACGGGTTCGTGGAATTCTTTCATCACAATTATGATTTCCTGATTATTTTCCCCTGTAGTTCTTGTATCTGTAGGTTAACTCATACGTATCCGTGTGTGGAGAGGCTCACGTTAGTGCAGATACTATCTAATACTTTTGCGGCTGTCAATGAAGATGCTGCAGCCGAAGTTAGTTTCCCTTGATCATGTTTTAATTGTTCTGACTATCGGCCTTGCGCAGGCTATGTTCAGGAAAGCTGTTTTGACTATAGAGGGGTGAGCGTTTTTTTAACTACAATTCCACTTTGATTTGACAAAAGAATTAGAGTCAAGGCAGACTCGCTATTCTCGTACCAGCCTCCCGTCAACCTCATCGCACTATGCATCATGTTGCCTGCTAGCTATATTTTATCACCTCGATGGTTCCATAAGGTACTATCTGTCGTTCTAGACTTTGATTTCGACTAATAAACGGGTGAAGGTTAACGTATTTATGATTCGGTACGTCTGATTTAGGACCACTTTGGTCATCTTCGACTTAAACGTATGACAGGTTGACCAGTTTTCCAATCTTGGTCGTAATTTCTCTCTATGAAAGGCAATCCAAACGCGCTGGTACTTTGACGTTTTACGATACGGTCTCCAATGTTGCAGAAAGGATCATTGATACACTGCCTCGCTCCCTGAAAAGGATGAGTATGTAATTTTTACTTCTTACATGGCTCTCACATGTTAATTACCTATTATTCTACCAGCATTTTTCGAAGGGTTGGCAGGAGCAGACGCGGATATCGACGCTGTCAGTGGCTTGGCATTTCGTCAAATATTGTGATTAAATATTAAATAGGTCTTTGAGATCGAAGGAGAACTCGATGGAGAATTCGATAGCGCACTCGACACGGGGGACAACAACGATGGGCCTCCGCTTCAGAATCAACGCCGTTTATCTGGCGCTTCGTCTCGAAAGGGTCGTCCAAGCGTTCCTTCATCACCGCCAAAGGCTGTCCGCCCCCGACTGACTTCAATTTTGAATCGTGGGGAAAATTTCAGTCCGTTAGCACAGGTGTTCAGTCCTGTCGTTGAAGAAAATCGGGAGGCGGGTATGCCAGGCACGTCCCTGGCACACGGCGTCGTATACGGACCAGCCACCAGACGACGCCTGACGTCTATGCAGTCTGTTCAAAGGCCTGCACCTCCAGATGCTTTCAATGGCCATTCGCATAGCAATGTCAAGTTTTTCCCCAACATCACCGACAAAAGTTCTCCGGAACAAGGTCTTCCAATACCTCGTTCAAGAAGCCAAGATCCCTATCATGCACAACCCCCATCAACAGCAACGGAGGTGAAGGAGGTCGAAGATGACACTGGCGAAACTGTAGAGCAATCCGAAATCATGAAGCGCCTACAGGAAATAGAGAGAAGGCAGGAGAGGATAGAGGGTTTACTTGGACAGATAGCAAGCAGTATTGGAAAGAGTTGAATGATACGAACAGGCATGTAAATACTACATAATGAAGGCTGAAGCTTCCCTCTGATCGCCTCTGCGCTCGTGGGCCCTCTCGTCGATATCATTAGTTTTTGATATCAAACTGAATTTACTTTATTTCAGTAAACGATCGGAGAATATGTAGAATTTTTACCTGAATTGACATCGACGTTGGGAATTCAGAGATGATCTGTGCGGAGTTGAGGTACCCATAAAAGAGTTCAGGTCGGTTATGAACCTTAAACCTAGACCACAGTTAGATTTTAGCTTAGATCTATGGGTACAAAGCTTTGCACTTTACCTAGGAAGAGCACCAGACTGGTTAGGGGCGCGACGAATATTGCTGAACTCGAAGACAGCACGAAGGACTTGAGATAGGATCTGTTCGATAACAGTCAATGTAAAGTTGTGATGACAATGGCCATTGAGATTACCTTGATAGTTAAACCTTCTCCCAAGTAGCTAATAAGGATGATGTTAAATCGGTGCTGGAAAGAAATCTCGACAAATATTTACTTGAATACACCTTCAGCACGGACGTGGTCCTTGGGCGATCGACTTGCATTGAAGGTCGCAGGGTCCGGGAAAACCTTGTCCTGGAAAATAGGAATTATCAGAGGGTGCCATGACTAAGGCAATAAACCTCCTGACATCAAGATTGGCCAAAGCGGTACCGATGAACACTTTATCACCTTTCTTGAAATCTTGGCCGTTGAGGGTTTGGTCCTTTGTCGAGACACCTACAGCAGTGAATCAGACTCAAGTTGATTTTTAAAGGGATTAATGGTCTCACGGAAAACACCTCGGAAGGTGGGCTCGAGACCTAAACATCTAGGTCAATGGCTGCACGAAATCATCGCAGGATTACTGACGCAAGGCTTCGTAGATGTATCCATCGAACCCAGCTGCACCGTCAGTGGACTTTGCAATACTTGCTAACTTCTCGACATGTTGCGTTCCCAGGTAGTAGTTCAGAACGTTTGTCAAGGCTGCAATTCAGAACAATCAGTGGTGGTCAACATAAACCCGAGATTTGAATTCTGTTACCGAGGCTGAGCTCAACTGTGGAGGTCACCATCAAAGCTAGGATAGTATTTGTAAGTTGATCAGTAGAGTGTCCGAGTTCATAGAGACGTTTCACGATTCCATGGTGATCAGATTTTTTCAACTTGAACAAAGAAGAAACTGTGTCAAAGAGTGCAGAAAATGAGAGCTGCAAAAAGATGGTCCAGGCCAGAAAACGTCATTTAAACAAACAGGAAGTTTACATGGCAAAGGCTTACCCTAGGGCCAGCCGCATCACCAAGGCCACTTTTAATTAGGTGCAGGAGTTTCTGCACATTAGCCTTCACCCTCTTCTGCATAACCATCACTTTAGAGGCTTCTACTTCGAGGAATACAAAACTAAGCGGACGAAAAATGATCAACGGTGGAATGCAATACATATACAGGGACATACGCATAAATTTCCCCAAGAATTTCATAGAGCTCTGCAGCAGAATATACGCCATGCGGGTGTTCTGCGGTCTTGAGTTGAATTCCTGCCTACAAGTGCCAAAAATGGTCATTTAGACAAGACATTCTTTTTGCAACACCGACATACTAGTTCAGTTGCTGCCCAGTACACCGGTACCGTAGTCAAGACCTGTCGAACGATGTCCACACCGGCAACCTTTCCACCGACGAGAGTGTACGAGTTTGAATCAATGAGCTTCTTCGTTGACTCGTAGAAGTAGCGTCCAATTCCATCAAGTAGTTCCGGGGAGGACAGTACGGTGATTACTGCCTGCTGTTCTTTATCTGATTCAATAGGGAAGAATCTAACAAGGGTTATGCAGGGGAAGAATATCATGATACAAAACACATACCTGTGACTCTTCTCGAGAACGCGGTCAACCCTTGCTTTATAAGGCGTCTGGAAACCCTCTTTGTCAGCGAGAACAGACTTCACGCGAGTGTAGCCGTCAATCGGGGTTGTTCCAGTTTTCGATTTGGGTCTGGACAAGTCATATTGATCCAAGACTCCAAGCTTGGTGAGATTGGTCTTCATGGACTCTGGTGTCATGAGAGGGAAAAATGTATAGACACTATTTTCTGTAAAGTTGTTCGGAAGGGTACGTAACAAGAGTCGTCCCAGGGTGCTTCCAAATCCAAATGCATTGGGGTCTCTTTGGCAATCAGCAAAGCCCCAGGCAGTCAGATTGTATGGTGTGAAGTCATGGGTGAAAAACCTATCCCCACGGGTCAGGGCAATAGCGTCGCTGAGAATAGCGCGACTGATCGTGTATCCTGTCCAAAGATCGATTGGGGAACCAGTTATTCAACCACACGGAGCACTCACCTGGGCAGAGACCTGCACCATCCACGAGAGGCTTTGCTTCTTCTGCTTGAAGCCCAACGTAAAGTTCGAGGTAATCTATGTTTCCGTAAAGCTTCTGTGCCGCGTCAGCGATCTCAGGGTTTGAATTCCATTCCAAGAATGTCGAATAGGCTAAACACGCCAGTCTTAGTGAAGGCGGATGGGAACAAGGAAAGGACACAAACGCTTTAGCCCCAGATACTGGAAAGATGTGTTTTAGTAGTTGGATGCGAAATGACCCACTCATGAACCCACCTTCCTGAAGTCGTTCAAAGAGCATACACCCCATTTCCTATTCTGCTCAATGCCCATTATCTCATTTAAGCGGAAGACAGCTAAGTAAATGGAGTCAACGTCGTTCAACAAATTTTTGATTGTAGTCAGAGCTTACCAGGCGTCCCGCGAGCCCCAAATGTAGCCGCCTTGTGTTCAGTCCTAAGATATGAAGGTCATTAGAGTCTGTCAGAAGTGAAAGAGGCCAGGGACTGACGCGTCGTGAAGGATATTAGCAAGGTCGTCGTCCTTAAAAGATCCATTTTCCTGACGTTGAATCCTGAAAGACATATGAATGCGAAAATAAGACATTGCAGAATGCAAAGTACTGACTTTCCAAAGTTCCAGTGAGGAAGGTCGACTTCCGATGCATCCAATTTGGCAGCAGCCTTTCTAAAATCATCCACTGTAATCTCATCCACTGGTTTGTTGTCAAACACCTGGGCAAATACTTGTGTGGTCCATTCTTCATCCTCTTGGCTCGTAGTCGCATGCCATCGATACAAGCAATTGAACTGACATATACTCATTAAGCCCACATGCAAACTGCATTTTATATGATCATACCTCAACACTGCACTGATTGCCTTTCCCGCGTTCGAATAGCGAATGGTCGTCGTTCCTCATTTCCTGTATGCGTGTGAATTACTAGGTTTAAATTCGAGAAGATAGACTCACGTCGAACGGGGTCAGACTCCAGCTACTTCCATCCCTGACAAGACCCAGAATAGTTGAGAAATAATCGGAGAAAACAACTAGTGATAAGAATTGTCAGGAACAAAAGGTAGTAATACTTGAAGAAGGGACCGAATACCCATTCCAAACCAGCCACAGTTGATGAGTCTACTAATCTGGAAGATTTCCTCTTCTTGTTGGAGAAGTTTGGCTTTCGACTTAGGGTCATCTGGCGAAACAGTTGTTGGGTTGATATATGTTCCTCTTTCGTTGATTTCCAAAAGTTTGTCTGCAATATACTGCATAGGAAGATCAATTGACCATTCTAAAAGCCAGAGGATGAAAACTAACATTGTGGTTGCGACTGAAGAGAACAAGGAGGACGCAAACAGCAGGAGGGAGTAGCAACAATCTGTCCTCCGCGAACGCGTCTGGATGCAATTTGCCACGTCCATCTCGAATTCGTACTCTATCTTGTGTTTCCTGATTGTTGCCGTAGAGAGGGGCCAAATCCACATAAGAGGATGTTTCGTTAATGTTCCAATCCCGATGAGAGGTTCGGAAAACACTACAGCACCACGTTAAATAATGCTTATTAGTTGTGCAAGGCGACTTACCTGTGAATAACAAGAGCAGCGAAAGAAAACATCAAAGAGGAAAGGCCACCGGGGTGTTGTACAAACTATTAAAAGGATCAGAAGGAAGTGTCAAGGAAGAAACAACTATTTTACCTCTTCTCTCTTCAAAAGACTGCGAATAAGGGGAGGAATTAAATATAATGGTCAAATAGAAATATATTTAGACTGACGTATCGAAGATCAATCCTGAATCTGGGAGTTGATTTGGAGGAAGTGGATGAGTCTGTTGGACTGAGCGAGCATAGGGGGTCCCAGCCTAGATAAAAATGTGAGCAATAGAACTTCATATACAGCAGATTCCCAGGAACCTTTCCCAGATCTGGGTACTCAATGTTATTATAAGAACCATCGGCAGTACGCCAAGCGTATTTATTGCTGATGAGTGTGGCAGGCGGATGAGCAAGGTCATTATACACTACAGTTATACGTCGGTGACGAATAGCAGCCCGTTGGAGGTGGAAGGGACGTACGGAGTTCTATGATCTTCTTTTTGAAAAATTCCTCTACCTGGCCCTCTGGTAACTTGGATACGAATGAGAGGGCATGCTCCAACTTGACAGAGAGCAATCATTAAAAAAAATAGCGGCAGTAGTAGAAAACGTAAACTCACTAACAACTTCCTATCATCAATGGAATCTTTGCGCCTGATTAGATCGATAATCGAGGACTAACGCGTTAATGCATATTCAGAACAGAACCGGAGCGAATAGTAGTCAATTTGCAGCTGCACTTACTGCCGTGCTCTGGTTCAACTCGACTGCTAATCCTTTCTTGACCTAAATAACGGGACAGGTTCAAACAACGAAGGGTGCACTAATCATCGCAATTCGTACTTGAGCTTTCAACTGGCTCAAACCCTTTAAACTAGGGCCACTTGTACCAACGGGCTGGTATTCCCGGTCGACGACCAGTCCACCATCGGACGGGGCGGCAGAACCGTTGGCCTTATAAGGAGGTCAGGGAAAGGATTACATTGGAGTCTGTAAATCCACGCACATTGGCGGGCCAGCGAAAAATAGAGCTGCGCTTGGTCGACATTCAGACAAGGAAAGAGTTGGGTTGGCAAGAAAGGTGAATAGTGAGAACCCTGGTTGGAATTTATAGGTCTGGCGTGGTTCGTAAACCGACTTCGACGAATCATGACAGATAGAATGGACATCTTCTATGTCCCGCGTTCATTAAGTCCCCGTATGGCAACCAGAAATCCGCGATTGCCCCAAGCTAGGAGGCGAATAAGAACTATAATCGGAGTAGCTAGAGGCCGATGGCTATCCTCTTGCGTGTGGAATAACGCTGAAAGGTTGATTGTTCGGCTCATTCGATCGGTGGCTAATTTCCACTTCCAAGAGCACAGGACGTCATTCAATCGAAGTTTATAAAAGCGTCGTATATCTCACAGATTTCAGGTCTGCAGCCATTATATGCACGAGACGAGTGAAAGCTTCAGATTCCAGTAGGTACTATCGTTGATCGAGAGTTTGAAACGATGGGGAGTTTGAAACTGTCAACTTTTGCAAACCTTCCTCTCGCATTTGGCCCCCACAAAAATTCACATAAATACAATAGCATACTGCCTACCCTGTTATGTACTTTGTTTCTTGATGTCTGCAGAAGAGGAAGAATGGCACTCGATTTGCAGAACTGAGTGCATCAAATCAGCTGATGTATCAGCATCTCTTGCAAGATCTGGCCAGATCCCTTTGGTCAAATAAAACGAAAATTCACAGAAGTGTCAAGGAGACTTGTTCAAGCAGGAATCCTGAGCCTTGGGCAGATTCATGTACATTTGACTTCGTGAGGGCAGATGCAATACAGAAGGTGTGTTTAAGCGTGACAAGACGTGACATTTTCATGCGGAAGGACTTGTCGGCGCCCTGCCAAAAGGACCGTGATAATCCGTGACCACCGTTTCAATCTCGCCATTCCTTCAGCTTTGAGACGCGGAAATGCTCTTGTCCTTGGCAGCTTCAACTTTTCCTAAAAAAAATTATATCAGTCTGTATAGAATGTAAAAATGTACCTCTCTGTAAAATTTCATTTCCAAATTCTAGGTGGAAGAATTGATATCGATTTTTCTTTGCTTCGGTTTCAAACTCCCAACGAACCATAGTATGCTTGCAATAATTGAGCTGTGGCAAATACGTGACCATCAAACCAAATCCCTTATCTTATCTTCGTAAACGCGTGTCTCTTTTATTGTAGTTTATATAAGTGACTTGTTTCTTTTTCGTCTCCGTATTAAATAACTCATAACGAATCATTTCTTATTTACCTGACTTGTATTAACTAGTTTACTGATTCTTACTTGACTCAAAGTTCTAGTCATAGTAGGTACCGAGAAACATATAAATACTGGCTTGTATGTACTACCAAAACCCCAGTGAATACAGTTTACATTAAGCTGTCTTGACTCTCAACCTCTCAACTTACCTCTCACCGTGTGCTGCCTCGTTCGACCCGCCGACTCCCGTCACGGATCGTTACTCGACGTCACATATTTTTTGACAAGCTCCAACTAAATCGAATCGACTTCGCTTTCGATAAAGGGACACGACCGGCCTGATCAACCGACGCTACCTTCCGACGGCGACTATTTCCCGACACCCGAACCCTTATTACCTTTGAAATTTTAATTTGTCTATTTTCGTACATATGTCTTCTCTTACTCAAGAAACGCAACTCCGTTCCGGAAGAGTTATTATGATAGGGGTCGCTCCCCAGAAATCAAGTGCAAAGGCACTGATTTCAGAATCAGGTGATATGTCGGAAACTCCGACTCCATCTCGAATAGATAAATGTAGCTACAAGGATGCATTGCAGTCTCCCACTAGGGATGAGGCATCATCCAATGAACCTAATGAGGAAAGGAATGAATCAGAAAGCATTCATGAAGAAACTCCTGAGGTAGATGAAACCCAGGACTTTGATAAGTGGGTTGAAAATAACCCTAATAAACCGTGGACGGAAGTACGCCACAAAAAGTGCAAGGATAAAGCTCAGAAATCAGCTGAGAATAATGATCCCATTCGGGAAGCTGAGAGATTGCTTACCCCGGATCAACAGGAACAAATTACATGACGGAATGCTAATGTCGTGGTCCGCAGAACCCGCTCGTTGGACTCGCTAGGTGAGGGAACATCTAATTTAAAAGTCAAAGGTAAAGGACGAGCAGATAATAATTGGACTAACTGTTTTATCCAATTGGGAGATGAAGATTTTAATATTGAGGCTCAGAAAGCCGCCTTGTTACAGCTTGAAAACCAAGCTAGAGCTAAGAAAGAAGAAATTGCTAAGGCCATTAAAGCCAAAGCAAATGCTCCTACCCGCGCTGTCAGTACAGCTGAGCCCGTTGACAAGACACCTACCCCAGATCAATCAGTTCCACCCAGGTCTCGGGTTGTCAATGCTAATTATATCATCAATAGACCTGCTGCGAGTCGCCCATTAAATCAGGTAGCTCCTAATAGTTATTTGGGACACACCTTAAATAATATTGGAAACATGGGAACTCGCAAAGGAGACCCTAGTGATGATTCGTCCAGCTCTAGTAGCTCAGATAGTGATAGTAGCGGTGCGGGACGAAGTGTTCCAGGACGGAAATCTCGATCACCGAGGAGATCGAAGTCGCGTGGAACTAAGAATAAGCGCTCGAAGTCTAAAAAATCGGGACTCAAGCCGATCGCACCTAAGGAGTATGATGGCACTCCAGACTCCCGTACCTTCAATAGATTTGTAACTGAAGGTACCGCATATGTAATGGATGGACGCGTTCGACGAGATCGACGTGTATTTGTCCTGTCCTATTATCTTACTGGCATAGCTTATGATTTTTACACTCAGAAAGTGTCCATGAATTTTACTGAGTGGAATCTAAAGGAATTCTTTGAGCAATTATTTGACTATTGCTTTCCAGTTAATTATAAAGCGGAACAGCGAGCTAAACTTAGACGCTGTTTCCAGAACGATCGACAAGTATCAGCTTATGTACATGAGCTCGAAGAGCTTTATAATATGATTGGTACTACTGATGAGCGAGAAAAAGTTATTAAACTCTGGGATGGACTCAGAGCAACGATTAGACAAGGATTATATCGAGATGGATATAATCAAGATGTCTCCTCATGGGAACAAGTTGTGCAACATGCCGAGATACTTGAGATCTCGGAGAATATTGCCAATAATGACCACCGAAGTAAGAATACCTCTGGTCAAACGTCATCTGGCAATGGCAACTCGAAGGGAAAAGGGCGAGAACACCAGTCTGAGAGGTCAGGTGCTCGACCTACCCATCGAGATAAGTCCGAAATGTCATCGCGTTTCCAGAGTAAATCAAGATTTGGATCTCATAGACCCAGAAGCGCTCAGCCTCGTGCCAATAATAATAATAACCACTTGGCAAACAGCTTGCGCTCGGGGTCATCTAGTTTTAAGAGTAATGCAGATCGTGCTAAGACTCCTCAACTGAGTGATAAAGAACGATCTGAATTATTAGCAGCAGGCAAATGCTTTAATTGTAAAGAAACCAGACATATGTCCAGGAATTGTCCTAAGAAAAGCAATGTCAGGTCAAATTCCAATAAACCTCCAGGTGTCTCAAACTTCAGCATTGAAGTAAATCCCGAAGACCAATCTAATGACGAGGTAGAAATATTGGATAACCTCGAGTCAAGTATGATCGAGTTTATTCCAAGTCAAATGCCTCACGGCGCTTATTCTATAATTGCGCTGCCGCCGTACACCGAGTATAGGCCAGATTTACCACGGCGTCGGTGTCTTGGTGATGCACTAGCACTATATGGACAATGGATACTGGACAAACACCAGCCATATCCAGGAGATAGTGATTTTGTTACGCACCGAACTGTGCTTAATAGATTCTACATATTATGAGGACCCACCCAGATGTACTATATTTATGATCGGTATCGGCTTCTTATGACAGATATTCATATCAACGCATTAACCGATCAGAGATTTTCACTCTGCGACTGGTATTGTAATCAGTTAGCAAGCCATTTCCAGTATTCCAAAGATTATACTAATATCTGTGTAATGGGAGAACCTTACATCTTTAACGCAGAGATTGTCCTCCAAAGCGGCATCAGGGAATTATACCCCTCATATTTGCCGACTACCTGTGATGAAGACAGGTTTGATGTAGTCTCATGTAGTAAAATTTCCTACCATATCCATGACCATGATTTTCCTGATCAACCTCTAATCATTGCTAAAACAAAGCTAACTAATCCCTTCTTCGACCTCGGATGGTGGTACTACATTCACAGGTATCGGTCTAGAACTTGGGCCGAGCCCCACGTCCCACCGGCTGCTCCGACTCCACCTTCCGAACCGGAAGAAACTTCGATCAACTTCAGAATTCCGAAGCTCGGGATGGCGGTGAACAAAGCGATTCCAGTGTCTGCACTGAGTATACTCCAACATCATTCTTACTGATAGTGATGGACATCCTGGGCACACCCCTCTTCAAAATGAGCAGCAGGATGGATCCTCGGAGATCTTGTCATATGTCACGGGCAAAAATAGCCCGCTTGACACGCTTGATCATGATCGAATACGTAGTGGTGATAAATTTAGCACCAATGATCTAGAAGCGCCGGATCCGAGCTCAGCGCCTATGTCCGCTGAAGAATTGGAATGGGAACGAGGCCGTAATGGTCAAACTATTCGCGCCGAAAGGTTATTACCTGACTTGTTAGCCTCCAAGGCTGAACAATTGTTAGAATTAGGTGCACCCTATCCCACTGATACACAATTGGGGCAAACGGTCGGAAATCGGTTCACTGTTAAGCGTGTGAACTCCGAACTGTACTCAGTTTGGGACCGTAAATTAAAAGTTACTACCTATTTCGAAGCTCAGAAACTTCGTAAAAATGATTTCTGTATTGCTCGCGAATATGGTAGACGATGTGCCGAAGCGGCAAGAATGGAACTTGATCCGTCATGGGAGTTTATGGACCACTCTCCCATGGGTCGAGCAATTGAGGAAGGAATTGAACATGCTCTTCAGCAGTTTAGACCATTTATAAATGACGATCCTTACTCTGAAAGAGAATTAACAACCTTTTCAGTTAAAATTAACTGGGATAAAACCGATGAATTTCTTATAAAAAATAATAGAACTGGTTGGCTGACTATTATTTGGAGACCTGAAATTGAAAGTGCAGGTTTTGACATTGGAAACTGGTATCAGACTGAAAGGTTTCGTTTGGAACGAGGAGAATACAATGATCTCTCTCCGGAAGAGCCGAAACTCATTTGGGATCCACCAGATGATGACGATGAATTAATAGGAGAAGAACGAGAAGAGATGCTTGAGAAACTTCGGCATCCTTTAGAAGTACTCCACCGACATGGACTTCTTGAAAAGGAAGAAGAAGTCGTCATTGAGGATGTACTTCATCTCCATGGAATTCAAATTCCACGAGGAACTTACCCAACAGTTCAACGGAATGCTGCCCAAGTAAAAAACTCAAAGCGAGCCATTCCAAAGCCGGTTGTCATTACTGTAAAAATTAACGGACATCCAGCTCGAGCTCTGCTCGACTCTGGTTCATTAGGAGATTTTATGTCTTCCAATCTAGCAGACCAACTTAAGGTTGATAAAATTAAATTTGAGGCTCCATTAGGACTTCAACTTGCAGTCCAAGGATCTCGGTCCAAGATAAATTCTGGAACTAAAGCCCGATTCCAGTATGAAAAAATTGACGAAAATCGGTACTTTGATATTATTAACATGTCTACCTATGATATTATTCTAGGTACACCTTGGTTTTACCAACATCGAGCATGCGCTGGATTAAATCCTGCTCGAGTTGTTATTGGATGTGATGAATCACAACCCATTCAAGGTTCAGGAGTAACTACTCTCTCCTCTCGGGCTGCTGAAATAACTACACTAAATATTGAAGGGGCCCGAGAACTCCTAATGGAGTACGCCTCACCACTCTGTAAAACAGCTAACGAGACAGAATTGCCTCCATTCAGGGCGATTAATCATTCTATCCCTCTGATTGACGAAGAAAGAATTTACCCCTGGCGCCCATCACGCTGTCCAGAGGCATTGCGAAGCCAATGGGTCGAAAAGAGAGAAGCTTACCTCCGATCTGGACGCTGGAAAATTACCAGTTCTCGAAACACTGTTCCTATGCTTTTGATTCCGAAGCCACGTGCCGCGGGAGAAGCGCCCACCCTTCGGACAGTAATAGATCTTCGGGCACGTAATGATAATACTTATAAATTGACATCACCGCTCCCAGATCCCGAGGGAATATTGCGGAGGGCAGCTAGTCATAAATATCGATCTTCTATGGATGGCAAAGATGCATATGAACAAATTAGAATCATTCCAGAACATGTAGAGCGAACTGCTGTCACTACACCTGATGGAAATATGATCAGTCAAGTAATTCAGATTGGTGACTGTAATGCACCAGCCACCTATCAAGCTTTAATGAACCATATCTTTTCACCTTACATTGGAAAATTTATGGATATTTATTTAGATGACATTGTCATCTATTCAGACTCACTTGAGGAGCATATACAGCACGTCAAAACCATTATTGACGTTCTTACCGAGGAAAAACTATACCTCAGTAAAAATAAACTTCATTTTCTCAAGCCAGTCCTTAAAATTCTCGGACGCTTGGTTACCGATAATGGAATTAGAATGGACCCAGATAAGGTCGATTCCATCCTTAACTGGAAAACTCCGACTAATAGAGATCTGCTCCGTGGATTTCTAGGGTCGGTTGGATATCTCGCGGATGATATCCCAAATGTCCGCATCCCCATGGGTGTTCTACATGGATTGACAGGTGATACAGTGTCTTTCCGTTGGGGATACACTGAGCAACGTGCATTTGAAAACGTTAAGCGCCTTGTTCAAGGGCACGTGACCATCATCGGGTACCTTTGAATTATTCAAAAGATGCACCCCAGATCTGGATGGTCACTGACGGATGTTCTACGGGTATAGCTGGCTTAATTAGTCAAGGACCAGAGTGGAAGACCACGCGGATAGCCGCATTTTATTCAGCTAAATTAAATTCTGCCCAGCAGAACTACCCAGTACATGAAATTGAAATGCTTGCTGGGGTAGAAACTATGCTAAGGCACCGTGATATTTTACAGGGTGCTAATTTTAAATGGATAACTGACCATAAGGGTTTAATTCATTTATTAAAGCAGAAAAACCTGTCAGGTCGACAGGCTCGGTGGATTGAGAAAATAAGTGAATTTACATTCGAAGTTATCTATGTACCCGGCTCGGATAATGTAGTTGCCGATGCCTTATCATGGCTCTATTCTAATGATAGCCCGGGTACAGTACGTGCTCTGAGCAAATATACGTACTTTGACATCGTCAATGATGACGTCAACATTGTCGAAGATTTTATTATGCCGTTGTTAGCGGGCATTGAAGCTAAAGTAGCAGTTCAAAGAAAGCCGCGGCAGAAGCCTTTACCAGCTGAGACTGGTCGAGCCGAAACTTCTAAGGAATTTGCAGCCCGAGTAAAAGAGCATTTCATTCTTAATGGCCTGTAGAACGAAAGGAGGGCAGGAAGGTACCACCAAAACCTAAATCTCGCAAAACAGCCAAGAAAGCGGGATCCAAAAATAGTAAGGGATCCAAAAATAAATCTGATCCAGAGCCACAGGAGCTCGAGACCGACAATGCGCATCACGAGGATCGCGAGCCCATTCAAGATATTAGAACTGAGCTTGCAGCTCAGGACACCTCACTCCTATCAGTAGTGTCGCAATCTGAATCAGGAATAGACCTGGAAAAAGAACTCAAATTCAAATACTCAACTGATCTGTTTTATAAGAAAATTATGGATCAACCAAGTTCATTTGCGAATTTTGCAGTGGAAAACGGACTTATTTACCTTCGTTCAATGGCAGAAAAATGCTCTGTATCCCTAATATTATTATTGATGGACACAGTGCTCGAGAAATATTGATTTCCGAAGCACATTCGCTTTTGGCACATCTAGGAACTACTAAAACTCTTACTTATCTAAGAGATCATGTGTGGTGGAAAACAATTGCAGCCGATACAGAAGTATTCTGCTCTTCGTGCATAACTTGTAAGCGGAGCAAACCCTCAAACCAGAAACCTTATGGGTTTATTGAACCCGTTACCAGTGCCTGGAACTCCCTGGGAGTCAATTGGCGTAGATTTTGTGGGACCCTTACCTGAATCCAAAAAATAGGGATGGGACTTTTGACTCGATCACCGTCATTATTTGTCTGATGACCGCTATGGTACACCTAGTACCTAGCGAATTAATTATACTTCTCGTCAAGTTGCTGAACTGATGTTCGAGCACGTCTATAAATTACATGGACTACCGAAGAATATTATTAGTGATAGAGACGTACTCTTTACGAGTACATTTGGACTCACCTTAATCAATTGATTGGCACCCGACTTAAAATGTCAAGTGCTTATCATCCGGAGACCGATGGATCAACGGAACGAGCGAACCGAACAATTACGCAGATGTTGCGTCAGTGTGTAAATGAGAAGCAGACCGATTGGGTTAGCAAATTACCTAGTATAGAATTTGCAATCAACTCTGCCCGATCCGAAAGTACGGGATACGCGCCATTCTTCTTGAATACAGGACGGATGCCCCGCTCAATGATTTGGAATTCTGCAAATAAAGAAGAATATCCATCCGTTAGAAACTTTGCTTTGCAACGAAAGCTTGCCCTAATTTCTGCACATGACAGTATATTAGCGGCTCGAGTCAAGCAAACGCGAGAAGCAAATAAGAAAAGGCAATTAGCCCCTTTTTCCGAAGGAGATCTCATTTATATCTCCACAAAGAATATATCCTTCCCTAAGGGACTTGCTCGCAAATTGGTCCCCAAATTTATTGGACCATATAGGATAGTTCAAGATTTCAAAAACCAGTCCTTTCGGATTGAACTTCCGAGTTACCTCAAACAGAGAGGCGTTCATAATGTCTTTCATGCTTCCTTACTTAGGATTCATATTCCTAATGACGATCGCCTATTTCCTGGGCGAAGTTTTGATGAATATAGCCTCGAAAATTCCTCCCCTGAGTCCGAATGGGCCGTTGAAAAAATCCTATCGCATGCAGGATCAAAAATTGACTCAGTTTTCGAAATCAAATGGAAAGCTGGAGACGTCACCTGGCTTCCTTACTCCCAAATTGAACACCTCAATGTTACAAATGAATATCTCGACCTGCTTGGCGTCGAGTCAATTAATAACCTACCTCCCGGAACCGGGACCACCCTCAAACGACCCCCAAACTTTTGTTTAACCATTTTCAGAACTTCCCCTTATTTTTTAGTATAAGTACTACTTCAGTTTCTCCACTTCCTCCCAGAGTTCGCATTTTCTGAGCTCTCCATCATATTCACAATACTTCTCTCTATTCAAATCATCCTCCTCTTCATTATGGAAACCCTCAAATTCCACAAGATCAATCCTGAATTCCGTCTTGACACCCCTCGTCCTATCGCGCCGACCCCTTCTTCTGTCATTTCCGACCTTACCACCGTGGCCAATAATATCTCCGACTCCCTTCTTTTTAGTCCGCTCCCTCCAATCACTACCATCGAGCAAGAACTCGCGTCCAACCCTCTCCTCGCTCCCCCTCCGCCTAAAGCAACCCCCGAAGTTACTTACTCCGACTTCGCCGCCGAAAAGGCTAAGCACCTTCACCGCGCTGCAAATAAATACCCTACCGTCGAACACGCTCTATTTCTCAGGACGTCGCGTACATCTATCCGAGTCCTTGATCCTATTACACACCGTTACCGCATCTATCACCTCGGACAGATTGCTCACTTCGTGGTTACCGACAAACGCATTCGAACAGGACGATTTAATCCTAACCTCATCCCTGGCGGTTATCACGAGTTTGCCGAAGCCTTTAACTCCCACAACACGTCCAACAAACGCTTTGCCACGTTCGACTTCTCTACCAACATTCCATATATCATTGGCACAGGTGTTACCTTCGCGGATTTTAATATAGATCCCTCCTCATCGGGTGGAAGACCTTCAAACCCGACTATCCTCGATTTCCAACACGCCCTACCGTCAACAATGCGTTCTTCGTGATATTCTCACCGATGTACAGAAGATCGAACCTTCTTTCCAGCCACCTTCTATTTATAGTCATCAGCACACCAAATCCGTCAATCATTCCCGCTCCTGTGTTTCCGCTCGGATCGTCGACAAGCTCCCACCGAGTACCTGCTCGTCTCCTCCCACCAAACGTATTGATGACGACGACGAATCCACCGGAGATTCGGCCATGACTGTTTGAGAATTCTTCTGGAATCCTCGGAGGGCGTATGTGGCAAATACGTGACCATCAAACAAATCCCTTATCTTATCTTCGTAAAGCGTGTCTCTTTTATGTAGTTTATATAATGACTTGTTTCTTTTCGTCTCCGTATTAAATAACTCATAACGAATCATTTCTTATTTACCTGACTTGTATTAACTAGTTTACTGATTCTTACTTGACTCAAAGTTCTAGTCATAGTAGGTACCGAGAAACATATAAATACTGGCTTGTATGTACTACCAAAACCCCAGTGAATACAGTTTACATTAAGCTGTCTTGACTCTCAACCTCTCAACTTACCTCTCACCGTGTGCCGCCTCGTTCGACCCGCCTACTCCCGTCACGGATCGTTACTCGACGTCACATGAGCCCAGAATGTAAATTTCGATGCTCAGAAAGGACTAAGATCGGCAAAGATGAAGCGAAGAGAGTTCAAGCTGTCAGTGCAATAATCGTGAGAATATGATAGTAACAAGGCGATCCTCCGCACTGCGTTTGATACTATGGTTCGTTGGGAGTTTGAAACCGAAGCAAAGAAAAATCGATATCAATTCTTCCACCTAGAATTTGGAAATGAAATTTTACAGAGAGGTACATTTTTACATTCTATACAGACTGATATAATTTTTTTAGGAAAAGTTGAAGCTGCCAAGGACAAGAGCATTTCCGCGTCTCAAAGCTGAAGGAATGGCGAGATTGAAACGGTGGTCACGGATTATCACGGTCCTTTTGGCAGGGCGCCGACAAGTCCTTCCGCATGAAAATGTCACGTCTTGTCACGCTTAAACACACCTTCTGTATTGCATCTGCCCTCACGAAGTCAAATGTACATGAATCTGCCCAAGGCTCAGGATTCCTGCTTGAACAAGTCTCCTTGACACTTCTGTGAATTTTCGTTTTATTTGACCAAAGGGATCTGGCCAGATCTTGCAAGAGATGCTGATACATCAGCTGATTTGATGCACTCAGTTCTGCAAATCGAGTGCCATTCTTCCTCTTCTGCAGACATCAAGAAACAAAGTACATAACAGGGTAGGCAGTATGCTATTGTATTTATGTGAATTTTTGTGGGGGCCAAATGCGAGAGGAAGGTTTGCAAAAGTTGACAGTTTCAAACTCCCCATCATTTCAAACTCTCGATCAACAATAGTAGCATTTGAAATAGGCTGCAGATGAGATGTTGAACGTAAAGGGGCCTTATGAAGGCTTATACTCAGTCCGCGCTATGAAGATATCCGAGGAACGGAGGACGAACAGGCTGGTACGGAGGATATTGATGGTCCCGGCGTCCTACAATATCGCAGCCCCGTAGGCATGAATTGCTAAGTAGCGGCAAGAATACCGATGCGTCAAAGTGGACTCTAAATCTTTAATCAACGTTGCGTGGCAGGTTCTTGCCAATATTTAGAGCGGCGCGTGAATGTGGATAGTTTAAATAAATATGATGAAATCACAACGGTGTTGAATGGGGGTCAAGACTTGAAGAAAACAGATACAATTGGCTCAACTTTGGCACCAAAACTTCTGTATCCTAATTTCAAGGGTCAAACCTGCAGTACAGTGCAGAAAACCCTTCTCCATATCTAACTATATTGGCACGATCGCAGCGAGAGGAGGAACAGTGAATGCAGCAGCGCTTTGGTTAAACAGATCTGCTTTTTGTAGCACATCTTGAATGTAAGGGTGCGAAGGGTACTCAGCCGCCAATTTCCTGGAAATAAATTCGACCAATCAGCGAAAAGCAGGTTCTGGGTATAAACGACTTACGACCACAACTCTTCGGCCTCTGGCCTCTTCAAAGCGCCGAGACCAGCCGCAACGACATAGGCAGCTTCTGCTTCAGTATCGCCCTTTTGTTGTTCAAGTGATTCCTCCAAATCAGATTTCGCCTCTTGGATTTCGCCTCGTAATATACGTGTCACACCTCTCGCAGTCAGCAAGTGAGGCGATGTCAGTGAGGGATTTCCAAGCTGTTCTGTGTAAAAAGAAGAGGTGTTGGAATAGCTGTCCTTTCCGGTCACTAGTCCAATAGTTGATTCAATGAGCTGTAACAGAAGATCATCCTCTGCCCAGCGTTTAGATCGGTCAAACTGTTTCCTGGCGAGGTCAGGTCGGTTGATTGAAAGGTATATTTGCACGATAACGGTAACGCTATTTTCAAGATTGAAACATCTTAGTAAGAAGTAGATATTCAATACGAGGGACATACATACGCTTCAAGATCTTCCGTCTCCGTGCCCAAACGTTTCCAATGCCTCCTCGATCTCACCAGCTCGCGCAAATGCAGTTCCTGCTAAAACGCGAACAAGCGCCTTGTCCTTGTCAGAACCCTCAACATCATCTCCTTCTATCTCAACAGAAAGGTCTCGGAGTTCTTCAAGCGCAGCGTCTGCTTGCTCGGAACCAGCGGCAGCGACGTAGCGTGCCAAAGACGCAACAGCCTTTACGGCGATATTTTCAGAGCCTTCTGGGATAAGCTCTAATGCAGATGCAGGTTCATTGAGAGCGATGAAGGCGCGTGTTTTGTACAGCAAGAGGGCATGGTAATCTGGCGATGATTCGTCAGGTAAATCCTGTTTAACTAACGCCCTGTAAGCACCTAAATTTCGTCAGCACGCAAAGCAAAGCAGTATGAAAGTCAAACACTTACCAAGAGTGAACTGTTGTTTAATATGATATAGTTCTGAGGATTCCATGAGTGAGGACTTAATGGGAGGATGGCAACAACCGCGAACGTGGTCAATTTGCTTACGTAACGCATTTACTTAAAGTTACACAGGGGTCTTGCAGGGATCTCCTGTTCATGAGCTGCTTGCAGCAGTTGGACGTGGTGCTATCTCAGAAGGTTTTCGCAAGTCTAGATGGCTACGTAATTTAGACAACCTTCAAGCTTTGATTAAAAATCGGAGGTTCAAGAAGTCAATTTCCGGACCAATGTGTCGTAGCCTCAAGGTCTTTCCACTGAGCAGCATGCTCATCTTGGGGGTTTCTCGGTCGAATCCTTCTACAATCGAAACGCGGATTGAGAATGAGTCCATTCATTGTTTAATTTCTTTACACATAGGATAGAGATACTTCTTCTAAATAGCGAATTCAATTTTGCTTGTCAAGGTTCTGTTATAGAATAGATAGCTGAGAAAAGAAGAGAAGGAGTATAAAAAAGGTAAAAGAAAAAAGAAATATAACAGGTATTACACCATCCCCGACCAAGAAATAAAAAAGACCTCTTTGCCAAAGATAAGAAGAGAGAACAGCAAAGAGAATAAGAAGGGGTAACAGGTATATCACCGCGATTAACGGTAAAGACAGAGACAGAGGGGGAAATGGGTAAAGGGTAAAGAAAAGAAAAAGAGGCTGGGACGACGGAGGATCGTAAAGTGCAAAGAATAGTCCTTTTTTTCGGTTTCTTCATAGTCAGGAAGGGGACACCTTGCTAGCCATCGACAAAACAAGACAGAGAAACAACAGGTGTGAAGTACAATTGAAACCGGGAGAAAACGATGCTGAAGAGTCCGGGAACTGTTTTACTTATTTTTGGCAGTTTCTCTCGCGGCTTTGATCAAGGGGGCAAGCGTCCGAAGGGGTTCAGATAGTTTGAAAAAGGGATGCTAAAGTGCGATATGGGATTCAGTGATAAAGTTCTTCATTCAACAGAGGATGACTAACCTGTAAGAGCTCAGTTGCATTGGGCCGTTTCTCGGCATCCACTTCCAACGTCTTCGCCAGGTAATCGCTAAACACCGGCGACAGATTCTCCGGGTTGGCAATAGTAGGCGTGCCATTGGTAGCAATGAGATACAGAGCCTTTAGAGGATTCTGATTCAAGTATGGCGGTTCTCCCTCAATCATTTCTGCGCAGGGGCAACACAAGAAGGACAAAATCAATCAGTTTTGTTCCAAACAGCTGCGACGGCAATTCCATGACATACCGATGGCCATGATACCCAAACTCCATATATCCACTTTGGGGCCATACTCTTTTCTCGTCACGACTTCGGGAGCCATCCAGTAAGGCGTCCCAACCATCGTGGTGCGCTTCGCATTGGCAGGATCCGAAATTTGGGCGCAGAAACCGAAATCAGCTAGGGAAGTATAAAATCAATATACATCAATCAGAAGAATAAAAAAGGATGTACTCAGTTTGATATCGCCTACCAGACTCAACAAAACATTGTCACTTTTAATGTCACGGTGAATGACACCATGCCTGTGCAGATGTTCCAGACCTTGGCAAGTCTCCCTGGATACCGCCGCAATTTGCCCTTCGGTCATCAAGTTGGTGGTAACGACGTCTGTGAGAGAGCCTCCTTCCATATACTCCATGACCACCCACAAGTCGTTCTTGTACAGGAATGAGTCGATGTAATTAACGATGTTGGGATGGCGCGATGACCGCATCACTAAGATTTCATTAATGATGAGATCCTTTTTGGGCTGTTTTTCCAAGTCCATCTGCTTGATGGCCACGGAAAGGTTGGTCCCAACTTGGTAAGCAGTATATACACCACCAGACGCGCTGGGACAATAATTAATACCAATCTTCGAAAATCGATTTGAAAGAACGAAACTCACCCTTGACCAATCTTGACGAGATTACGATACAGCCGTGTAGGATCTGCATCTGTGCAAATAGCCTGCAAGCGTTTGACAATATCCTCTTCCTTGCCCTTGTCAACCTTTTTCTCTCTCCGACGAGGCGTAGCAACTCCAGAAACCTTGGCTAAACTTGACGCAGCAGGACTGGGAGCCTGGTTCTGAGCCTGAGCCCGAGGATCACTGCGTTCTCTAGCCGCGGGAGTAGCTCCAACTCCGGCACCAGCAGGTTGCTGCTGTTTGAGAGGAAGATCGGAAGACGATGACCCGGGTGAAGGTTTCTGGGCCTTCTGTGCTCCCAAAGTCTGGCCAGATAGTGCCTGCGCTGGTGCGGGAGATCGTCTATCACGGGTGGTATTGGCCCGACCGAGGTCCGACGACTTAGTTGGCTTGGATGGAGTTCGTTGTGATGTAGATCGATCTAGAGCCGGGGTGGCTGTGGAAGGCGGAGTAGGTGCCGGCCTGTAAGCAGTTGGGGCCGTAGAAGGGGAGTGAGCATTCGATTGCGACGCTTGTTTTTTGGGAGGCGGGGGTGGAGAGCGCTGAATATGATGTAAGCATTGAAATAAAATGCAATAAGAGACTGCCTCACCGGATTCTGGAAGCTTTCGTCGATTTTTGGCTGCAAAAATGAGATGTCCTGACCACCACCAACATTCCCTAATTTGTCCCAGGGGTCATGTCCATGGCCCTCTTGATAAAATTTAACAATCTCCATGACAGCTTGAGGATTCTTCTCCTGCTCAAGACGTGAAATACCGCTCTCTTGCAAAAGTTGCTGCCATTCCTTGGGAAGCCCAGTAAATTCACCGGTCGAAGAATTGAATCCAACATGGGTAAGGTGGACAGGGTCATAGGGCGTACTGATTTCGGGGCGTTTGGTCGAATTGAACATGTCCGACATAAGTCCTAAGACGCCCTTCTTGGTCTTGGTAGTCGTCCCGCTACGTGATCTCTTTGAACTGGGGCCTAAGGTAGAGGAAGTGGTATAATCAGTGGATGGGCCCGATGGAAGAGACTCTTGTGGATCGGCATAGAAATGGCCATCATCAAATGCGGGTGCAGAAGGAGTTGACATACGGCGGGCAGCGAGCTGAGAGGGGTTGGGAATGATATCGTTCAGAGTCGCCGTGTTGGCACGCGAAGGACGCGGCGGAGGCGAAGTGCCACTTGGTGCCATCGATGCAGACTTCTGCGGTTTAAGGTGATGTGTATCGTTTATGTTGGCAGCAAAAGGATCGTGCTCGACGATGCGCGGTGGAGGAGATGACGAAGTCAGACTGTGTTTGCGTGAACGGGGATTCTGCTTCTGGAGGGAATTGCGGATTCGCGGTGGAGTAGGATTTGGGGCAGATGCAGGGGGAGGTGGTGGTACAGTCTCCGTGGGAGTCTTTGATCGGTAGGCAGATTGCGGCGGTGCTGGGGCTTGCCTAGACGGAGCGAAAGTTGACGATTTGGCAGCCTCTAAGGCGTGGTCAGCAAGGAGAGCCTGGTATTCCTGGATGGAGGCTCTTGAAGGCAAGTGGTATTCAACCGTCTTGGACTGACGGAGGGGCTGATTGTTAAATGTGCGTTGATTGACCGTGCTTTGGGAAAAGGACATGATACGAGATCAGTGCTTGGTAAAGGAGGGGATTAGAAAAAATCTAATGGGAGTATATGGTGGCGATGAGGTGGGTTTGCTGATGTCAAGTGGATTACTTGTGACCCAACGAATCAAAGGCAAAGGGCCAGGGAAGGAGGAGAACTCGGAAAGACTTGAGACGGCCTTCGTAACGAACAACCTGTGATGCAGCGAATAAGAGGCCTGCGAACAAGGAGTTGAGATACTCGTTGTCACGGATATCAATGGTGACGACGATGGAATGCTGTCAGGTGGTTGAATAAGTTGGTCTGCCACTGGTCACGAACGCCGACGATGTGCAGATGGAAGGGTGATGAGGGTAAGAGGAGAGAAAGGAGCAACGAGGAGGAACGATGGTCGCAATGAGGAAGACTCGTTTGGCTCTGCGCCAGTGTCCTTGCCTCTTTGGCCACCTTTGCAAATTTGCTAACTCCTCATATCTATTTCGTAACACGTGACATCATCCCGTTTACCCCAATTTTCGCTTCCATTGTCAATCAACATGTCTATTTTATACCGTGTCCTCTGCCTCTTACTCGAGTGTTCTATGTATGATCATCATCTCAACTCTTCCAAATTTTCTGTTCAATTATTTCACCCTCGCAAGTCCGCAATTTTCAAAATTAAATTATGTAATAAACGGTCCGGGTCCTTTTCGCGCGGCGCAGACACACACCAGCCAGCCTGAGCCCGTCCCACAAGACCTTGTTCTCCCACACGGAGGTCTTTTTATTCGTCAGCTCATTGTCCTCTTCGGGTGTTACTCGTCAGATGGCGCCCTCTGTCAGTCAGAGCTTATTGCATAACTGCCTTCTTTTGTTTAAGTGTCTTTTGTTGGTGGTATTAATAGCCGGGCTTTTTCTGTACAGCGTCCATGCCTATTGAAGGCGGTACTAATCGACGGATTGAAGCTCACTCTGTTTCGCTATATCTGGACCCGTTTGTTCGAACCAAGCCGAAATTTTTGTTCTTCGTGCATTCCATATGGAAAATGTTCTGCTGCAGCGAATACAAAGCTCAACACTCGGAGTCGGGCCAAGGAAGGCTGTCCTAACACTTTCCATATCTCGAGCACAACGCCACCGACCCAATTAGACAATCGCAAAAATGGACATTTAGCCTCCGAATGTCAACTTAGGCAATCGAGACTCTTGTCCTCATCCATGACGTCCTGCTCGTGACCATGTCTCACCCAACAATGTATAAAAGTCGCTCCCTTATCGCTGCCGAGCCTTCTCCTTCTCCTTCCTTACTCTGAGCGCCTGCTTATATATCCGAGTCCGACGGTAGGCATTGACCTCCCACTGGCGCCGCCTTTGCCTGCTTTACGAACCGTTTCATGTGAAACCCGACCTCTACTGCTCGTCTCTTGCTTAAAGCTTCTGCCCAGCAGCCCGTTTTTACCATTTGCAACGACGACAGAATACTTACGACCCTAATTTTTCTGGAAACGAAACTAGATCAATCACCCTTCCCTCCTTCCGATTTCCAATATCCTCACCATAACGAACTCAACGACCCATATAACCATTTACATTTGACGTCTCTTATGACCATCATTACGAACCGACGAACCCTCCATCGCAAAGAAGGCTCTCGGGACCTTCGAAACGATTTCCTCGAGGACGCTCACGCAGCTCCTCCAACCACAAGTCAATGTCATCGAAGTCACCCCCTCCGATTCATCCATCATCATAACCACTCTCTTCACGACAGTCATCGATTGCGTTCTGCATCCTATCCGACACTGTCGGCGAGAGCAAATGAGACTGGTTGTTCGGTGACGTCGTGGCCTTTATGCTCATCTCTCTAATGGAGGAATTGCAATCCTACTGGACTATGCAGGATTGCAGTGTGTATACTGATCTCATACCTGATATCGGTAACGTTATACTAGACTGCTCTCTCTTTTTTACTTTGGGACATTGGTATGCCATATGTATTATGAATAGTAGAATGTGTATCGATAGCTGGAGTTGTCAGGTCATGGAAGTGTTTGTCTATGTATTTTCTAGTGCTTTTTGCTCAAAGATTTCGTCGTAAGCAGAATATCCTGATTGCAACCTCACAGTAGGCTCGTGGTCATCCCATTCTGATGGGTAGAAGAAGAAGAGATTTTTTCACGCAAAGTTTTGCAGTTGAAGGGCACTGGTCTCGAGTCTACGCCTGGCATTGGTAATGAAATAAGATACAGCAGCTGCAACACCTTGAACTATAGTTGTGGTAATCCTTTGTAATACATATGCAAGTATTTCATCACAAAAGGGAAATTGAAATAGCATGAAGATTTGTGGAAGGGGTAAAAAAAAAAATCAGACATGCGGCATCCAGCCTCAAGTTCAAAGTAAGCAAAATACCAAGGCAAAAAAAGTAGAAAATCATACCATGGAAGATGGTAGCCAAGTTTGATGGATCAGTAGCCTCCGCTATGAGTTCGTTGACAGTGCTCTCTACGCTCAATGACTTGTCCAACTTGCGCGCCACCGAGTTCAGAGCACGATCAGCAGCCTCATCTGCTGTGCCGCTGCTCATGTCGATGCCGATTCCGAGATTGAATCGTGCGGTGTCATTTACAGGAGTTGTGGTTGGGAGATCAGATTGGGCTTGTTTCACTTTGACCTCACTTGCCGTCCTGGGTTATAATCTAATGGTCAGCAACACAGTGCAAGAAAAAGAAATCCGAATACAGACCATGAATGCAGCGGGTCATGCTTGAATACTTCCAAGATAGTCAGGATGAGGTCGGATTCTTCCCGAAGCACCCTCAGCGTCTCTTCGGCGCATCGCTGGAAAACTCCTGAAGTACCAGAAATACCCATGCCGTCGACAATGTCGTCAGTCATACGGAATGGGACTAGTTCGGGAACAGGAAGTAATTTTCCCTAAAAACTCATGAAAATCGCGTACATTTCAAACAAACACCCTTACCTGGTCGAAGGCAATGCCAAGGTCGATATGAACAATTTCTCCAGTGACGTTGTCCAGCAGAATATTTGACGTATGACGATCCCCAAGACCAAGGACATGACCAACGATAGATGCAGTAGCTGTACTGCGTGTGTACTGGAGACGCATCTGGAACCAGCTTACAGGTGTCTTGTGTTTTTCTGTGAAATAGTGCCGAAAAACAGGTTTGAAACTTTTCTTTGCTTGAAGGAAAACCTTCAGTATTTTCTTGGAATCACGCGTAGCCTGAACCTTTCTAAGCATAGCCGTGACGTCGTTAAGTTTCGTATCCTGCGGACGGTATCTGGCCAGACATGAGGACTGATCTACTATAGACAAAGGAGAGTAATACCTATGATGCGCCGTGCCGAGCCATTCTTTCAGAGGCGATGTATTTCCGACAAATTCGAGTAATCCCGCTTGAGTGGCCAAAGGTATGACTTTATAGTCACGAACTTTTAGTTCTCGTCGTCGTGTTTCCCTATCTTGCTTTAAGACATTGTTCACAAGTTCAAAGACTTGCTCCATGACTGCGTCTTGTCGCAAATCGTCCTGGCCTTCTCCTTTGAACTGCCGCAGTCATCGGTAAAATGCAAGGAAAAAGAAAAAGAAAAGGCGGCTGACCAGTTGCTTATACGACTGTCCATCTGAGCCCAAACATATACTGATTTTTGGTACGTTGACGCCACCAGCTGTATTGAATGTCGGCTCGTAGCGTTGTATCCAAACACAGTTATCGTACTTCAGCGAACTATCAATTGGCGTCCGAGCCGTCGTTACAGGAACACGCAAATTTTGGATTGTTAAAATCTTGAGTGACGACGGAATAGGGAAGGGCCCAGTCCGGCCGTGGTAAGGAGGCTGCTTGGCGATACAAAACTTAGCCCACTGTAAGTACGCATTGCATAACCTTTCGACGTCTTTAACCCTGCTGTTGTCTGTAGTGGTATCACTTCGAAGACGTTCCATGATATTTGTAGCTGCAGCTCCCCGTTCAGTTTGCGTGGATTGTGAGGCATTGGGGATAGATGAGCTTCTTTTGCTTGAAATGTTTTGGCCAGAATGATCTGACAAACAGTACACTTGGTATAAGCTGTGGAAGGGGTGCTCTTGGCACATCCTAAGGATTAATGTTTGAAGGTTTGTCTGGGCTTCTGGTAAGGTTGCCGACAACGTATTCGAAAGCCGAGCCGTCAGTTGGTGCTTAGGGATCATTGTCAGAATATGTGCTTCATGAGCGAGGACATAACATAGGACTCACTGCGAGGAAAAGAAGCTTCCGTGACGGGATTTGCTCCAAGCTTGCCTTGACACAATCTAGTATCGAAGGATCATCAAAATTTGCCAGCCAAAGCGAACAGAATCGGATTGCTGAATCATTGTCGAATTTGCTGGACGCCTCCACCAAGCAACGGGAATGCATTTCGAGTGCTTGTTTAAGGAAAGTTTCGCGGAGAGTATTATGTCGTTTGAAATGTTCACTATCTTCTCGTAGAAGTTTCTGTGCTTTATCCTGATGACTTAAGATTTTATTGCGCGTATCCTCGTCGTGTATCTGGGCAAGTTCTCTACCACGTTGTTCAATCTCTTTTTGTTTGCGATCAACATACATCTTCCACCGAATGACATCTGGTGACTTCAGGCTAGCATGAAATTGGCGCTCGGCAAACATCGCACACTGGCGATAAACTGTTGCGGAGTCGTCTGAGGTGCTGGTACTTTCATGGTTGATTAAGAGTGAAATAGAAGGTGAAAAATAGTGCTTCCAGATCTCAGTCGGTTTAGCAAGACAAGCCTCCGATGTCCATGTACCCAACCGAGATAACCACAGGGCCCGGCGTGTATTGTCCGATTGATTGGTTTTATCGATGAGGTCTCGAAGGAACTGAACTGCTAGCTTCTCTTCTTTTTGCAACCATAAGACGTTTGCAAACTCCTCCAAAACCTCTGGAGAAGGTTGTACATCCATCGCTGTGCACGAACGACAGAGTTGAGGGCAATTTGCACTTGTTGTGATTCCCTTGCAGCTTCAGAAAGGCGAATAAGACAAGCTTTCTCTATGTCTTTTAGACCTTGAACGAAGGGTGTTACAAAGGCGCCGATTTGTTGGCGTTCTTCCCGTTGCCTTACGGAACGAACGAGAGAGATACGGGTTGCCATGACTGCTTCCAGGTCAGCAAATCTGATGATTGATTAGTACTCGCGCAAAAAAAGTCGAGGAGTAAAAACTCACTCAAGTCGACTGTCTATCTTGACGAAGTCATTCCACTTGTTAATCGACATGTCCTGGGTTTGTAGAAGTGCTTGAAGGGTATCTTGCCTCCAGTGTATTACCTGATTCAGGCACATGAGGTCCCTAGACACTGCACGTATCTCAGTTAGGTTCTCAGGAACCAAAGATTTCAAGTGCATCATTTCCTGAGCCAGAGAGAATCGGATGCTGCTATCCAGAATTCGAAAGTCGCGCTCCCGGTAAATGGCTCTTAGGGACCTATATAATGGAGCACTGGAGACCTCTTGGGTTTGATCCGGCAGGTCCCACGTTTCCGTTCTCCATCCAAGCCTATAGCTCATTGAAGAGGGAGTTGAATCAGAAGAGTCAATAGCGAGGTTACGCAAAGTATCGATGGCAAGGTGATCAAATCCGAAGGAATGAAATGATTCCAAAAGACCCTCCTTTTCGCTTTTTTGAGCAACTCCCGCCTCGAGGGCCGCACCATGAAATTGAAAAGCTCTGTCCCATTGATGCTCATGGTGAAATCTTTTGATTAGAAATTGATGTAGATCCTGTGTTTTGATTCCGTAGAATCCATCTGGTTCATCAATGTGGGCATAAATATCGTACAGGACATTTTCAATCACTTCGTGCTCCCGAGTGCTCTGAATCTCCTGCTCCGAAGCGAGCTCGACAAAAAGCAAAGCAGTAGTATAAGCCCCACAAATAATAGCGCTTCTGGCGAGTAAGGTGAAATCAATCTCGAGCCACTTGTTATAAGCCAGTACGCCGCCCGTTCCCGGCAGAAAATAACGCAAATGAAGAGCGACGTCGACAATTGATTGAATACAAGGAATGTCTGCTGATGTTGAAGATAAGATGGAAGTGAAGTACTCAGATAAAAGTTTTTTCAGAGGAACGTTAGTTTGTTTGTCGTCTTTGCTACACAGCAATGTATGAATGAGAATGGGCAGAATCTCCTCGGCAAAAGAGATGTCCGAGAAACATATTGAAGATAGTTGCCCAAAGAAAGGGTCTACAGAAGCCAAAATGTCGCTGAGCAAAACAGTCAGAAGAGTAATCCATTGAGAAAAATTCTTTGCAGCATCGAGATAAAAATCGGATTTGAGTGAAGTGCCGATATCGGGTTCAGCGCAAGTTCTTGGGGAACGTCGGTGCACCTTGAAGAATTCCAGTTCATCACGATATTCATTTGACATCTGCAGTCTCGAATCCTGAAATGATGGGACAGAATTGATGAGACGAAGGGTGTGGTACGCTTGGGACACGCGAGCTGGTTTGTCGTCGCCTAACATTAGAAGAAGACCGGATACTATAGCGTCTCTAGCGCCGTATGGGGTATCCGCGATATCTTTCCTCCTGTACAAGCGACGATGGCGACTGCGCGGGGTGTTCAGATTTGGCTCTACAGTGAAACTCTTGACCTTGCCATAGTGTAAAAACAGAAGTTCAGCAAATGCCGTAACGTCTTCATCTTGCAGTCCGTCTGTCAGGGGTATGCATTCTTTAAGGCGCCAGAAAAGAGTCGTCGAAAATGCGTCATCTTCATCGTCCTCATCCATGGCGTAATCCCGCAGGGCGTGCACAAGCCTAAACTTATTTGAAGTAATCCGGTGGTCTTCAAGGACGGACGTCAGGCTGACAAGTGTATTTTCATTGTTTAAGAAGGCTAACTGGTCAGAAGGTTGTTGTGGCCATGCAGGAAGAGCCCTAAGAATAAGAGGTTTTATTGCAGGTACTTTGGCAAGGGCACAGGCATGCGCATCAATCCATTGCATTAATTTGTTTCCCTTCTCCGAACTTGAACGATCCTTTATGTCTGATGCGTAATTATTAGCGATTGAACATATCCGAACAAGGAGATTCGGTAAGCGATAATCCTTGATCGAGCATTTGCGGTACATTCGGAACGCACAATCGAGAATGGATTGTGCAGCACTCGCCAGGTCAGATTGTGATAGAAGGAGAGTCGCTATATGAGCCGCAGTCGGTGCTATCGTAGGATCTTCGAGGTCTTCATTCCGGTATGCCAACCACAATGCCATGGCATTGATTAAGCGACTTTGCTCATTAACCAGGGGAGTTTGGTGTATATCTTTCGCCAATTCCTGTATAACATGATATGTGGTCGCTTGAGTGAACCCTTCAGGTGAATGAGACGAAAGCCAGGTGAAGCTCTCCAGGATAATTGAGGTGGGAAAGGCAGGAGGATTGGGTGGATGTCTTTCAAAGACATCTGACCCCCGTAAATTCGTCAAAGAAATGAAAATGCGAGCCATTTTGCCCGTCTGATCAAAGGATCTAAGAGCAGATACGATCGGGCCATTTTCTGAGCAGTTTTGATCACCAAGACAACGCAACACCTGGACAATGATACCATCCATATTATCTTGGAATTTTATGCCTAGGTCTGCTACCAGAGCCATTTTTTCACGAATGATTTGGTCCAAAGACTCTTTAGGTACATCAGCTGAATTTATGACATAGGCCACTTGAAGTCCAACAATATCTCCAAAACAATCTTGCAAGCCATCTACGAGGTTCTTTTGGAGAACTTTACAGTGGTTTTCAAAGCGTGTTGTGCCACCGGTAATGATGTTGGTAGGCGTGAATGCTCGGAAAGTCGCTTCGGCGTATTGTTTCCTGTTCCGATAACCCAGTAGGTGCGGCGGGAAGGTCAAGAAGTCTGTCTGTGCAACGCCGATGGAGTACGCAAGCTGCGAAGCATAAGCTTCGAAGAGAGTTGCTAATGAAGGCATTCCTAATCTTTCCGCAATTCCGGTAAGGATGGTTTCAATATGTCTTGTGTAGAGTTGGCTATAGACACAGGTCTCCAACAAATGCCAGTATGGTCCACGCCGAACCTCGGAGCTAACAATCATGACATTACCAAGAGTCAGCATGCGCGTCAGCATGTGCTCAAAGCTAAGAATGTATCAGCAATGGAGGGTGAAGTCTAGGAGGTTTTTGGGGCAACGCACTTGTCAACTTGGCTTGTAAGGTGTTTCTGGATGGAGACGTAGACATCCAGTGGCGTCTTATCAACGTGATGGCATATAGAAATGAGCCGTGCACTTATCGCAGAGATGCGGAAGCGAACCCTGAGGTCAGAATCGGCATTCATTCTGAGAAGTAGAGATGTTGGAAGGAGACTTTGATGATCTTTCACCTGTTCGTATGTTTCTTCGTCAAGATGGAACCAAGATTTTTCAGTAGGATCTTCGGAGAGATACCGATCTAAAAAACAAGCCCATTTATCCCTCAGAGGCCATGCCCGCATTTTGGAAGTGCTATTCATTTCGGACAGCCATTGACATATGGCACGAAATTTTTTATGGACTTCTCCAGCTTGAACGTCGTCGTTTCTCCAAATACCCAGAGTACAAGTCAACAAGTCAATGACAAGTATATAGAATCGTTCGTTTCTCGAAAATGGATATTGCCCCAGCATGGCCCCGAATTTGATGAAGAAAGTATGTGTTGACTTTACAGGTAGATGCAAGGTACCTTGCCGCACTCTATCGAAGAAGATCGGACAAAGAAGGTTAAATTGTTCCTGGTGAACATCCGCGTTATCAACGACAAGCTGTATGAGGTCCTTGTCATGAGTTGGCTCTGCGGAATGCGACTGTAAAAAGGGGCCACAAGTCAAAAAGCCAACGCATATCTGGAAGAGATGTCGAGTAGATCTTTTATCATCGGTACTTCGAGTGGTCGGTGACGAGTTTTGAAAATTTGTGATGCGAATCGGACCAAACCCATCTTCGTCGTCAACGTCCATTGCATGCTCTTGAAAATTGCTCGAGGATCCAGTAAGCAGTTGGACAAGAACAACCCGAAGAGTCTTGATGGCCCCAACGAGAGTGTCATGCATCTATCATGCAATCAGCGGGGAAGGCAATTAATATCACTTGCTGTCTTACCTCACTGTTTTGCCAGATGGATCGAAGAAACTCGAGCAGAGGAGTGACCAAAGTTGTGTTTATATTGTCACCACCAGAGAGTAATCTTTTCAATATTTGCTCCTTGATGCCAGACCCAACGCCGGGAGCAGAAAGAGAATCTTGGAAAACAGCATCCTGGCTGGGTAGTTCGTCACCAACCAGCACCTCAAGGGCATGAGCAACGATCAGTTTCTCTGACGCTGTCCACTTTGAATCTGTCAAAAGACCGGTAAGCAATGATATCACTTTTGCTGAGCCTTGTACGACTTGTCGATTCGACGAAGTTCCGTTGACTGCTAGCAAGGATTCAAAGGCCAGCGCTGTGATGGCAAAATCTAAGGACTGGCGAGCCATTTCGGCCGTAGGGTGAGTGTTGCCCCCCTTAAGCATTTCCCACATCGGAACTAAAGATTCGAAAGTCCTCAAAAAGAACGATGAGACCTTTCGTTCTCTGCCCCGCGGTGCAACAAGCTGAGACTTGGCAAAAGTCTCGGCCCTGCTGGTAGGTTCATTGAGCAAGTCGCCTTTCAGCCTGTGGCAACTCTGATTGAAAGACGGCAACTTGGCATAGAGGACGTAGTCTTCAATGACCTTGACCTTCGTTTCCTCGACCATGCAGTCCACGATCTCTGAATTTGGAAGCAATGGTCGAATAAAGAGATCCACCCGCTTTGACATGCCACAAATAGTTTCGAGTAAGAGTAATATATCTTGTATTGTATGCGGGGCCATGTTCATCTTGTTGTTGCCAGTTACCTTCCATGTATCAATGAACCAATGAGAACCTTATCCTCAAGGCGCAGGCGATATAGGCGGACGTCTTGACTGGCTAGTGTGAGGCATTTCGATAAGAACATGCACACAGAATCGAAAGGACAAGGAGGGCCTTGCACGTCGATATCTTTCATGAGGGTTTCAATCTCCAGCAGCAGTCGATGAGGAGCCAGCGGTGAGTCTGCATTTTGAATCTGACAGTGGAAGGAGGCTAGAAGGGACTGCCCGGCGTGACAGGCGGCACGGGAAACAGCGGGGACGTTGGCTCTGCGGATAGCATGCGTCCAGATTGAATCCCAGTCCAAAGCACTCTTGACTTGTTCCACAGTCTGACTAGCTTTTGATTTTTCTGCAAATGCAATAGCGGCAAAATTCAAAAAAACCCATGACTGAACACTGGTTTCGTCGGAGGCAACATATTGCAAGAGCACGTTCACGATACGTTGCTTGAGCAAATCATGAATTGCTGCCCAATGTCGATCAACAAAGAAAAGTAAAGTCTGCAAACGATAGCCACGAGCATGAGCCGAGTTCGTCGTTTGGATAGAATTTAGAAGAACGGAAATGGGATCCATCAGTCTGATACGCTTGAGTTCCGGGCGAGATGCTCCTGCAGCTGTTGAGTCCATGGATTCCGAAAGCTGATATAACTGAATAAGAATTCAGTTATATCTTCTGGCAGAAAACTAGTGAGGAAAACTCACTTGACCTAAGCAGTCAGCCTGCAATTCCAGTATAGCCCATGACAAGGCTTGTTCTGAATCAAAATTCCAACCCAATTGAAAGGTTTTTGCAATAAAAGCTCCTTCGTTCACCATGGAGTCTACACCACTATAAGGTGCAGTAATTTGAAGTCGCAGAGAATCGAGCGACAAGCCATCCACTCCCCATCTACTTTCTGCTTCACCATCGAGTAAATCTCGTAATCGACCAAGTTCCGTGGCGACATCAAAATAATGAGGCCTTGTATCCTCTGTGTAACTTGGACAGATTGTAAGTGGAAACAAACATCGTAGCAGCATGGTCAGGCCCTCCTTCAGGCGCCTATCCTTGGTTCCCCACAAACTGACAAGACCAGACCATATCGAACGGGCGAACCTCTCAACTGCGTGTTTCATGTTGAAAGTCAGATGATAGAGTGAAGCTGATACTATTGTCAGGTAGTCGTGCAGAAGAGATGACTCAGAAGGATATCGCTCCAGGAAACGCTCAAGACGTAATAAAATTCAGAGGCGAGATGCGTGTAATTGCCCGAAAGTATGGGGGCTGCTGGAGATGCGATCATAATGGACAGGATGGAAGCAAACTCGATTTGTTCAAGGGTGACTGAAATAAGGACATTTCTTCTGGATGCATGCAGAGGCTTCGGCTTTCGAGGGGAAGCAGAGGGTGGGGGACGTGAACGCTTCCTATAGTTACTCGCGACTGAAGCAGGAACATCGGAACTTTCAGCATCTTCGGCAGTATCGTCGTCCATGTACATGTCGGAATTCACTTCATTGGTCGGCTCTTCGTCTTCTTCTTTTGCAAACTTCGAGTTGACGGGGTCACCCAGGATGACATTGAAAGATAGTTCAACGATCCTAACCCACATTTCATCATCTAAGTGCTCGAGATGTGGTGCATGGTTGACTAGGCACTTTAACGCCTTTGCGTAGTCCAGTGCGACAGGTGCGAATAAATCATCGGACGATCGGTTGGACGTCAATGTTTGTGTCAGGTGGTGGAACATCGCCATAGCCACTTTCTTGTTCATGTACTGAACACTGCGCTCTGTAAGCCATCGGACTATACTGGCTGCTTCCGAAAGTCTTCTGAGGGCCGCGGCGGAGGAACCCCCAGTTTTCGAAGTGGCCTTTTTGGACATGGCATTCTTTTCTATAATCACTGTGCTGAATAATGCTTGGAATACTGGAAGCCACAATTTAGGATCGCTGTCTCCGTTCGCATTGATATGCCACTTCGCGATAAGTTTCTCAGTGAACGTTTCTCGGATCGAGTTTAGGCCATCTTGACGGTCTTTGATCTTGTCGCTTTTGAGCTTATCGAGTACGGCTCTGAGTGTCCCCTTAGAGCCCATGCTTGTTCATGAGGAAATACAATCTGAACGTGTTGAGAGTTATATATAGCGCGTTCAAAGGCTTTATGGCTCACATATGACAATTGGAAGGGAAGGTAAAGATATATACACTTGAAAGAAAAGAGAACACACAATAAAACAAAGAACTAAGCACGGTAACAGAGAGAAAAGGCAAGGACGGGTTAATGGCGAAGGTTTCCAGCATCACGCAGATCTGTTGCTCGGCAATTTGACGCGGTATTTACTCATGTTTGGTTGCACTTATTTACATTATGAAAGGCGGACAAAATTTTTTGCTTCCTTACGCTCACCACCCTCTCATCCTTTTAACTTTGTCTTCTCCAACAATATATTTTCCATTTACTATTCAGCACGTGAACTTCTCTTATCTATTGTCTTCTCCTCCAACGGCCACTTTCTGCCCGAGCAGTGCTTTACGCGACCATGCTGCTGTCGGTTCTGGTGTTGCGCCAATAATGATGAATTCCGGCTGTCTAATCAACAGTTGGATGGATGGTTCGTAAATCCAAGGGTGCTTCTTTTTACGAGGTACTCGACCTTTGGTGCCATCCCACATCTCTCTTCAAATTTGTTTGTTGCGTCCATAGTCGATTTCAATAACAATTTTATAACAACTATGTAAATGTTTATGAAAATTCCCGTTAGTCTTATATCACATCCCGTTCATTGTGAGGTAAGTGTTTGAATAGACTACTTTTTCCATTCGTTGGTGTCTGGACAGCACGAAAGAAGTCAAACGGACCTACTCAGAAAAGAGAAGTGTGATCCCACTCCTGAGACCATGCAGATAAATAGAATGGGAAATTAAGAAAAGTACGTTTCTATGATCAGTTGATTCTATGATCAGTCGACTGCATACCAACATTATTTGCAAGTAATCGACTAAACAGAGGCAAGTGAGTTCTCCGGCGAAGTTTCTTAAGATGCGGAGGTCGTCTTGGCAGAGGCGTCTTTCGGAACCTCCGGCTTTTGCAGAATTTGAGCAATGGTACCAGCGAGAGGAGATCCTTCTTCCATGGCCAGCTTAAGGAACCATGGCTTGCTCATATAGTTCCTTATCCTAAAAGGTGTTAGGTCGCAGGATCAAGCACTGAAAACGGAGGCATACCCGTCAGGAAGGATGACAACAATATTTTGTCCAGGTGTATTGGCTATTTTTCTTCCTTGATCGCTCTTCAGCCATCTAAGAGCCCCGGAAAGAGCACTGCCGCTGCTCCCTCCGACCAAGAGACCTTCATTCCTCATCAGCTTTTGAACTGCAGCGAAGGATTCGTCGTCGTCGGTCTTGAGCCACGTATCGACGTCATTACGGTTGAGAACATCTGGAACGAAATCATATCCAATCCCTTCGACAATATACTGGCCTCCATTATCTGATCGATTCAAGTTCTCAGGCACAGCTAAAATACTGCCTTTCTGAAGGATGTATGAGTCGCGAAGTAAAAAGTATGATAGAGAGAGGGCGTACAGGATCAACACCAATAACAATACAATTTGGGTTATGGGCTTTCTTAATTGCCCTTGAGAGGCCTGTTATGGTACCTCCTGTGCCAGCGCCCGCTACAATGGCATCGACCTTCATAGAAGAGATTCTATCAGGTGTCGAGGGTGTCGATATAACAGCCTCGATGATCTCAGGGCCTGTCGTGTACTCATGGGCGAGCGGGTTGTTCACCTAACATCAATGTCAAAGATACAGTCAACATTCCGACAAGTTGCGTTCAAATTTAACATACGTTTCGGTATTGGTCTAAAATAATTCCCTTAGGAATTTCACGCTGCAGCCGCTGGGCAACTCCTGCGATCGTTAAGGAATTCAGCCACGAGAGTGCCAGCAAAATAAATTGGGGTTCTACCTATATGACTCTCTGGAGAATCCCAAGCTGCTTCCGTAGGCGTGCGCACAACTTCAGCACCGAGGGCACGAAGGAGGGCCTCTTTCTCCTGCGAAAAGACAGTAAGCATCTAGTTGTAAGATGAAATAAAGGTAGAACGTACAAGCGACATCTTGTTAGGCATGGTTATGATAACCGAATAACCCTTATCTAAAGTATTCAGCACACGTCTCTGGAGCCGCTTGTTGGATGTTTTACCTTGATGGCGCAAGCCATGGCTAATCCAATACCTGAAATGGTAAGGTGAGTATACCGGCAGCGATAAAGATCCAGAGTTGCATACCTGTGTTACCTGAAGTTGGCTCGATGACAACACTCTTCCCTGGAATCAATTTTCCCTCCTTCTCAGCAGCTTCGATCATAGCTTTGGCAATCCTATCCTTTACAGACCCTCCAGTGGACAAAAATTCCACTTTACCCACTGAAAAACAATCTTGAATAAATTTTCGGCGGAAGAATGAATCTGCTATCTGGGCTTACAGAGGTTGCATTTCAGGTCGTTCTCACGGGCGATCTTGTCGAGGCGTATAAGAGGTGTATGTCCAACACCACCAAGAGCGTTGTCGATAATTTGGTAGGACATTTTACTTCAGGACGGAGAAAAATGAGCCAGTGAAGGAAGATGGTGGTTGGTGTAAGAGTGAAGACCTGTTCCGGCCAAGTCGTAGCTTTATCGGATCATGTCCATGACGCCATACCGTCGTTCTAAATATATCGCGACTGCTTCTCACCTCTTCGATTTCTCAGTGCTCTTTAGTTCTCTATACTTCTTTGCCAGCTAAATCTGCTCTGACCTGCTTGCTACTCCTAAAGCTACCTATATCTCCATTGGTCTAGTTTATTGGCGCAGCATCTTCCATCTTTCTTATGTATATTTTCTACAATAGTGTGGTCTATAGTTATACCTTACGCTGCCTTACATTATTTCTGCAACCACTGAACTCTTCCAAATAGCAACTAGTGTACCTTGAAACTTTGCTCAAATATTAACTGCTATTCTAATGAAAATGGAATTTTTTAGAAAAAAAATAGTGCTACGAACTACAGATACATCGATATCAACAAGAGGCTCGTGAAATCTGTCTGAATATGTAGGCAATGACTACAGCCAATGATTACACCAACTCCCATACAATAGTACAAGTTCACATAACTGATCCTGCCACTGATTCCTTGGGCGGTCCACTCACCGGAATGAACTTTTTTCACCATAGGCTTCCTAATTGACGAGGTGGGTGATCCTGTTTAGAACACCAATACTAAATTAAATAGGTTAAAAGATACGTACATGCACTCCAGTAAATTCAGGCTTCTCTTGAATAGCAGGTTCATTTTGTGACTTCTCCGTCGTAGACTCGTCCAAATTATCACTTCCAATGCCACGCCTTACGCCTTTTTCAATGCGACCGTGGACACTACCGAAAACACCAATGTCTTCAATAGACACCGGTGGCTCACTGGTTCTCAGAACCGAATAAATAACGGTGTGTACCGTCAAGTAGGTCAACAAAGCTGGGTAAATCGAGAATAATACGACGTCCGGAACTGAGACAATCGTCTATCTAAGCGATATTTATTGTAGTGGAAGAGCGGGACTTACCCAGGACATTGGCAACCATGAGGAGCAGAAATGTTAAATTGAAGCTCATATAGAATAAATAAGCCGAAAAGATAAATCCGCTGGTCATGAAAAGGCCTAAAGTGACGAAGCCACCAACAAAGGCAGCAAGAGTAGCCCAACGTTCCGCGAAAGCAGGATCTTTCAGGGCCTTGTTGACCAAATAGTACGCTGCAGTTGAAACTGCAATTGGCGCCACGAATACAAGAGCCAATGTGGATGTGTTGTAATTTCTGGATTGCGACATTGTTTGAAGATGGGTGGTGTGAAGAATGTGGAGAGACGGTGTCTTAGCTTTAAATTAGTACAACATTTCCAAACGTAGAGACTCGTATCTGCTCATCATCATCAACAAGTGTAAATTTGCTCACTCTCAGAAAACCCATCCTACTGTTGGAGGACAGCAGGGGCTAGGCGCCGTTCCGCGATTATCGATACGCGGGCGACTTCTAATCTAATGATTCTAATCTAAGCGCCGCGGAACTTAACCGGCCCGGATCGGTACTTCAGTAACGGGCGCCCGGCGAACAGGATTCTTTGACTTTTGCAAGAACTTTGGGCACACTCGTTCACGACTTATCCATGACGTGGTACCCACTCTCAATTTCTACCAATTCACGTGTCTGCTTTTCAGCTATAGTCTTGCTTCCCAATCTAACAATTTTAGCAGCAATCATTTGCCATTCCCCTGAACCGAAAAAGGCGGAGGTTGAAGACGGAGATGTGAACATGAACCCATCCCCTGTGATCTCTTTGCCTGGGCCGGTCTGCATATCGAAGCTGCGATGCTTATATAGCATAAGATGCCCCGTTATTATGCCTTTTCAGAAACCACTTGTTCTTCGATTCTACGATGTTCACTTTGGTTCGTTGGCATGCGCGTGCTGGTATTGCTCGTCACTTTATCAGCTCGCAACAGGGCCATTTCGCCATTTGCAACTACCGAACTGTTTGTAGCGTCAAAGGTACTTCACATTTGAACCCCTCGTCTTCCCTTCGTTCCACAACCAGTGGCCTATTCAGAGGACATATCCGGGTACAGCATCAACGGTCAAGGTCATTTTCCACCTCGAATCCCCAGTCTAAGGACCGTGCTACCGCTTCAAGTTCACTCCTTTTCTTCGTAGCATTTGCTAGTGGAGTGGTGGGATTCACGGTGGCGAAGTCGTCTCTCTTCTCTCAGACAGGCGGTCATGGCAGCAATAAAACGCAATTTGGGACACCGGAAGATATTCAAAAGGCAATTGGGGAATTGAAGACGGCTTTTAAGGAGTCAGACGAGGCGAAAGTGTCGACTGATCTAGACGACCTACGTACCCATGGATTCTCACCCAACGATCATCTTCCAGGTTGGTTTTTATCTTTACATACCATTTTTATTTATTTCTTCACTTCCGCTTGCAGGTGTGAACCACAGTGTAGTGGTATACCCTGAATCAACGGAGGACGTAGTGAAGGTAGTGAAGATTGCGACAAAATATCGCGTTCCCATTACCGCTTACTCAGGCGCAACAAGCCTTGAAGGGCAATATCGCGGTGTATGTTTATGTTCTATCTTACTTTCTGTTTGAAATTCATCTCAGCGTCAATGAAACCCTTAGCATGCAGCAGGCGGAATCTGTGTCGATATGGCGAATATGGACCGCATTATTAGCATCAACGGTGGGCATCTCTCGTTGTGTAACCCCCACAAGACTGAAGAATCACTTAAGAGAAGGACTCCGATTTGGTCTGTCAGCCTGGTATAGGATGGGTCGACGTCAACAATACCTTGGCAGAGAAAGGTCAATTTCGCACTCTTAGCTGTATTCGACGCTAGCCTGACTAATTTTACTTTGCACTCCCAGGCATTCCTCTATTCTTCCCGGTAAGAATGAGAACTGTCTATTCCCACATGATCCACTCAGCAAATTCCCAAGATTGACCCAGCACCTGGGGCTACAATAGGAGGGATGATCAGTACCGGGTGTTCTGGGAGTCCGTCCAGCAGCCATTTCTTTCCGTCTTCTATCAATAACTAAATTTCTTCATTCAAGCAAATGCCGTTCGCTACGGTACTGCTAAGGGAGAGTGGTTCCTAAATGCTGTATGCCCCGCTGTTTCGATCGCTTAATCCCACTTTCCTAACAAAAATTCTCTTCAGACGGTCGTATTACCGTCCGGCGAAGTGATCAAAACTCGTCGTCGATCTCGCAAGTCCTCAGCAGGATTTGATACCACCAAGTTATTTATTGGTGCTGAGGGAACGCTAGGAATTATCACCGAGGGTATGTTGTTTTTCTCGGATCATCACCCAAGTATTGAATAGAAGTTAATAGTGACCATCCGTCTCACTCCCGTCCTTCCAACCACTGTCGCAGTCGTGCATTTCCCCGATGTGCAGAAGGCGACAGAGGCAGTAGGCGATATTCTGCAGGCTGGCGTAGGGATCCGTTAGTCTTTCATTATTTTCCTCCTCCTTCGTCACCTCTCTGATGCACCTATTTCCAGAATGCGTCGAACTAGTAGACGACCGCTTTATTACCGCCATTAATAAATTTGGCATGTCTTCTCGTAATTACCCCGAGAAGGATAGTCTTTTCTTCAAATTCCAAGGACCTACGACCTCCTCTCTCAAAGAAACGGCTGCTATAGTCAAAACAATAACGCAGAAATACGGAGGCGAAGGCTTCAGAGTTGCCAAAACTGAGACTGAAGCCGACGAATTATGGAGTGATAGGAAGAATGCACTCTATGCTGGGCTGGCTCTCGCTGGTGAAGGAGCCTTAGGCTGGCCGACAGATGTTTGGTGAGGCATCTCAGACCTGTAATTCAAGTTTGTGTGCCAACTAATGTGTCCGTTCAAGTGTTCCTGTCTCCAAACTTCCAGAGCTTGTCATGGAAACCAAGAAAGACATCGCAGACGCTGGTTTGAACGCCACAATTGTAGGTCACGTAGGAGACGGGAATTTCCATGCACAAATAATTTTCGAGTCGGAAGAGGGACGGCAAAAAGTCAAAGAGGTCGTGAAGAGGATGATAAAGAGAGCTATTGCGCTAGACGGGACATGTCAGTTCTGCATTCAATTTTATTTCTCTTCCTTAAGGAAGTCTCTAACTCCAACACAGGCACAGGTGAACATGGCGTAGGCATTGGGAAGAAGGAGTACCTTAACGAAGAACTGGGCGAGGGCACAGTGAAGTTGATGAAGACTATCAAGAATACAATTGATCCCTTGGGGCTGTTTAATCCTGGCAAGGTAAATACAAAGCATTTGGTGACCGCATCACATCGCTGACAAGACGTTATTGCTTCAGCTGTATCCTGATGATCCCCCTGAAGTTTCTAAGTCTTAACTCTATAGTTCTTCCTCTCCATTTTGTTAGCTTTGCTCGGGATATTGGGACTTTGATGATTCAATTCGCATGCACAGCTCAGATCAGGAAAGAAAGGGTGTTTTTGGTTGATCAAAGCAACGCGGGTAAGAAATACAAGACGTGAGCATGAACATGAACATGAATAGACACAAAGAAGGGCCCGAAAACTTAGTTGACGGCAACGGTTTGAATGGCAGCATCGGGTTTTGTCGTTTGTGGTTGGGCAGCCGCAGCACCTTGTGACCCTGAGCGAGCGATAGCGACACCTAAAGCTTGCGTACGAACTGCAAGCTGGCGTGTCTTTTCGATGACGGTTTGGTATACAGGCAGAGGAGGTCGATTGATCTCGATGACGTTCTGCATTGAAGTCGAAATTTGAATGAGAACACGCAGTCAAGAAGTAATAACTGATACTGACATTTTCAAGATCGATTCTAGCATCAGCGCCCATGCGAGTCTCGCGGATGCGGTTGACGATCCACTTTTCGCCCTCTTCTTGTGAGAGATTGAGTCGTTCAGAGAGGTTTCTGTCAAAACGGTTGTCACTGAGAAAAGTACGCAAAGAAGATGAAATTAATACATACGCAATATCAATCTTCTGGTGAATTCTGCAATATGCCTCACTGATCAAATACCGTGCGTTATCCAAGAACTCGTCCTTGAATTCGTTCAAGAAGAAATCGTTTCCAACAACCTCCTCAGCGAGGCTCAATTCCCTCTGAGCAGCCTCAAAGTCAAATTCGATGTATAGCTCCTTGAGGAACGAAGTAACAGGATCGGCGTATTGGTACTCTTCTGTTTGAATCACCTTGACCACTTCTCGGATGGCATGACGTACTCGGGAGGATATAGGAGCAGCAGCGGCACCGACACCGGCAGCAGCTTTGCGCGAGAGGATCGCAGCGGCTGCTAGGTACCGTAGGATCCAAGGGCAAGAAGTTTGGATGGTGTTAAGGTATGTCGGTGAGAGGAAGGTCTCCAATAACAGCGTCCGTCCCTGTGGGTGGTTAAAGTAGACGAACAAACTCCAGTGTGCGAGCCAAGTACGTGAATGCAGTTGGCTTAACGCAGGATCAGGGAGGTTGTTGGCGGAGGCGGAAGCAGATGCGAGGAGGGACGCAGGGCTGCGGGAGTCGATGGTGTCTCTTAAAGTGTTGAGCTCTTCCAGAGCAGACTCCCATGACCCAGTGAGGATGTCCGAGGCGAGCTTGCCCCAATGCGCGGAGGTGTTGAGATCGTTGTCGGTGGAGAGGACGCGGAAATGGTATAGGTAGTCGGCGGCACCGCTGTAGTTTCCATAGGAGTATTGGAATTGACCAAAGTTGTATAGAGCGGTAATTTGCTCTAGGGTGAGCTGATAAATGGCATGTCAGGTGGAATGATGAGCTGTAGGGAGATGAAGAGGGACGGCGCACGTTGTAGTTATCCTTTAGATACTGCAAGTTTTGATTCTTGTCCTGTCGCAGAGCCTGTGCGACGTCTGGGTTTTCGATGACATCCAATACAGCCTGAGCCTCCTGCTGCAGTCTCTCGTTCTTCTCTACCACGTTTTTCCGCTTCTCGTCGAATTCTACAAGGTCTCCGATAAGTAAACATCCCACTATGTTAACCTGCACAAGAGATCTTACCTGTAGGGACCTCCTTGCCGGGATAGATCTGCTCAAAGAGCGACACGGCATAATCGGCCATGTTAGTGCCTTTTGCGAGCTCATATTGGGCTTGCTGGACTTCTTCTTTCGGGTAAAGGTTGATTTCTGCGAGATGGGCAAGAAGAGGGAAAGACAGATGTCGGTCGAGGTACGGGATGATCGTTTTCGAGAGGTCGTGGTCGGCCATTTTCTTCGGGTGCTCTACGACGACGTAGATGATCAACCCAGAAATTTGATGCACAGCCACCTATTTTCCCACAATACTTAATCGCGCTCCTTAGCACGAGCGTCTGCAGGCGTCAGCCAAACTGCCACCACACATCGCCTATCGTGCTGTCCTGGCTGATTTGCATAATGATCTCCGACACAGTAATTTGAAGACCACTCACTGGCAGAAACATGCACGTTCATGATGCTTTGAGCTCTCTGGCGATGGCATAGGACATGGGCATGCGCCCGCACTGGCAGCAACTCATTATTGAAAGACGAACAGCAAGAGCAATGACAACTACATAAAAATTGATTACTTGTGCAGAAATTTGCGTCGCAACAAAAAATGCGCTCAGCATGCGCCTGTCAATCTCCAGGTCCGAAGGCCATCGAATCATGTCACTTTTGAAAATTAAAACAATGTTGTCCAGCAACCGTCATCGCCGTCACCCCGTCCCGACTTGACTTGGGCACTCTTCTTGTCCTTCTGACTTTTGACATGGCTGATCGTTCGCAAGGTTTCTGGAGTAGAGTAGTGCTTTTGCCTCTCATGGCGAAGCAGTCACCTTACCCTGCTCTGCCCGGATATTGGAATATCTCCACCACGACACCAACACGCCAGCATTGGCAATCGCAGCTGAAAGCATGGACTTGATCATGAAAGCACTATGACCCGCCCGTCTGATCACATCAGCACGCTTCTCTTTCTGGGTATGTACTCAGATTTCAGAGCAGATATCAAGGATATCAAGTTCGCAATGATCATCAGCATCCTTCATCATCGCAGCCACACGCTCAATATCAGCATTTTCTGAAATAATCATAGTCCCTTCTCGGCCTATATTTGTGCCCGCCTTCCGCTGACCCCCTTCACTTAGAACACAGGTAACTTTAGCCTCCAAGTGGGAAATCCGAAGAGTGGGTGTTGGGAACACTGATCACTGATACACACCACTGACAATGGGTGGGCGAATGTCATGACACTGTTAAGATATTGGTATTGGGTATGTGCTTTACAGTCAGTTGCGTTGCTACAATGTGAAACTTCTCTTCTTAACTCCTTGATTTATCTCTCCCTTCTCTCACCCAGTCAGTCATGGCTTCAGCACCATGTACACCCGTTATCATTGATCAATGATCGAGGTTCCTTTATGAGACCCATAGCTATTCGAGGATACGCCAATCGTCCGAAATCCCCTTGATGTCCTATCGGAACTCGGGGATGGGAAGGAAGATTGGCCTTCCGTATATGAGGTATGCGAGGTATGTATAGCTGCACCATACTTATTCCTGGGACGGTGGGACCTGAACCTGAAGTTATTCTCACTGCTGGCAACAGGTTATTTAAGTAGACTAAAAATGATTAAAAAAATAAATTAAACATGTTTACATGTTTTCGACCATTTTTTGAGTTCTTGAATCTATTAAAAATGATATATTTTAATTCTGAAAAAATATAATACAGATCCTACCTGTATTATAAAGTTCTTAGCCCCACAGAATCTAAAGTTTACATCGTGTTTTTGTATAGACAAAAGCTTTTGTTAAATTTCACATTCACAATTTCTTTTGTTGTCTTGTAAATGATAAATTTAGCAAGAATTTTTGTTGTTGGATAAACAAAAAGAACAATGTTTCACACCCAAACTGAATTGAAAATATTTTTAACTTATTTTAAAGGGACCAAAACTTGTCTTAAATACTACAATTGACAACGAGAACAATAAAACAATAAACTCTACCTTTCTGTCACCATTTTTGATCAAAAAAAATTAGCACAAGTATTGCATTTAACAGGCCTATAAATATGCTAAAAATGAAGTGTTTGACAAAAGAATTTCTGTACCAGCAATTGTTGAGTTGAAAATAGATTTTATGTGACGGAAAAGCAGACCAAGAACATAAACATGTTTAATTTATTTATTTAATCATTTTTGGTCAACTTAAATAACCTGTTGCCAGCAGTGTCTAGGTGTGATTTAATAGCGGGTGACATCTTTTAAGTTTCCCAACGAGATGGAGGGGTGCACAACATTCTCAGTCATCGCGTGCCGGATTAGGATATCGCATCCTAGACAGTCCGACGTCTGCGTCTGCCATCCTGCCTCTCCGTTTCTTCGATACCAAACAGACTGCCGATGTCCGCTTTCACGCATTTTTTTTACATACCTTCGAGCACTTTCGCCCGAGACCTGTGAGCTGCCGAGAGGACCGAGAACCGAGTCCTGTCCAGTGGCGGCGATTAACAGTTCTGCTTATCTCGTTCACAGAGACGTGGGACGTGCTTATTTTATGCACTAGGGGGTACCGCGCAGGACATCTGCTGATTCGACAGCTTTTCCCAGTTGGAGGTTCTGGTAAAGGCAATTCGCCCATTTGATGTCGCTTGTCTATTCTTGAAGCGACTGTAGGGACCCACAAGTCCCTTCAAAGTTTTTATTCATTTGTTTACTCGTCTGCTTCTAGGCGTTGTTCTTTACAGGCGGCATAATACGAGTCAGTTTTCATTACATAAAAGGTTGTTAGACTCGGCATGTACACAATCAGTCGGGAATGCACTTCCTTCCTGCTATATTCCAGTGGACGAATGCCTGCGTATGTGGCCATCAACAGTATTGCTGCGCTTGGACTGGACTTCTCTCATATGGGCGCTTTCTTTACGCTGGTTATGGGTATGGTGTGCCTGCATTGTCAGTTCGCCAGCAGCTGCCTTTTCATGATATATACATTCTTGAAACAGGGGGGATGAATTTGTACAAGTGGTAACTGCTAATATACCTGCATATGGGAGTCCGTATTCCCGATATACATAAATTTTGCTAGTAAAAGCCGAGCGAACTTGGATGGTCCACCAAGCGTGTGTACATGTGTATTAGCCGCAGCATTGCCTTGAATAGGGACTTGTGTGTGATGTATGATTGTTTCTCGTTCCTTATTTATATGGGGGATCAATCTTGTAGGTTGTAAGAGTGCCTAGAATCAAAATTCGGGGTCGATTTTTTGCAGGATGCAAGATGGATGGATGGTGATCAGGTTAGCGAGAGGAGGGAGCTTTAGGCTCCAGGCCTTTAAATTTCGTATGTTCTTTTTCCCCCTGTTTTATAGATTGGGATGAGATGCGATTATTTTTTATTGTAGGTTTACTACTAGGGGGGAAGTCTTAAAAGTTTGCATCAGCATTTGGTCAGAGATTGCTTTTTGCACGAGATGTATCTCGGAAAGCGGTGGGTGAACTTTGAAAAGAACTTATTTTCATCCTGCGTAATAGGCATCGTGCTGTAGATGAGGCACTTGATAAACTGATTTGGAATATAGGTAATTGATGTACTTATCCTAGAGTGCTATGTAGACTGTGGATTGAACAATGAGTACAAGTACAACGATATCCACTTGTTATATATAAGTACAAGATTTCCTTTCCATAGATCCTTCCGAAACGCAGATAAAGTTCAAATCAAATCTTCTTCAAAATGGTGTCGTTGAGAGGCCAGGGCCTGCCCATCCATATGGCACGCTCGGTATGGTCGCGGTAGGGATCGTCCGTGTTGGGATGAATGAGTACCCTTGGTAACCGAGAAGGGGGTCCAGAAATAAGCGCGGCCGAAGGCGGTTCGGTTGGTTGTATATGGCGTCATAGGCAGGGTAGAGGAAAGTGGACGTTCGATAGAGAAAAGAGAAGTGCGCAGAAGCAGAAATAGAGATAGAGTTACGAGGGGATCAGAAAGAGTTTGAATTGGGGTATATACATAGGAAGAAATCAGAAAATGATACGCACGAGCATGGACCGCGATTGACCGCAAGCCAAGAGAACAAGGCCCCGGTCTGATGGGGGTCAAAGGTGTTCACCTCGAACATGGCGGTGGGATGGGGGCCTGTAGGGTAGTGTGTCAGGAAAAGGAGTTCTGTGCTGGATCAGTACTTGCCTACTGGGCGATCCCAGAAACGATAAATTCGGAGCTAGGAGGAATTACGGGGGTGGTGTGGTGGCAAAGACAGGTTATGTACCTCTGGAAATTCGCGCCTGATTCGCTCGTGCAGCTCTTTGGCAAAGAGAGACTCGGACTGGCTAGATGGCATGTAATATACTGACAAAGAGGATATATGAGATGCCGTAGAGCAAGTGGATGGATTTACTGTGGAAATCAAAGCCATTGTTGTCTGGGCGGATGGGGGCAGGGAAGCGGTGGTACGCGGATGACTTGGAGTCGGACGGGGGGTTGCAGAGAGACTTGCCGTCGGGATTGAGGTCAGTAGGGAGGGGCGGGAGGCCCTGGTAGCCCTCGAGAGGAGATGGCCAGATGGCGGTCATGTGGGAGAAGAAGGGCGTGTGTAGACATTTGATGGAGGCTGTGGGAAAAGCAGGAAAGGGACTACGAGGGCGAACTATCTTTGCCTCTCTCCCCTCCCCTCAGCACTCGCTGGATCATTACATGAAATCCGTGACATCGACCAACCCGTGGATTCTGCGATCCCATCAGCGCGACTCGCCCACTCCCCCTCTCACTCCAACCTACATCTCTCCTAGACTCGCTCCAACGCCGCCCGGGGTGCCATCCCCAAGCAGGACTCACGCCTTCAAGTCCGTCTTCCGCAAATCCAGCAAGCCCCCTTCCGTCCGATCCGCCTACTCCGCCTCCACCACCACCTCCTCCAGCGAGAACCACTCTGTCCATCCCTACTCCTCCGTCCACATGCCGCCCCTCCCTGTCGTCTCCAGCCACAATGCCCCTGATGATGATGACGAATGCCCCGTCTGTCTCGAGCCCCTCAGCTTCAGCTTCCGCCTCCCGGAGAGAAACCGCACATCGTCCCAGAGTGCGGCCATGCACTCCATGAGGTCCGTCATCCTCTTATTCGTTTGCCCTCTCGCTGCTCACCCGCTTTCTTCTCAGGCCTGCTTCACGGCTGTCTACGGCCCACCCCCAAGCCACCACGGCCGTGCCGTTCCCAGAAAAACCAACCTCGGCGTCTGCGGCGTCTGCAGGCGACCCATGAAGGTCGGCGATGGCGACAGCGGCAAATCGAACAGTGCGTTGTATTTTTTTCTGTCGTCCCCATTGTTCCTTATATCTTTTCAGAGCTCGCCGCACTCACCGGCATGGGTGACAGTCGTGCTGCCCCTCTCTATCCCGGCCGAGACACCCCCACCAGTCGCATCCGCCCTCCTCCCCGCCCGTACGATCCGTCCGAAGATGACCCCCTCGATCACACCGGCTCCGTAAAGTCCAGCCCCGCACAAGACTATGCTCAGTACATCGTCGCCCCCTCCATCCAAGTCCGCCCCGAGTTTTCGTCCCTCACTCGCACAAACGACGCCAACCAACCCCTCACCTGCATCGTTGTGATCGAACTCCCTGGCAAGCGGGCGTCTGGCAGCGTACCCGGCCCTGTCATTCCCGATAATTATGGTAGAAATGGAAATATTCCTCACAGCCACCCTAGGCCCGATGGCGGCTCCGGCCACTCCAGTCCTCGCCCGATCGCCAACCCCGCCAGCACAAGCTCTCCTACGACGACTCGAGCTCGTATCAAAATAATAGACAATTCTCTACACCGCAGAACGACAACTATGCCTCCTCCACCGATCATGACTCATCCATCTATGGTCCCAATACGCTTATCCATTCCGAGGAGGACTCCCCCTTTACTGCGATTACAGAGGACCTCCGCAATCGTATTATAGACTGGAAAGGGCATCCCCTGTCCGATCTCGGTCCACTGCAAATGTACGACCTGCTGTCGGTTCGCCGGGATTCTGCCATCCGCGAATTCTATGTTTATCTCTTCAAGGAAGCCATCATCTGCGTCGTCGAGGAAAAGAAGCGCGGCATCCAGCGCCTCTTGTCCAACGCCTCTGGCCTCACCGACAGCAGCAACCTCGCATCATCCTCTGGCCAATCCAAGGGCGTTCTTCGGCTCAAAGGAAGAATCTACGTTCGGCACATCAAGAACGTCACCGCCTCATCAGCCGCTGGCGAGATGAGTCTGACGATCGACATGGAAGACGAACTGGCTTCTTTCATTTTGATCTTCAAGGAACGTGCCTCGCTCGAAGCGTGGAGGAATAACATCCAAGCACTCGTCAACATGTTCCAGGCCCAGAATGGGATGGCAAGACAGCAAGAGCCTCAACCGCCGCTCGATATGGAGGAGTTTGGCGGCAGCGCCAAAGCGATGCGTATGCTCAGTGGCAGCACGCAGACGACGATCAGCACGGTCGACAGTCTCCTCAACGGCAACGGCTCCTCGCGATCCACCATGTCTTCCTCGACCTCTCACGGGTCGATGATGGCGCGCCAGCAGAATTCGTCCAATAAACTAGCTACGCTAGGCGAAGACGACGAACTGAGCGCGTACGACTCGCCCACCAACCTCGTCACACCGCACACGTCCTCTGGACCCTCCAACTCCCTCACGCCCCTACCACATCCCTCCATGGACCTCATCCTCGTCATCTCCCTGCCCCCGCCCACCGCGTTACCGAGTACTGCTCAGCTCAAGATCCGGGTGATCAAAGCCACATTAGATTTCATCGTCGCCTCGATGGGCCCCAAAGACCGCCTGAGCTTGGTGACGTTCGAGGTGGGCGTGGGCGGAAGGGTGAGAAAGTGTCCATTTTTGAGCGTCGGCAAGGCGCAGAGTCGGCAGAGGCTGGAAAAGTTTATTGACGAGGTCGGTGTGAAGCTTGAGGAGATGCAGGATGAGTTTGCGGTGCGGGGCGCCAAGGAGGAGAAGACGGATGTGGTCACGGCTGTTAATCACGGTATGTTCTTTTTCTGTGTGTCGAAGAGCTTTTCTTGATTTATTTTGCAGGTCTTGACGTTGTCCTCCAACGAAAAGCGCGTAATCCTGTATCAGGCATGATCCTCGTCTCCGACGCCTCTGACAGCACCCGCCGCGCGCAGATGGACCTCGTCCTTGCGCGAGCAGAAGCCGCCAACGTCCCCATCCACTCCTTTGGCTACGGTCGCTCACACGACCCCGCCTCCCTCTGGCTCATGTCGAACCACACCAGCGGCACGTACACTTTTGTCAAAGACTGGTACGACCTCCGCGACTGCATCGCCGGCTGCGTGGGCGGGATGATGTCCATCGGCTTGCTCAATATGAAATTGCACCTCAAGATCGTGGATAGTCACCGGTTTAGAATCCGGAAAGTCTCTGGTGGCCCACAGAGCATTCTGTCGGCAGACGGACAGAATGTGGATGTGGATGTGGGCGAGCTGAGGTACGGCGAGCGCAAGGAGATGTTGATCGAGCTCGAGCTGGATAATGCCGACCAGCAAAAACTGTTGATGAACAGCCAACGCGGTGGTGGACAAGGCGGACAAGGGCAGCATGGAGGAAACGGCCGAGCGATGAATGCTACGGATCAGTTCGTGCAGGCGCTCGGACTCGATGCCCTGGCGATTGACGACGCGCCGGATTTCGTGGACGGCATGATGGATAGGATGATTGACGAAGTCCCCGTCGTCGAAGTCGACGGATCGTTCTTCGATCCCGCAGCGGGGAAGAACGTATCGCGCCTCGCACACCCAGTGTTACTCACCGTCACTCTACTCCCCATGTCGAATAACCCCCAACGACCGCCGTCGACCGTGTCGGACCCTGTGATCGTGCGCCGGCGCATGGAGCTGCTCGCGTCGGACATGATCACGCGTTCGCTCGTGCTTGTTTCGAGGAGAAATTTCCCGCAGGCGCAGCGCATCATGGGGGAGACGAAGAGGATATTGCACACGGTTCTCCAGAGCATCTCGCGTACGCTGCCCGCGCCGAGCGGGGATGGGTCCAGGCCGAGGAATAGGAAGGAGCTGTTGACCCTTGCGGCTGTCCGAGCGATGCAGAGTATTTTACAGGATTTACAGATTCTGTCGGATGCGTTGGAGGATAATGTCGAGTTGTTTGCGCATGATCAGAGGAATTTCGGGGCCCAGCAGGTTTGTGCTGATTCATTTATACTTTTTTTTCGCTTTTTAATTGATGGTTTTTTTTTATAGGCTATGATTTTAAGAGATCAGAAAGCCTGGAGCGGGAGGAGTGCGACTGAACGTCTGTTTTGGACGACGGACAATTCTATCGAGCTGGTCTCGCGAAGTACTGATTGGGTGGCACGCGAGTGATGGGCATCTATCCATTCATTCCGTGCTGCTTGATTCTGTCCAGCTTTTTTCTTCTTATCACATTCTTATTCTTATTTCTCCTCGTCTCGCTTTCCTTGGCCATATTATTATTTTCCCGCTCTTGACGACTTATAACGTGCTCTCTCTCTCCTCCCCATGCATCACTCTCTTACTACCTACTACTCTACTGTATATCCATGTTATCAATCCCGCCACATACCCACCCACCCACCCACCCACCTATTCGTCTATGTCTATATGCCCACCCGTATCCTGCCTTTTTTTTCTTGTGACACCTACCATCATACCCCTCTCCAAAACTCCCAATCCAACTCGTGCCCCCAGTCTCTTCCTCCCTCCCTCGTCCCTCCGACCCGACATACCCCAAAGAAAAGAGACTCGTCTCATCGTCACATCGTCGCATCTACCTCACTCTCATTGCCGAAATTATGGAACATATACAGTACAAACGCACAATCACTCGAATAAACGGACACTCCCCCCCTCGTCATCCATCCACTCCTTTAGTCTTTGTTTTTTTTTCTGTCCTTTTAACCTTTACCCAGTATACATTACATATATCCCCACAGTACCCTCACAGATATAGCGTACTTAATAATTCCCCCAGCCCCATGGCGTATCCTCTGCGTTGCACCGCCATCTCACTGTGTCTCTCGTTCAACCTCCTTTTTTCCCTCCTCTTTCAAAGGTGTTTTTTTTTCCTTTCTTGGTATCTAGTATCTTGATCAAACGCGTACTCATCCCTCTCGAGTTCTCACTCTCACTCTCATTTTATTTTGTCCTCTCGAATCTCGATCCTGTCTCTCGCGTCGTCTGTTTTTCTTTTTTTATTCAAATCAGGTTCTTTTCCATTCTCGCACTCATTTTGTTGTATTGGTTTGTTGAATACTTATTTGAGTTGCTCTTCGTTGTGCGTCGGGAGTTAACGTTATAAGTCTCGGGGTGAGTTATCGAATAAGACTTCTATATCCCGATGTATTTTCTGATGCTTGGTGGTTTCTGACTCCGGTGCATAAGGCGTGGATAAGGAAGTTCAGTCATTCTATCCTATGTAAATTAGGTCTAGTCAAATACATAGTTACTTAGGTTATGGTGGGCCGTGGCAAGTTGCACGTCATGAAGTGAATGGACCCGATCTCAGAAGCAGATTGTTCGAAATAGATTCCCTACAATTCAAGGTTTTCCAATACGGTACCTGCTCCGAATGTCGTCAATAGGGCTCAGATAGATTCTTCTTCAGCGGTCTGAAAGACGCAGCGGAACGTCTTTAGGTGACGGAACATATACTTTTGACGGGAGCTTATGGCTTTTACTGATTCAAGAGGTGAAAGGAGGTCGCCTAAGCATCGCATAATACAAAACGACTCCAAATTTGCAAACACGTCCCTTTCGGGCGTGCCGTCCGCAGTGAAAAGACACCCGTCGAGGATGGGAGTCCGCAAGTGTTGAAACTCGGAAAGAATAACGAGAGGTATGCCGATGTATTCAAATGAAGCGTAGTCAAATTTGATAAATTTCCCAGCTAAAAAAGTGAGTTACGAAGCTCAGGTTTATAACTGTGAACTTGACTGTGGGGTAAGCAAATTCGCCATCTTCAGTGCATATAGTGTCAATCTACCGAGGTCGGCGACGTCATCGAAAAAAGGTTGGATGTGTTTGGTGTGAGATTCCGCTATATCGATAGAAATATGAAGCCAGGGCAAGCTTGTGCCAGAAGCATGGATTCGAGGGTTGACCATAGAGGCGATCTCGGAATCAGAGTTGAAGCTCGCCACTTTGATATCTCTTAATAAGCATTGGCGAGCGCACTGAACCAACGGTTTGGAAACTAAGCAGCAAGCCAGAAGCGTCTGACCTGAGACGGGATTAATAGGCACACGGCCGAACTCTTCCACGATCTGGCCGACAATCTCTTGCGGGAGATGCTCGAAAGCAGCCATGACAACGACCGCAAGAAATGCGAACCTATAAGACATCAGTGCAAGTAATGAGCCGCAGGGCGGGATCGAATCGAGGACGTACTGAGTCCTGGCAACTGCGCCACGGGATGAGACTTGTCAGGCAGAAAAATGGTTAAGCAAGCTAATGGTGAAAGACAGTGAATATCGAACAAGCAAACGTGGCTGCCTGTTATCACATTGTGTCTATTTACTTCCAAAGCGTGGTATTTCGGTTACGTAGAAACTTGAAAAAAAAGATAGAATTCAGTTCAGTGAGAATTTCGTACACAGCATTTCGACGTGGCCACATCCTTTCGCCCCTTGAAGCTGACATTAGAACAGTGTTATTCATTCCGAAGACCATTAGAAAATAGAATATGTCTATTTAGTATAACGAGCGACGGACAAGACTGCATCTAGATAGCCTTGCTTTTTACGAGTTCTGTACGAGGGTTAAATCAATGAACTCTGGTGGGCATCATAAGATGAAATATATAACGTACGTTCGACCTCAGCAACGGCGTTCTGCAGGATCTCCTTCTGCACCTTCTCGTCCTTGATAGAGGCAAGGACTTTGTCGATGACACTCTTGGTGAGATTAGCCTGTTCCCTCTCCTTTACTTGCTGCTCGTAGCGCACCCAGCTGTCGAGGACGGCCTTGAGCTCGCCAGCCAAGGTGACCTTTTGGAGTTGGACGAAGTTCTCAGCTTCGAGCTTGGCGGTTTCCTGAATTATGCAAAAATGATAAAAAGAATGAGAAACTTGAAAAGGTGCTCACGAACCTTGGAAGCGGCGAAAAGGGACTGGGTAATAGAAACAACATCCTTCAACTGGGCAACGTTGTCAATACGCTCTTTGACGGCGCCGGTGTGCTCAGCACGGGCATCGTTAAGGATGTTTCGGATACGGGAAATATGGCCTTCTGCCCATTGGGAGTAAGGCTCACGCAAAACCTAAATGCAACGAGGGCACAGAAGGTGAAAAACACGTCCTATAAAGGCATAGAAAAACATACCTTGCCAATGTAAGTGAAGACAATGGCGGAGGCAATTAAAATAATTGTCTCCTCATTAACGACGTAGAGCTCCTGGGAGATGGCGGCGGCGGCGGCACCAACACCAAGGAGAGCCGTGCCGGTCTTCGTGATCAGGTTGGGAGACGAGGGGAGCTTCTCGATGATCTCTGAGGCGCGTTCGAAGGAGGTGGGGGGTTCGTGGACATGGAACGACTTTGTTTTCGATATAAAGCAATAATAATTAGCTGGTAGGTCACGGATGTAAAACAAATCCTTACGCGCTGAGGCTCTGGGGAAGAGCAACGAGTGCTCGGGGTCGAACTGCATAAAAAGTCGGTAGGCGCATAGCAAAATCAAGGAGGAATATCTACCAGCTGCTCGGAGAGAGTTGAACGCGATTCTAGACGCCATTCGTGTAGAGACTTTTGCAAAGGGAGGAGAATTGCCGCCAGCTCGTTGGGAGGACCGAGGCGTGTGAATAATGGTCCGATTTTCCACGACACCGCACGAAGGGGTTAGGGTCGTCTTTCTATTCACAAACACAAATCGAGTCGCGTCGTGGAATGCCCATTACTAGTTGCAGCCAGGAAGTATAGATATAGTACTTGCTTGGAGTCTTCCATGGGTCAGGATCAGACTTCATGCCTTTTTGCGTTTGGCTTAGTCCCGGTGTGGTTAATGAAATGTAACTTTTGAAGGGCTATCCAGGACAAATGTAACCGTAAGAAATGCATATGATTGGGTAACGGTGACATATACCCGTGAAACTTCAGGTTTCCGCTAGTTTTTGGTTGTGGAGAACGACAACGAACACGAAGCTTAGGTTTGCACGCGCTGTGTTTTGACACGTCCCGCGTCCCATCTTGGGTATAAATCAGGCGGTCTTCTAACGTCTGTCCACCATGCACACTATATTCCGACAATTATAGGTACTAAGCACCTAATTTTTCCGCCCAGGATGTCGTCCAGTGCGCTGGACGGTGCTGGTTGACCGGCTTAAACTTGTTGATGTCTCTCCCCTGAGATTGATTACGTAAGGTTCATTCGTGGCAGAAAGACAAGTGCAACGCCGTTTCTTGACTGAACACTTTCTCTTCTCTTCAACCTCTTTCCATCCCGCAGCAGTTGTTGCCAAAAATCGCGCTCCTTCCTCTCCAAGTTATGGCAGAAAAGGGCAAAGGAAGCCTTCGCAACAGGGGGAAAGGCCCTAGCGAACACTCAAACTATGAGCACGAAAACACGCAAGATGATGAGCATGTCGACGTTGTCTATCAAAATCCCGTACGTGGCCATTCCTCTCTCAAACTATCCGCGCACTTTGGTGACTTCTTTCTTCGGTGATGCAGAACAACAGACATCAAATAGAATTATTGTTGGAGTCGCAGAAAGGAAGTTTAATTGTAGTGTCGATATTGACAGTGCTAGCGTTCGCGCTTCGGTTTTATAAGATCAGCTTTCCAGACCAGGTTGTGTGAGTGTCCTTGCAGTCGCTTTCAGTTTTGACGACTAACTCATTGAGTTGCTCCAGCTTCGATGAAGTTCATTTTGGCAAATTCACTTCACACTACCTCACGCGCCAATATTACTTCGATGTCCATCCTCCTTTTGCCAAGTTACTCTTCGGTTTAGCAGGGTGGTTTGTAGGTTTTGACGGAGATTTCACTTTCGATAACATTGGTGACAACTATACCGTTGCACGTGTCCCCTACGTCGGCTTGCGCGCTCTCCCTGCAATCTTGGGTAGTTTGACGATTCCCGTTGTTTACGCCATCATGAAGGAGAGCGGGTATTCAACAGTCATTGCGGCTTTCTCCTCTGCTATTATCCTCTTCGGTTAGTAGCGTCACTTGCTCTTTCCCTGCAAATTCTAACCTGGTTTAGACAATGCTCACATTGCGCAGTCACGCCTGATCTTGTTGGACGCTACTTTGATTTTCTTCATGTCGCTGACGATTTATTCCTATATCCGTTTCCGGAAACTCCGTTATAGGCATGGCATTCTCGGTTTTATCTATGTCTGCTACTTACACCTCCAACAGAGAATTCACGACAGAGTGGTGGACTTGGCTCATCATTACGGGCGTTGTCATGGCATGCACATGGGGCTCGAAAGTCAACGGTATTCTAACGGTTTTTACAATTGGGGCTGCTGTCCTGATAGACTTGTGGGATATCCTGGACTATAAGAAAGAAGGCCACACCATGGTGAGTGTCCGAGTTGCTTAAGGTTGCCTGCATTACCTTACGACTTTTGAAGGAATATTTCTTGAGACATTTTTATGCCAGAGCTATTGGACTTATCCTCGTCCCCTTCGTTGTGTATCTCTCCTTCTTCTGGATCCACTTCAAGATTCTCAATCAGTCTGGTACTGGTGATAACTTCATGAGCCCAGCTTTCCAAGAAACTTTAGCCGGAAATGAAATGTTACTTAACAGTAAAGGTAAGTTTACCGCTCTGACGCGTACTAGTGATCTCAACCAATAGTTAGAAATTCACTACTATGATACTGTTACGATCAAGCATTACGGGACGAAAGTGTTCTTACACTCTCATGTTGAGCGCTACCCTTTGACCTACCCAGATGGACGCATTAGTAGTCAAGGTCAGACCAATGAACTAATTGTTCTTAATCTATACTAATTTTTTTCCAGGTCAACAGGTCACTGGATACGGTCACGATGATGCCAACAACTACTGGAAAATTATTCCTACCAAGGCGCTTCCGGAAACTGGACGTGGACGCATTGTACGAAATGACGATGTCATTCAACTTCTGCATGTCAACACACAAACACATCTATTGACCCATGACGTCGCGTCTCCCCTGATGCCCACCAACCAGGAATTCACGACCTGGGCTAAAGATGACCACACTAGGCATAATGACACTCTTTTCCAGGTCGCTCTTCTCAGCAATATGCCTGGCGAAGCGTGGAAGACCAAGTCTGGCCACTTCAGGCTCATCCATGTACCCACTAAGGTTTCGATGTGGACTCATGCTGAGCCACTTCCTGATTGGGCCTTCAAACAGCAAGAAATCAATGGTAACAAGAATCCTGTTGAAAGGACAGCGACATGGTACGTTGATGAGGTTGTAGTTGAAGGTAAGGATGCCTCTATCTATCGCCCTTGCACTATACCAATTCATAATTCGTAGCTCCAGAATCCGATCGAGAGGAAGAAAAACAACCTGTCAAGGTTCCCAAGTCGATGAACTTCTTCAGGAAGTTCGGTGAATTGCAGCTACTGATGGTCCAGCACAATGCTGGATTAACGGCTTCACATCCTTATGCAAGCGCTCCCATCAACTGGCCCTTCCTTCTCAGCGGTATCAGCTTCTGGACGGATAACGAGGCCAAGAAGCAGATCTACCTCATTGGAAACATTGTTGGCTGGTGGTCGTGCGCTGTTGCACTTTCTATCTTTATTGGCATTCTAGGTGCCGACCTTTTAGCGAGGCGTCGTGGCATGGACCCCATCCCTGATCGTAAGTTTAGTTTTCATAGCAAAGTCCGGCCCACTAACGCATGACTGGAAATCGCAGCCGTCCGAAATCGCCTCTGGAATAACACCGGTTTCTTCCTCCTTGTCTGGGCCGTTCACTACCTTCCCTTCTTCCTGATGAACCGTCAGTTATTTATCCACCATTACCTCCCCTCTCATCTGGCATCTGCCCTTATCGCTGGCGCTGTGCTCAACTTTGTCTTGAGCGAAACGATCAACTACCCTATCTCATTCCGCGGCAGCAAGACAAAACCCAAACCTTCACAATATTCGGATATTGGTTTGAAGGGCCCTTTAATCCTTGTCGGATTCTGCTTCGTCCTTTTCTTGATGTTTGTCTTTATTGCTCCGTTAACATATGGGACACCTGGGTACGTAGACGTGTCATTTTTTCTTTTCTATGTTGGTTCTCATTGCCGCCGTACAGCTTGACTGGTGAACAAGTCAACAGCAAGAGGTTGCTGTCAACGTGGACTCTACACTTTGCTGCAAAAGTGACGGACGGTGCGTAATTTGGAGGGGAGGTTAATGAGGAGGAGGATGTCGACGTTGCGATATTACATACCCGCTATGATTCTGTATATATAAATAAGTAATATTTCGCGCCGTGAATATAATTGAGAGAAGCAGAGTAAGGGTGGCCTTAACTGTCAAGCTGGTGTACTTAATTCCTTCTATAGGAGATAAACCATCTATCTACCTGTTATAAACCTAGATGTGAGTGAGTCCCTTTTTCGCTCACTGGACCAAAAAGAGGACAATCATCCAGTAATTTTAATTTCTCTCCATGAAGTTTGGCCATAATCAACTGGCATTGTCTGTCAAGAACTCCAAGCTCGTAATGTCTCTGTATCTATGACATCTTGTACTCGAACCTGGAGTCTCTGGTAGACGTGATTCGAATGTCCTCTAAGTCAGCATGGCTCAGAGGGGGGGGGACGGTTACATTCAGTTTGCATCGTTATCGAATATATCATGGGGCGTCGATGATTTCGTGTTCGAATTGCAAGCCACTTTGTCCGCCCGTGTAGGTGGTAAATGCCTTGAGTTGAGATAAGTCCAAAGCTGGATCCAAACCATCAGCGATTGGCTGCAGAAGCATTGTCAAAGCAGGTTGTGCGAGGCGATGCGCCAGACGTTGGAGTCTAAGAGGATGCGGTTGATTACCCCCTTCTTCCTCTGATGCTATCAGTTCCACATGTAGCAACTCGAGGTCTGTTAAGTTAACGCAGCTTGTCATTACTTCGATCGGTACATCAAGGAGTCGGTGGAGAGATAACGAAGTTATGGATGGACTGATGAAGGGCGGAAAGAAATGATCCAGGATAGACTGAGGCTCCTCAGTGACAAAGGATAGAGTTTCGTAGCCGTCATCTTCTTTCGTGTAGGCTTCTAATACGAATTTGCGAAGTGGCCTTTCGGAGGAAGATATTTTCTGCAAAACAGCTATGAAGGTCGTACCTTCAGTAATCCATAAATATTCTTGGCCAGTGCAGTCAAGCCTGACCTCGACGTAATTGGCAATGCCGGAGTTGTGTTCCAAGATATCGAGCAAAAGCTGGACCTTCTCCTTATGTATTAGGGATTCTCCTCGAATGACAATAGACGAAAATATGTGTAGCTGAGAGCGAGGACGAAAGGATCGACTGACTAGCGTATACTGCAGCAGATTCTCGCCGGACCAATTCCTGGACTCGGCAGCAACATGAACAATGATCTTATGGACTACTTCTTGAGACAGCTCGGGGACTGGAGATAAAGCATAAATCCAAGTGTCACTTCGCGATTGATTTTTCACCGACATTTTCAATAGCGGCTCAGAAGTCGCGTAACAGTGCCAACGCTAGAGTCTAGACCCGTAGACGAAGGAAATTTTCGAAGTACTTACTATTGGAAACTACGTAAAGACCAGAACTTCCAAGATATAAAATGCAGGTGTAAATGGAATGTTTGCGAGAGGGGTTAAGAGAGGTGCCAAGTTACATCACTGACAGGAAACAACAAGGCCATACAGCTGAAGAGGAATACGAGCTTGGTTTCAAGCCGACTACGCACCGTCTAGGTGCTAAATCAGTCTCCACCATGTTTAACGCTCCTCGGCCAGCCCAACGATACGTTGGTAATACCTCCAACGGGTTTGGAGCTAGTTTTGTGGACGAAAACCCGTTGTCGAGCTCAGTATATGATGACGGATTGGATCCATGGAGTGCTGCACCCAGTCCCACACCGACGCCTATGCCTCAGGCCCAAATTCTGTTTTCAGTGCGGTTATAGGTCGGTTATACACCTGTTATGTATCAGCTTCGTTTTATTTACAGATATCGTTAGCGGATGCAACGGTCCCAACTATATATCATCGCGCATATGCCGCGGTCGATCCAAATAACACAGGGGAGACATCAGTTAATTCACTGTCTCGTGTGCTCAGCACGTCATCACTTCCTGCTAGTACCATTGACAAGGTAAGAACTTGCAGTTTTCAAAGACGAAGGTTCGCTGACCGTGGAACCCAAGATTGTTAACCTTGTTAGCTCTCGTCCCAGGGTGTCGAAACTCGAATTCTTCGTCGCTTTAGCCCTTGTCGCTCTCGCACAGTCAGGAAAAGGTGCGTGGCACAATATTGATGTCATTCTCTTCATTAATTCTCCGTAGATGTGAGCATTGAGCAAGTTGCTGCACTGTCGTCTCAAAATACCCTACCTGAACCAACGCTTGACCTTGACCACCTTCAACCATCCCTCTCAGCAATCACGTCTCCATTACCTACTTCGAGAAGAAATACCAGCCAGCCTATCCTTCGAGCCCCTCTGCCTGCTTATTCCTCTGAAGACCCTTGGAATTCGAATCCTCGCTTCGCAAGTGTTCCTTCTAATTCAGGATTCGCTGGTGGTGTCGATGGCATGCCGAATGGTGCCACTTCGAATCTCGCTGGGACTGGGTTACCAAATGAATGGTGGAAGAAGCAGGAGAGCATCAGAGTTAGCATTTTGGGACAGCAGGGCTTTATCCTGAACAGGTATACCGTATATGAGATTGTTTCTGATGTAAGTTGGTATACAGCCCTATTATGCTGTCGAATCTTGCTTCATATCCGCACAGCGCAGACCGCACTCCGTCACCCGTCGATATTCCGAATTTGTTTTCCTTTGGGACGTTCTTGTACGCCGTTATCCATTCCGTCTTTTTCCGCATTGCCTCCAAAGCGAGTAGGAGGTAAGTTTATGTACTGCTCTATCAAGGTATCTGGCTGACCATCGTGCAGCCGATGAGCAATTCTTGGAACAGAGGAGGTAAGACAAATGATACTCGATGCGTATTACAGCTCACATTTGACTTTTCAAAGACGAGGCCTAGCAAGAGCTCTCAATTTTGTTGTGTAAGTAACTGTTATTTTTATGATTCCATATATGTACACTTATATCTATTTGTTTAGTAACCATCCTATAATCAAAGAAGATGGTGTATTAGCTGTGTTTTTGAGTGAGCCATCCCTTGAAACATGGCGGAAACAATCTGCCATCACTCTGGAGGAAGAATCTGCTTCACGGCGAGTCGACAGAGTAGAGGAGATGGGTATTCCAAGCGACTTGGAAGATAAACTTGCGTAGGAATTCAAGAACCTTCTTTAGAACTCATTCTAACTTCACGCGGACAGGACGATACGGGGTAAAATCCCATCTCTTATTGAACAGTGGCAACGGATTTGCATACTTGCTGAGCGCATAATCAAAAGACGCGAAGCAGCTGCGGTACGAACACCTCCAGCTCTACGTCGTGCCTTTCTGCCGACTCACTTGACATTACCGGAACTTTCTCCTTCTTCAACGACTTCCTCTCTTGTTGGCTCTCAACCTTCAATGACTGGATCGCTTACACAATCCTTTTTGGGATTCAACGTCGCCTTGGCCACCAATGCTGAACCACAGGGCGATCTCGCAAGGTTGACAAATACTCTTCGTGCGGTTGTCGAAGTCAGTGAACCGTGCTGGAGAGGGGATGATTGTGAACTATCTAATGGCGTACGCTCCGGATTGGAACAATTTGCTGCACATACACAGCGACATTCAGAGCTATCAGAATCGCGGGTGAGTCGGTTGTTGTTTATCAGCCCCGACGTTAGAGTATTAATGCAACTATAGTCACAGACCTTGCAAGATACTACGCTAGAATCTATCAAGGCATGTTCTAGCATCATTGGCACTTTCCGTTTCACATGCTAAAATCTCTGATTTTTTAATTTACAGGCACAACGCGATTTGTATATCGCTACTCGAGATCTGTTTGTTCGCCACGACAGACTTTCCATCGATCAAGTAGAACGTCTGAAGAAAAGGGTAGAAACAACCTCTGTCAAACTGGATGGAATCCGGACTGCTCAGAAGGAAAACTGGCAACAAGAGGTGGAACGGTTGGCTGCCATGATTGAGAAAGACCAAGCAACCATCGCTGCTCAGCTTAGTCGACGTGTCTTCATACGCGTTTGGTCCGTCATTTCTGCCTGAATTCGTGCTTGAGCTGATTTATTGTTATATAATAGCATGTGGCATGAACTCCGAGTAATTTTACACAACCGAGAAAATACGCTTCTCACTCAAGCAGCGAAGAACTTTGCTCGCGAGGAACATGAATACTCTGAGAATATTGCTAACAATTGGGAGTCCCTGCTGGAAGCTGTGGAGGTTATGCCCTTCGAATGAAGAACTCTCAAGCAGATTGTTGCGCAACATTTGTAAAGTATGACGACCATTTTCTTATGACGACCATTATATTTTTTCTGTTTATGACCCTTCAATATCACGGAACCTCTTTGCAACTTCTTACTTGTCGAAAAAGTTTCTTGGCGCCCAACGGCTGAGATGGACCCCAACTTCATGCAACTATTTTGTCATGGGCCTTCACGCCTTGAGAGAACGCACGCGTACGTTCTGGAAGGGTTCGAGTGGCGGGCTATGCCAACAGTTTTGTTGAAGTTTCAAACAATGAACAATGGACTGCAGCGCCCCGCGACCATGTGACTGCTGTGTATTTAACAGGCCCCTTTTTTGCCACCCCTCCCACAGCATCTTATCCTCTCCTCTCCTCTCGCCTCATCTCTTCTCCTCTTATCACACCTCAGATTTTCCTCATCATCGATCTGGGGCTGTCTGTGAGCTAACGACTTTGCTTGTGTTGTATCGGGCTGTTAAGATCTTGTTCTGGAATCTGGGTAGCACACACTGGCACTGCTGTGTGCCACACAATCTCGCTGAGTGTTTCTGGTTTCGAGTGACCCTCTGTCCTATGGTTTATATCCTTAGGCTATTCTGAGATAATATCTGAAGCTTCACCCTCTGTTTTCCTCTGTACATTGCGTCGACACCTGCCTTCGAGCTCCGCGGCTGCCCAACTCATCTCCAAACGACAAGGCCTGGCTGCGACTATTTCAAGGACCTGTAAATTTTCTGTGCTTCATTTCTATGGTCTGGATATTCATGCGTCTAGTATCTTCGCGAGTATATTTGTTGTTTTCTTGATTGTTAGGAAATCTTGTCAGAGACGTCATGTATGCATTCTCTCCTTTCCTTCTGTGCTTCGTTTCTAGTTTTTCCGAGACTGTCGCTCTACACATTGTGGATTTTTGAAAAGCTTTGTACCACCAGCCGCCATCCCCGAAATCCTTCTCGTCTCTGTCAACGTTCACAGCCTGTTATCCCATGTTCTTGGTCTCAGTCCAACGTCGTGACTGGCTCTGTTCTACTCAAGTTTGCTCCTTAAATTCCTCTCTGACGCAGTCTTCGTTTCTTCCCTACATTCTCGTCTTATGCTTCACAGCCTGGGTTTACTTCAACTTGACTTGACCGTTGTATATGAACAGTGTTTGGCTTTGAATGTCTTCCGTCTTTCGCGTTCCATATACTGTTTCCATGTCGCCTGTGTTGCGAATTAGATGACGTTTGCGTCATGCCTGTCTCTTTCCTAATCTAAACGGCTTTCTCTCGCTCACGTAGTGGCGGATCGTGGGTGATTCGAATTAAGTATTTTCTTCGTATAGCTCTACAGGAGGCATTGACGAAGCATTTAGGGGGCCTGCGGGGTGGGCGGCCCCGGTGAGTACATTCCTTACAACTTTGGGCGGCATGTTCTGACAACCTTATACTCTTTCGCAGGGACAGTCGGTGTCGACCATGTGAAGCCTTTCTTCATGATACGGCGTTCGCCTTGTTGGACTTCGATGGGCAACGCAATTTTGAAGTCTATTTGCAACGACGACGTGTATTTGAGTTAGTGGCACAGTGATCATATGAGGTCAGCATATGTCCCCTGCGTTCAAACTGGCCACTTTCACCGTACGGAACACTTGGAATAAGTTTCCAAATATAAGGACTGTCAGAAAGACACTGCCAACTAAGTGTAGAGCTTTGGAAGGCTCTTCGATAAGATCCCCTTGTTCGTTTCCCGACCAAGCAATAATTAAGATGGAAGTGATCGAAAACGGTATGGACCTGCGTGAGTTCAATGAACTTTTTTGTCATTCAAGAGAATAAAATATCTCTGCCAGATGAGTGACATGATTGAGAATATTAGTGACACTCAGAAGTCCAACGATTTTTTTCTCTTGAGACACCGAGATGCCTGGTTAGTTGGGGGGTCAGGGTGGGATCGAGCACAGTGAGGTCAAGGGTCATACCTCTATCCATCTACTCCTGAATGCTACACTGTCTACATTGAGCCTCAAGCTGATATAAAAAACACTGTTAATGAGACCACTCCCATGGCCACCAAATATGAGAGCGGCGAGCACAGAAGTGCGGGCCATAAAGCATCCCATGACACCTCCGATTTGGGGTAACGAAATAGACAACCTGACGAAGTATCAATAATGAGTATGCGAATTCATGATACTCAAGGAAATAATAATTACGATACTATGAGAGTACAAGAAGTGCACACCAGGGCCCACTGACGTTTCAAGTCGGAGAGGACTTTTGGCCATCGGTAGTAACCTTCGAGAGACACAAGGTCCTGGTACTGGCTTGCATCCTGAGTACCAAGCTCGACGGCAGTCGGCGGCGCAAAGCGCATATAGTTGTAGTACAGTGGAAGGCCGCCAAATGTATAGGCCCCAACAATGAGGTAAGTAGTAATGACGTACGTAGTAGCGTCTCCGTATTGTCGATGCCTGATCAGAATAAATTGTCAGCCCATTGCATGCTCTCGTACATAAGTACGCATGAATACCTTATGTTTTCAGAGAACTGCTGTGAGATGTATAAAAGTCGCATTGTGTTGCAGTTGAATGGACATACCGCAGAGAGCAGAAAATGGCAACTACTAGCTTGACTTTATACATTACGAAGAATTGAATTTGTTGATGTAAAAGCTCAGGACAAGGGGCTGTCCGGCCTCCAGCACCAGTGACAAAATCTCTAGATACCAAAGAAAACTCGAATGGCGTGCAGGATTTGACCATCAAGGACATGGACACCCAGTGGAGATTGAATGTAGGACACTTTCATGGAGGTTTAGGCTGTGCAAAGTCGACAAATTATCCGAATCGGTACGAGTACAAAAAGGACGATTGAGATCCGGATGCACAGAACAAATGTCAAGAAGGCAAGGCCTGCTTGAAGGCGGGCCACATCCAAGCCAATTCAAATCATAACGACTTGTCTTCCTCGGTGACACTTCTTGAGCAAATAGTCTCTGATGGACCTCTGCCAGTGGTTATTGTTTCCCGAAGTAACTTTGATTCTGGACGCGTGAGTAGATCGAAATCTTGGCTGGATCCATTTGTCTTTCCCCTTGCATCGGTGCTCCTGTGTTAAACTTGGTCTCCCGCAGTCAAAGTAGAACAATACAGAGGAAAGGCTTCCTTAGATGTGTAGAGTGGTTTGAAAGCAAAGCTGAGGCAGGATTGTTATATCGAGTTACAGCTCTTTTCGATTCTATACGGAATCGCAATTCGTTTTTTCCTGGCCCCACCTGACGTGATGTCATCACGTCAACAAACAGATTTGGTCTTGCCGGCCAGCGGCGACTCCGGCATTACGGCTTGTCATATTCGCCCTTGATTCGCCCTCAGTTTCCTTCCGTTCCGTAGCTCTTCCTCCCTCTTTTTCCCCTTAGGAATGAGAGAGTATTGTATAAAAATATACCTATGATTATATTATATACCATTGGGCATTTTTTGCTGTCAAATTCAGCCTACCATACATGCTTTGAAATTGAAACTCTTAGCAGCCGTGACTTCGAATGCAGGGACATTTACTTATGACTATGGATGTGATTGAAAGCATCTTGTCATCCACGTAGTGCATCGGGAGAGTACCCACAGGTTTATATTGAGATTTTATGGTTGCTAGAGGTTTAGTATTCCTATCCAACTTCATTCCTGCAGGTGCAAATGATAATATTTCTTGTCTTTAGACATCTTATGAACTCTCAGAGGAGATAAAAAGCCAATATTTTATAGCTGACACATTTAAATTACTAGTATACAGATATATACATTGCTAAGTATGGCATTCAGTGTGAGGGAGGCGCAACAGGCAGACTATATACGGTTTCGAGCAGGAGCAGGAGGGGGATGTTGCCGAAGGTGCGCCGTACATCACCTGACCTTTGCCGTGGTGACGTCAGGGGTTGAGCAAGAAAAAAAAGAACCGCGATTCCGTATCGAATTGAAAAGAGCTGTAACGGGCCACAAGCCAGTGAGGAAATTGGCCTGCTAATGGAGCTTGCTTTTTATAAGCAAGAGAAAAATCCGTTCTAATAATCTAATTTAAGCCGTGGGAATACCGATCAAAAATTTGCGTCCCCCCTGTATACGCCTGTGATTCGCCTGGGACGCGACGACTGAGCGCTGAGCCAGATATTCGAAAATGCGTAAACAGCTGGATCCTCGCATACCGACTCTCATCAGTAACAACGTCAAAAAGAACCACAGGTCGTTCATAGTCCTTGTTGGTGACAAAGGTCGTGATCAGGTCTGTCAATTCTCCATTAATATTATTCGTAAATGTCTGAAATGTTCTTTTTTCTTCCCTGGTAGATTGTAAATCTTCATTTCTTGCTATCTCAGGCACGGGTTTCCGCACGTCCTTCTGTATTATGGTGTTACAAAAAAGAATTGGGCTTCACTAGTCACCGGAAGAAGAGAGAAGCCAAAATCAAAAGGGATGTCAAGAGGGGGATCCGTGAAGCAAATGAGCAGAATCCTTTTGAAATCTTCGTTACGGTGACTGACATCCGTTATACGTGCGTCCACTGTTATCTCTATCGATATTTACTATCTGACCAATTTATCTTCTCCAATCTGCTGACTCTTTAATTGAATGCATTCTTTAACCTCTGCAGCTATTACAAGGAGTCACACAAAATCCTAGGAAACACGTACGGAATGTGTGTCCTGCAAGATTTTGAGGCAATAACCCCCAATCTTCTCGCTCGGACTATTGAAACGGTGGAAGGAGGAGGGCTTGTCGTATTGCTTCTGAAGACCATGACGTCCCTCAGGCAATTGTATACCATGGCAATGGTGCGTGTTCTCGATTACATTGACAATGGTGATATAATCTGACCCACTGGTATAGGACGTGCACGCAAGATATCGCACTTCCTTTCATGACTCTGTTATAGCAAGATTCAACGAACGGTTCATCTTATCCCTTGGTTCATGTCCTGATTGCCTAGTCCTCGACGATGAACTCAATGTACTGCCCATTTCACGTGGAAAGGATATAATACCGTTGTCCGATACAACGGGCAAGGGAAAGGAAACCGATCCTTCCGAGTACCAACTACGGGAACTAAGAGAATCGTTAGCGGACACCAAGCCAGCAGGAGACCTCATCAAGCTTGCTAAAACTATTGACCAGGCACAAGCTATTCTCACATTTATCGACGCCATTGCCGAAAAAACTCTTTCCTCTACTGTCACGCTCACTGCTGCGAGAGGACGAGGTAAAAGTGCCGCCCTTGGTCTGGCTATTGCTGCTGCTTTAGCACATGGTTATGCCAATATTTTCGTCACGAGTCCTAGCCCAGAGAACTTAAAGACATTATTTGAATTTGTATTCAAGGGTTTGGACGCCCTTGGCTACGAAGAACATTTGGATTATGATATTGCAGTTGCCCAGCGCCTGGGCGAGAATAAGGAGGAGTCTGGCAAGTCAGTTGTGAGAGTGAATGTGTTCAGGGATCATCGGCAAACCGTTCAGGTATGTTGATTTGCGTGTTCAAAATTGTTTTCCATGAGTTGACGCATGTTCAACGCAGTATATCCAACCTCAAGATGCCCATGTTCTAGGACAAGCCGAATTGGTCATCATCGACGAAGCCGCCGCGATTCCATTACCTCTAGTCCGCAATCTCATCGGTCCTTACCTTGTCTTCCTTGCATCAACAATAAATGGCTACGAAGGGACTGGCCGTTCACTTTCTTTGAAGCTCATCCAACAACTTCGCGAAAGCACAAGGCCTTCCCTGACCAGGGAAGTTGCCCCTGGCAAGGAGAAGGAAGAGTCGGCAACGACCGCTGCCTCATCTAGCAAAAAACCCACGATCAAGGGCCCTCCAAAATCTCGGACTCTGCGGGAAATCAAGCTGGAAACGCCTATCCGTTATTCAGCTGGTGACCAAATCGAAAAGTGGCTCAACAATCTACTGTGTCTAGATGCCACAATCCTTCCTCGCTCTAACGCACAAGGATGTCCACACCCCTCAACTTGTGAACTGTTCTACGTGAGCAGGGATACACTGTTCAGCTACCACCCCGCTTCCGAAAGTTTCCTCCAACGCATGATGGCCTTGTACGTTGCGTCGCACTACAAGAACCAGCCGAACGATCTCCAACTCCTATCCGACGCTCCTGCTCATCATCTCTTCGTTCTTCTTCCACCAATAAAAGACGATGAAACTCATCTGCCTGAGCCACTTGTAGTCTTGCAAGTCGCTTTGGAAGGCCAGATCAGCAAGGACGCTATCTTGGAAGGGCTGGGTCGTGGGATGAGAGCTGGTGGTGATATGATACCTTGGTTAATTTCTCAGCAATTCCAGGAGAATGGGTTTGCGAAGTTGAGCGGTGCCAGAGTTGTGAGAATTGCTTGTCATCCTGACTATGCCAGTGTACGTGTTCGTTGCAGTCGGCTATTGATACCTTTGTCTTATGCCTATTGTTGCACAGATGGGCTATGGCTCCAGAGCACTTCAAGCATTAAATTCGTTCTATAGCGGAGAATATTTCAACCTCGACGAATCATCCAAACCAGAAGTACACTATCCAAACCCCTCCAATATTGACCCTGTACGTTTCTCAGCGTTAAAAGTGTTGATTCTCATCGTCTTTTCCTCTAGAACGCCAACCTGCTCGAAGAAACGCCGACAGTACGAGCGCCATCCGCCATGCCTCCATTACTCCAGCGCCTCACAGAACGTAAGCCCGAGAACTTGGATTACCTAGGTGTATCTTATGGATTGACGCCTCAATTATTACGGTGAGTACTTTTTTCTCTTGAACATGTTTCTTCATCTCAATGTTTTGACCAGGTTCTGGAAACGCGCTGGCTATGTTCCCTTATACCTCCGTCAAACAACAAGTGAATTGACGGGCGAGCATACCTGTGTAATGGTCCGGGGTCTGAATAGCTCTCTTGAGGATGAGATGGGTTGGCTGCATGAATTTGCGAAAGGTTTGTAAATTTGTCGTGTGCTATCATTCTTCTGTTTAACATTTTCTTTAGATTTCAGACGACGGTTCATCACGTTGCTTTCTTATAAGTTCCGTGAATTTGGCAGCGTAACAGCCTTGAGCATTCTGGAAGCTGCTGATCGGGGCATCAAAGACGAGACGGAGGACACAGGTACTGTAAAATTCTTATTTTCGTGATACTTTCTTTCGACTTATCTCTGTTTGCAGAACTGTCACCGCAAGAGCTCGCTATGCGATTCACGCCTTTCGACCTCAAGCGTCTGGAATCATACGCGAATAACATGCTCGACTACCACGTCATTCTTGACTTGATGCCAGCTGCTGCTGAGCTATATTTCCAGAAACGACTTGGGTCGGGAGCTAGCAGCAGTGAAGGTCAGAATGGAGAAGGACCTGTCAGGTTGACAGCTGTACAAAGCGGCATTTTGTTGGCACTGGGTTTGCAGCGGAAAACGATAGAGGAGATAGAGGTGCGGCCGACTTTCGTTATCCATGCAGATTTACTAATGAACAAACTTCCGCGATCTGTGTAGGCTGAGCTGCAACTCCCAGTATCGCAAACTTTAGCTCTCTTCGCAAAGATCTTACGGAAGATCAGTAAACGTCTTATCGACATCCGAAAAACTGCCATCAGTGCAGAACTTCCTCAGGCTAATGCAAAGGTTGCATCTTTTGCCGCCTCATCTTCAAGGGTGGAAGGGGGCTCTGGGCTCCCTATTAGCGCTGATAATGTGGCGACAAGTATGGTTGAAGAGTTGAACGAGGCTGGCACTGAAGTGACGAATGCGATGAAAGAAAGACAAAGAGAAATGCTGGGCGCGTTGGATCTGAAAAAGTGAGCGTTTTCAGCTTCGTTTGTCCTATGGTCGTCTCATGTGTGTGTTGACTAGATATGCGATAGATAATACGCAAGTAGATTGGAGTCTTGCTGAAGTCCAGGTGGCAAATCCTGGAAAGTCGACTGTCGTCAGTGTTAAAACCAGTGTCTCTGCTGGACAGAAGAGGAAGGCCGAGGAGCCTGCAAATGTACCAAAGTCGAATGGAAGCAAGGAAAAGAAAACAAGGCGGAGTACGAAGAAACCAAAGCATTAGTGTATATATTATCTCTGTAGTTGGTCACTTTCGCTAATCTCTCTTTGGGGATCTTTGGATAACACTTTGGCGCAAGCAAGCAAATGAACACCTTTATTGCGTTGGATTGCGTACCCAAAACATGTAGTTACACTCTAGAGCACCCCAAGCGTCTCGAGGGCAAGGTGCCACCGGGCTTGGAGAGGATTGTATATAAGACCCCGTAGCTCTGCTTGTAAACGAGGCAAACTGTTGCTTGATGCCGGTGACGATATCCACGGTTTCGACAAAGACGAGAGATGCAAGGAATCATCGTTCGTCGCCAAAGGAGATCGGTGTTCGCGGAAAAACTGCACGAGTTCCGAAGGCTTTATGAATTTGGAGTATGTATGTGTGCCTTTGGAGACTTTACGCAAGACATCCTCGGCCATAAGAATGGTGAGGAAATATGCAAGCGGTGTCCGCGACATCGTAGAGAGGAAGAGATGGCCACCGGGCTAGAAAGCATGAAATATCAGAAAGCGAAATGAGAATGGGGCCCGCCGCCAAACTAACTTTCACGAGCTCAGCACATGTTGAAAGGAATGCAGAAGGGTTGTCGACGTGTTCTATGACTTCCATTGAGCAGACTACATCATATCGTTTGGGTTTAGGAAGCAGAGTCTCAGCAGTTGTGTGTTGGTATGAAAGGTTCGGACTGCTAGAGGGGGAGAGCCTTGGGTCTGCTGAAGCATGTAATGAGGCGATCTTGATATTGGATTCAGACGCGTCAATGCCCAGGGTGTTGGCTCCCATACGCGCCAAACTCTGAAAGGGCCATACGTGAATATAAAGAGGTAATGTAGATTTGCAAATTGAAGGATGGCAACGGACCTCTGACAGAAGGCCCCCACCACAGCCTACATCCAGTACATCTAACCCTTCAAGCACATCAGCGCCGTCTGATTCTAGTTCTATATTTTCATCCTGGGCAATTTCAAGTAACTTGTCTCGGATGAATTGCATGCGAACAGGATTCATTTGGTGCAGGAAGCTGAATTCGCCTCGCTCGTCCCACCACTCGGAAGAAAGTTTGGAGAAATGTGCAATTTCATCTTGGTTGACTGAGCTAGTTGGGTGACCACTTGAAAGGGTAGAAGCGCTTGCTGCGTGCAAAAGACGGGATCCGCGAAAGGAAGAATGACGAGATAATAGTCTGATGAGAGATGACATTGGGATGGTCCGTGACCGTGGCGTTGGCCGTAGAAAGGGTGACTGGACATACTCACTGTCAGTTTAAGTTGAGAAAAAAGGAGGGAATCTGCATTGTCTCCTGGACATAGATACATCAGAAACTTAGGTCTATAGTACTGGGTAAGAATGTGACTATTAAGAGAAAATAAATCAAGAGTAACTTTATGCGGCGTTAGAGAAGAAAACTTCAGCATAAGGAATTAGAGAAGAACGTACTTAAAGGATATTGTAGGAGAGAAAAAAGTAGAGGAGAAGGGCGAGCAAGGAAGCGGAGAAGGATGGGAAGAATTGCTTCTAGCATCTGGTCGGAATGCGCACCAAAGAAAACTGGCCACAACGCGGCTTGAGACAATTGCTACGGGTATGGTGTCGTGAAGGGTCATCAGGAAATTGATGAAACGTCGCTAACAGAAGGTAGGGTATGGTGGGGTGTGATGTGGGCATGATGTGTCGTGAAGGGTCGTGAAGAAATTTAAGAAACGTCGTGGACACAAGGTATTATGGTCGTGAAGCTTTGAAGTGGGCACCACTGAACAATTAGATGGAAGTCTGTATTATGAGGACATGGCGCAGATAGAGGGAAGGAGCGGGAGAGGCTCCAGATGGGAGAGAGAATTGTACGAGAAGTTGATACGAACTTCGAAGAGAAAGTGGAACGAAAGTGCAGTAAAAGGGATGGAAATGTTGGCGTTTTTCCAGCTTACACAGGAACACAGCGATGGCAAATAAATAAGAATAAATTAAACAAGAACCCTACCTCGCTCCGCTTCGGCCAAAGCAGAGGTCCAAGCGTAATGAAAGAAGCAAAAAGATGAACGACAAAAGGGGAAGAACAAAGTTCAAACAGATGTACACGAATTCGCGACATCTGCTTGAGTATATAGTATATAGTAGCTTCTGTTTAAGCAGAGCACTGTGACGATACACATTACTTCTGCTCCCGCAGAAGTGCCTCTCTTTTGATTCTTCTAAAAGTTTGAATCAGAGGAATCGAGAGTACTGTACCATTGAATCATTCGGCGTGGACATGACGTCTGGCTGTGGGTCATATTTTTTTTTTAATTTAAGAAAATCAGGTGGGAAGAGGCGGCGGTAAGGAGATCGGGAAGTCGAGTAGGAAGGTTGAGTAAAAAAAGTGTGTGTGTGAGATCAGAAAATGTTTTGTGTCGATCCCGCCGATAATTCAAATTGCACAGTAATTGGGTTAGAGCTTTTGTTGCTATTCATTGTGACTTGCATAGACAAATAAACGCCGAGGTGCACGTATTGCATGGGCATGATTTTTCCGAAGAAATAAATCGTCAAACTTCTCACTGAGATATGACTTAAATGCCGTGGACGTACATTTTGCGCACGCAATACGGGTCAGGTACCCTGCACTAGCGCAAAGGTCCCGCCATATACCGCAATATTGCTAGAGTTCTGGAAGAACCTACGAACAATGTATCAGACAAGTCTATCGGGGTATAAATCTACTTACTCAGGCCGGCCGCCAATGATTATGGGACCTTGAGCGTTTGGGAAAATCTCCTCTATTTTCCTCTACCACAATGCATTAGTATAGAGCTTATGATCGAACAAGTTATCTAAATCCCACCTGAAATTTTTGAACGAAGATGTCCATTCTTCCGGAGAGATGACATGCCCAAGAGGCGAAGAATTCAAATCAACAACCTGCCGAAGACTGAACAAAATCCTGCAAGATTCAAACGCATGAGGTATGATCAAATCGGAAGGCCTGTTTGATGTTTACTCTCTATATTGCCGAATTTCCTCGAGGAAGAGAGGCAATGATCGGGGAGGAATGTCCTGCAATGCGTCCCACATCTGATCAGACGCTTGATTAATTGAGTCGACTAGACTGGTGTCTATATGACGATCCTAGGGTAAGTTCAATTAGCTGGATATGTCGTTTCGGCGGCCAGATGGACTCACTCTTATGGTACAGGAAACGTCTCTCGTTGCAACTTGAATGTTTTCGCAATATTGGAAGAATAGCACAAGCCCCCTCTGGGTCAACGACAATGGAAACCAAGAATAGCCTCAGGGTTGTATAAGGCTAGGTGGACATGAATTAGCAGAAGTATTACAGGACTGTGCGGACCGTGATTGAAAATTTCTGGTCGCTTTGAAGGACTCCAGACTCAGGGTTTGTATTTTACTTGCAATCTGATTTAGGTTTCATTCAGTTTATTCAATCATGAATACAGTTTTCTAGATACGCACGAAAATAGGTATATTCTTTGGACAGGGCGAACACAGAGTATCAGACGCCTTAAATTTGAGTAACTAAATCAGCGGTCGCCGGTGATAACAGGCGCTTACATGGAGCCAAGCGTTGACAACCGTCAAATGCTGCGGGTGCTGCGCGATTTCGCTTCTATCGCACTGGCTTCTCAGGTCCCACGACGGCCTACGGGGCTGCAGAATCGGGGAGATCACTAGGCGGTGGGTGGCCATATTGACTACTTTCCCGATTCCTAGATGGGGTGCTCCGGATGAAATCCCGTCAGCATCATACGTGGGCCGTGTCTCTTAGACCGCTTGACTTCTGCCAGAGATAATATTGAGTGATGTATAGGTTAGTTACTGCTTTGAATGTAGCAATTAATCTTCTTACTACGTTGCCCGAAGTCGACGCATACCAAATGAAAATTCTGGAACTTGACCGATGTAATGTAATTGAGGACACGTTAAGAAGGACAAAATATCGTTCTGAAAAGTTTGAAGAAAGGACAGTGCATTTTTGCCCTTGGAGACTAAGTAGTATACGAACTGTTCGAAGCTATTCGTGGATGCGAGGCAAGCTGTGACCAGATATTGTGATATGTGACGACAGTGACTAAGGCTGCAACGACTCGGGCGCCGAACAAACGAGAAAACGCCGTGCCCTTCTTCAGTCTGCCCTTAGTATTTCCGCGCAGGCGCACTGTACTCATTATTTCCACCGACAGAAACTTTCCAATCCCCTTTCTGTTTTTGCCCTCCCCGGATCACAGTGGGTCTGACTAATACCGACAGTGCGCCTGACATATCGGATTTCTCATCCCTATAACCTTTTGTCCGAGCCCATTACTGCGGGCATCTCCTATGGCGTCCTTCCTCAACAATCTTTCGTCCTGGGCGCGGTCCCCCTCTTCCCCCTCTTTTGGCCAATCATCTAGCACCTATCTTCCTGCTTCATCGTCTGAGAAACTTGTGGATGAAAAGGAGGAGGAGAGTCCTCAGTCTGAGAAATGCGAGCTACGGGTTGAGGGTATGACATGCGGGTCATGTGTAGATGTAAGCCATTGTTCACCGCTTTGATGTTGTCAGGAGCTCAAGGAATTTATTTCTTAGTCTATCGAGAGTGCTTTAAGAGATCAGAAGGGCATTCACTCAATTAAGGTCGCTTTGTTAGCAGAACGAGCAGCTGTTGAATACGATACCGCTCTTTGGAGTGTCGATAAACTCGTAAACGTAAGTTCATTCACCCCTCTATTGCTCGATAACTCATTCAATGCGCAGGAAATTTCTGATATTGGTTTTGATGCGTCATTCATACCCCCCACACGAGCCGACGTGGTGCAGCTCAAGATATACGGCATGACGTGCTCTTCTTGCACGAATACAATTGAGACTGGTCTCTCAGCTGTACCAGGCATCACAAGTGTGGCCGTCAATCTGGCCGCAGAAACATGTACAGTGCACTTCGATCGTTCAGTCGTCACGCCTAGGGAAATGGTCAGTCATATCGAGGATATGGGATTTGATGCCATCCTGTCAGACCAGAATGATGCTACCCAACTTCAATCTTTGACACGGATGAAGGAGGTCCTCGATTGGAGGTCCCGCTTTCTATGGAGTTTAGCGTTTGCCCTCCCCGTTTTTTTCCTTCATATGATTGGTCCCAAGATTTCTGGAATCAAAGAATTCCTCTCCCTACGCCTCTTCAGTGCCATATACCTCGGGGATGTTTTGTCCTTCCTGTTTACCACTCCCGCTCAATTTTGGATAGGAGGAAGGTTCTACAAAAATGCTTATAAATCTCTCAAACACGGTTCGGCTACAATGGACGTCCTCATCGTGTTAGGTACCTCTGCAGCTTATTTCTACTCGGTATTCGTCATGATAGCCGCCATGTTTAATACGATGCCCGACTATAGGCCTCACCTCTTCTTTGAGACCAGCACTATGCTCTTCATGTTTGTTTCCCTTGGTCGCTACCTAGAGAACAAAGCCAAAGGGAAGACCAGCGCAGCCTTGACGGATTTGATGGCTCTCGCACCTTCGATGGCCACGATCTATACCGATCCTCCTGCTTGCACTCAAGAAAAGAGGATTGCAACTGAACTTGTCGAAGTTGGAGATATTGTCAAGATCGTCCCAGGCGACAAAATACCTGCTGACGGCAAAGTTGTTAGGGGATCCTCCAGTGTGGACGAAAGCGCTCTCACTGGCGAGGCACTTCCAGTCAACAAGATCGTCGGGGATACTGTCATCGGTGGCACCGTTAACGGTCTCGGCACCTTCGACATGGAGGTTGTCCGGGCTGGAAAAGACACTGCATTGTCGCAAGTCGTCCGCCTTGTCGAAGAAGCCCAGACTTCAAAGGCACCTATTCAGGCATTTGCAGACAGGGTCGCTGGCAAATTTGTCCCCACCGTCATCAGCCTCGCTGGGCTCACTTTCGTGGCATGGATCATCCTCAGCAATTTAGTGGATGACGCACACTTACCGAGCATGTTCCACTCTCACGGAGCAAGTAAGCTCGCCGTCTGCATTCAGATGTGTATTAGTGTCGTCGTCGTTGCATGTCCTTGTGCTCTTGGATTAGCTACCCCCACTGCTATCATGGTCGGCACAGGCATGGGTGCAAAGAATGGTATCCTCATCAAGGGCGGACGGGCTCTTGAGGCTAGTAAGAGCATCAAGCGTATTGTCTTTGACAAGACAGGCACGGTGACAATCGGCAAGCTCACTGTTATGGGGATGCACTGGGTACCTGCTCCTGGTTTGATTGCCAACAATGAGCTGTACGCCGGCGATGCTGGTCTTGATGGCCTGTGCGCGGATGGAGTCACAGAACGCAAAGAAATCGTGGCAATGGTCTGTTCTACTGAAGCTAGGTCCGAGCACCCTTTAGCTAAAGCCATTGCGACATACGGTAAGGAGCTCCTTGGCACATCTGGTCCGGAAGCCTCTGTTGAAGAGTTCGAGAGCTTCACTGGTCAAGGGGTGAAAGCGAAGATTAGATGTCAAGGCAAGACACACACCCTCTTTATCGGAAGCGCAAGTTTTGTGACGTCAGGCGGCATATCAAGCAGCATCCTCGACGACAAGAGCGTACCCCAATACATCCCTTCTTCACTTACTTCCTACGAGGACCAAGAAACTTCCATAGGTCGTACCGTCATTTTCGTTTCTCTCCTCCCAGTATCAGCTACCGGTAAAGCCTCAGCTGATCCACGGCCTATTCTTGCGGTGTCTTTAGCTGATGCGCCTAAACCCTCGACCAAGCAAGCTGTGCAGGCGCTTGAAAAGATGGGGATTGAAGTGCATATGATGACTGGAGATACTAAGGCCACCGCTGTTGCTGTTGCGAAGCAGGTTGGGATCCGGCCAGAAAATGTTTTCGCAAGTATGAGCCCCAAGGGAAAGGCATCTTTGGTGACGGAGTTGATGGAGAAGTATGGCGAAGGCGTTGCAATGGTCAGTGCCGTTCTCTTTTTTTCCTCGTGTTCTCTGTCCTAACATTGCATCCATAAGGTTGGAGATGGAATCAACGACTCTCCCGCTCTGGTGGCAGCCACGGTTGGTATCGCACTCTCTTCAGGAACGTCTGTTGCCATCGAAGCGGCCGACATCGTCCTTATGCGCTCTGACCTTCTCGACGTAGTCGCAGCCCTGCACCTCTCACGCAAGATATTCTCCGTCATCCGCCGCAACCTCATCTGGGCGTGCATCTACAACGTCCTCGGTATCCCACTTGCCATGGGTTTCTTCCTCCCCTTTGGTCTGTATATGCACCCCATGCTCGCTGGTGCTGCTATGGCGTTCTCCTCTGTCAGCGTCGTTTGCTCTTCTTTAACGCTCAAGTGGTGGACGCGTCCAGCCGATAGTGTTATGCCAGAGGAGAGGGCTGCGCTGACTATTGGGAGGGGTGTGGCGCTCGCTGCCACGCCTAATGTCCCTGATAGCGGTGCGGGATGGACAGGCATGTTCTTGGATAGCGCTGCTAGCGTCTTAGACAGTGCGAGGGTGAGGGCGTTTGGCGGATTGTTTAGTGCTGGTGGGAGAAGAGGTGATGAGTATGGGTATAGTCAACTGCCTGTCGAGATGGAGCAGAGGGTGGAGAGCAGTCCCGTTTGAAGAATTGGATCTTTTCTCCTATATATTGGTCTTTTGCTTTGAAATCCTGCTTTTGTTCTACCATGTATACCTGTTGAGATTCTGCAGGATCTATCCATATTGCCACTCCTTCCAATCCTCTACCCTTTTCTATTCGATCCTTGCATTAGTAGCAACGTCTCAGTCATCCATTTACCACCTATTCTCTTTTTCGGATTGGGATACCTAGGTTGACCATCTATTTATTAATCTGCACTATCGTCGTGGAAGGACTCGCCATTTGTTGTACCTAGTAATTATCAAAAGTCTACCTAACTGTAGGATGAGTTCTTGAGTTCCGATTTCGGATTGACACGGATTCGTGCTGAAGGTGTCACCTCGGCCCCTCGAGTTTGAGATGTTCGACCGCCTCTGATGTTTCTTGTCTCTAATTCGTGATACCCTAGGCTCTCCTCAAGATTGACCCAAAGTCAAAGTATACCCTCATTTAACATAATTCCATGGCTTCGAATAGAGCAGTGGGAAGTGTGTTTCTAGGCGACATCCAACAGCGCCATCGGCATCTCTCCTCTTCTACGCACAGCAGTCCACCTTCTTCTCCGCCAAGCAACTCCATCGCAGGCGTTTTCGCATTCTCCCAATCACACTCTACTTCTACCTCTTCGTCACCGCCACCTACATGGCCACTGCCTCTGAAGCAATTGATAGTATCGACATGGATTCTTCTGTTGGAACGAACAAGCAGCTTACAAGTACCATTGATACTAGTGACAATATTCTTCCTTCAGCCCCGGGAAAAGTCGATCCTGTTCTGGCGCTCGAGCTAAGATTGCGATGGTTAGAGGCATTGGTACTAGGGATGAAGCAGGATGCTGGGAAGGATAGGAAAGGCAAGGCGAGGGAGTTTGAGTACGCGGGTGTCAGTTCCAGTACTGCCACCGCAAACTTGAAGCAAGGGGAGTCGTTGACGCGCCCTTACTGAGACGGTCCAGGTCAAGTTAGATAAGGCTGTCGAGGGCAACGAAGGCCTCAGAAGGTTCATGGACAGCTGTAAATTTTCAATGCATTTCCTTTCACCCCTTCATCTAACAAGACATTGTTTCTTTCATATGCAGATAACCAGAATGCTCATCTCTTGACTCCCTCTTTCGCGTTGTCTGGCATACTTCCTGATCCGCCTTCTTTCGATAATATGACCCCGGAGGAGGTCAACGCGCTTCTGGGTGAAATGGAGCCTGACATACGTGCCGCTGACCGCGACCTAATTGAAATAGATACTCTAGAGAAGAAAGGTGTTCTCGGAGCAGGCCATCTCCCTGGTATGGAATCTCTTCCCTTAACCCGACCACGATAATTTATTCTTCTAACCTCTCAGACTATGAGAAATTTGAACCTCGTCTTAACGCTTTAGTTGAAGCTTATGATGAAAACTCAAAACTGGCTGCTTCCCTTGAGGTTCGAATAGCTGCCCTGGTTGAACGACATGCTACATACGTGAGTTTGCCCCTCTTGTCACGCTTCTGAACATTTCATGAATGAATCATCCATCAGGTTGACAATTTGTCCGAGTTATTCGTGGCTTGGGATGATACTCTCACAGAGGCAGAAGACAGGACTGCTCGCATGGAAAGAGACAAAGTAGAGCGCCTTCGCATGGGTCTCGAGTAAAATTTCATCATGATTATCGTCTATTCACAGTTATTTTGCTTTATTGCCTTGCATGAAACATGACTACATCTACATGATCTAGTCGTCCTTGTGTCAATGCGAGAACTTGTACATCAAAATATATACAGGTGTCTCGTCGACAAGAAAAGGGGCCCAGTGAACCAGCCAATGTTTAGTAAGCGGCCCTGTTGCAGGCATTCTTAAAAAGCCCTGCCCAGTGCAATAAGCAGCGCACATATTTTGCTGCAAAGGCCTTGACGTATCTAGATAATAAATGATGGACTGGGGATAGGTCAAATTTTCACTGCATGGTCTAAGTCTCCGAGTTCTCCTTGACCGCTTCGCTGGAGGTGGAAAGCTCCATCTTCTTGGCCATTTCAGCACGCTCTTTCTTCACCCACTCGGGAGCATCTCTGACTGCATCGTACGGACGGGTTTTGAATGCCATGAGATATCCTTGTAGGGCAGCCATAGAGAATTCCCTTTCAGGAATGGCGCCTGCAAATTTGGCAGCAAGGGTAGCAACCTTGGCTGAGGAAAGCTTAGGGGCACGAGCATGATGCGAATATCCTGAGAAGTCGGCGGATTTGATAGGAAAGGCAGTGTCCTCATCAGATGAAGAGGAACGGGCAACTTTTTCTTCTTCAGATACATAACCAGAATCTGCGATCACTGGGGATTCATCATCATCCGCGTGCTCCTCCTCTTCAGGCAGATAGAAGCAGCGATAAAGCTCGCGGGCCTGATATTTGCTAGCCAGTTTGAAGTGAACGTGAATATCCATACGTCCAGGGCGGCAGAGGGCAGGATCGAGAGAAGAATATTTATTGGTGGTAGCAAAGAGAATGCGACCTTCCTGTGCACCGACACCGTCAAGGGCATTGAGAAGCCCACTGAGACTAACCTTGCTAGTCGATAAAGCTTTGGGTTTATCCTTTTCGTCCTTGATATCCTTTGCTGCTTCTTCGGTCTTCTTTTTCCAAGTCCCGCTTGAGAGTCTGGCTGAAGGCTGCATCGATGTCCTCCATGAGAGCAATGCATTTTCTAGGGGCGAAGATTAGCACCCATTTCCTTGCCGGGGTGGATAAAATTGCTTACCAGGAAGATCAGAGATGAGTTCATTCAGAGCAGTGTCATCCAAGAGCGAACGCGAAAGCGAGACGATATAGACATCCAGCCCTAGTTCGCCAGCCAAGCCATGGATGATGCTGGTCTTGCCTGAACCAGGCACACCGTACTGGTCACGAAGCCGTTAGTAAATTGACAAAATTTCTGGAACAGAGACATACAAGGAGATAACCACGACGGAAGGGAATGCCGCGGGCAGCGTACCATGCCTTGCTCGCCAGGAAATCACGGGCGTCGTCAATGAGTAGGTCCTTGATACCATGATCTAAAACGATAGATTTCAGAGGGCGTTTAGGGCGAGAAGCCATATGTCGCCAGGAGTTGTTGGAGTCAGAGGTGTAGATGGAAATTGTGTTTTGTTGAGCAGTCTGGTAACCTTTTTGGCATCAAGTAAAAGCTGGTTCAGAATACGATGATTGCTGGAAAGGATGCTGAAAGTATTTTGTCAATACGTTTATCAGTCAACCGAAAGCTAACCGCATACCAAACTTCAAGAACCTCTTCCCGGACGATTATTGTACCCTTGCCTGATGATGCGGGTTACTCGAACCCAATGTCGCTTGTACCACAAATGGTGGACGGAAGCCTCAGAAGGGAGATAAGCCAGCTGCCTATCGCGGTTAAGAAGAGCTGTAAGATCATCCTCTTCTCCCTCCGATAAGTACTGCGTTGGAGTTAAGACCAAAGCTACGGGTGCTAATCTCAACATCTCTCGCGTTTTCTATCAAAATAAACCGTTAGTCAATGGATATTGAAGGGAGATGGCTGGTGCTCACTCCATGAAGGTTGCTTGGAAAGCCAGAGCATCATCCAATCTGAGAAGAAAGAAGTCGATCAGATTTATCCTTGGTCGAGCATTAGTTAAACACACCGAAACTAGAGTCATCTTCCTCGAAGCGAGCAGTGATGAAGAAAGAACCATATATCTTATAATAAAGATGCAGACCCAGGCGCCTCAAACTTTCCAAGATACCACCAAAGAGTAAAAGCTTGAGCCACTCTTGTAAGGCCGAATACGAGACCAAAAGGCTAATGAAGGAAGTGGCACTGATAGGGAGTGCCGTTGAATGTGCCGAATGGAGAGTGGCATTGGTGGCCGTAGCGTTTAAGCACCCGATGTGATTAGAGTTGCTATTACTGAGGGCTGAAAAAATTTGCTGAGCTATTAGGATAGGCGAAGCCATCCTATCTATCAGAGCGAGATACAGAAGAGACGGGGAAAGGTGGCTGGCTGGGTTTAGTGATGTATTGAAAATTTATACCAAAATCAAGCATCCACAGCATCCACAGCATCGAGCATCCACAGCATCTATGAGGTATTATCGGACTGAGGCTTCAGATTGGGACCGAAGCCTGGGCAATTTGACTCATGTCAGAAGCATCTGACTCAAAAAAATGCAGGAGATGGTCACGAATTTCGAATGCATGCAAAACACGTTCCGAGAAGTCGATATCGACCGGAGTTGACTAATAAACGTGTTAATGGGGATCATGATCATAGCCTCGTCGAGCAGATACGGGTCTCGAGGGCCGATTCTTGACCTTTCTTGACTCGAAGAACAAGAACGAATGGATGGAGCCGCGCTCGCACTGCTACCTAGACCGTGGGAAGGAAACGACATTGCCTCATTCTGCCTAGCTTACAGTGCCTTGCATCAGACTCCTACCCAGTCTCACTCGGGCCTTATCTAATCTAATCTGTTGATCCGAAGTTTCAGCGAAACTTGAACAACTTTTAAAGTCCTCGTGGACTGGCAAAACTTGTTGTATCTTTGGCTGACGTGAACATATCACATGATGGCCTGACAGCCTGGAATATGTTGACAAACACAACCACATCAACAAGTTTTGCCAGTCCACGAGGGACTTTAAAAGTTGTTCAAGTTTCGCTGAAACTTCGGATCAACAGATTAGATTAGATAAGGCCCGAGTGAGACTGGGTAGGAGTCTGGCCTTGCATATGAAACTGCCAGGCGAAGTTCTGAAATTGTGTTTGTACCGCTTTGTACCGTGACAAGGGTCCTTGCCCAATTGGGTCTTGGACGGCCTCGGATCTCAGCCTCTTCGCGTCGGTATGCGTTCACGCAATGACTATTGGATCCATCCTTCGTCCCAATGCCTCCCCATCTTTCGCAAGAAATTCGCCAACGCATGGTTATGTGGAAAACAGATCTGGGCAAGTCCAATGAGGAGATAGCTAAACTTGCAGGTTGCAGCGAGCGCACTGTCAGAGAAGTACTTCGCTTGCATCGTGAATATGGAGTTGTGAACAATCCATTGGCGAAACCGCGAGGCCGTCCCCGTATTCTGAACATGGGGGACATGAATTATATTTCATCTCTCATCGACGCCAACCCGGTCCTTTATCTCGACGAAGTTCATGAGCAACTTCTTCAGTATCGTGATGTTGATGTTTCTCTCGCCACTATCTCTCGGGCAATGCATCGGATGGCACTTTCTCACAAAAAGGTCTCGAGTGAGGCAGTTGAGCATAACAAACTCCTTCGCGCAACCTGGCAGGCTGCTTTTGCAGAAATTCCAGCAGACTACATGGTATGGCTCGACGAATCCAGTGTCGATGATTGCACCAATCAGCGGCAGATGGGCTGGGCACAAGTTGGTCGAGCTTGCGTTCGTAAGGAGGTTTTTATAAGGGGACAGCGTTACTCTGTCCTTCCTGCTTTCACTTGTGAGGGCTACATTGCCCTCGACATTTTCGAAGGTTCTGTCAACAAAGAGAAGTTTCTGACCTTTCTGAAGGAGCAAGTGGTATATATTCATAATATTCTTGCTTCATAATTTGAGAACAAAGTTCTAATTCACAATTATATTTTCTAGGCCCTGAAACTCAACCCATATCCTGGACCAAATAGTGTTGTCATCATGGACAACTGCTCAATCCACCACGATGAAGAAGTTGAGAGACTAATTGTGCAAGAATGTGGTAACTCTTTTCAAGTCAATTTTTGGTCTCTTCACTCAAATTCAATTGACATGTTTGAAACAGGAGCAAAGCTGATATATCTCCCTCCCTACTCTCCTGATTTCAACCCTATCGAGCAATCATTCCATTCCCTCAAGGCTTGGCTAAGGCACCACGAAAATGAAGCCATCAATCCTCAATGTCGCCCTTGGTTGATTTTTCAGGCAACAGCATCAATTACATCGGATATGGCTGTGGGATGGATCAAAAATTGTGGCTACTACTTCCTTGGTGCTGAAATCATGTAAATTTACCATACAAATTCAATGTCTATGCAACCAATTCAGTATTGCGAGCCTCCGTGTGTTATGACTCTCTTTTCCGTTATCTTATTGCGTGCCCTTCATTTCTTTTCTTTATCATTTACCGAACGATTGCTATTTATAGTTTCTTCATGATCATCTTCGCCTGCGAGATGATCATTCTCTCTTACTTGTATGAGGACAATCTTCCTTTTCTGATCATCATCCCTTCCGCAGTACCCTATGATGATCATCCCCTTCCGATTCCCCTTGTTTCGTCACCGTTTCGTCACTGTTTCATTATATTATTATCAACCACAAATAACTATATAAACAGTAGCTAGACTACGATGTACATTAGCTTGTTCTTGAGAATAATACATCTCTTGTAACAACCAAGACGAACTTGAACCACTAAGGCATTCTTCAGTCGAAGACAATACCTTAGCGGACTTCATCGAATGAACTCTACGACTACTACGCCAGACCTTATCTTATCTGATTAGGTTCTGTCATCAACGTCGTAACAAAAGAACAAGCTACTACCTCATTCAACGCTTCTGCCTAGCAAGCATTATCTGCCAACATTATGGCTCGAAGAAGAGGACGATTTGCTGCTAGCTTTAGTGACGAAGAATTCTCTGACCCGAACACCGACCGAACCTCTGATGCAGGCGCGTCCGACAACTTTGAAACACCACCTGAAGGAGACGAATCTCCTCTAACCAGATCGACTTTCTTTGGATCTACCGTCCAAGAACCCGGTGTATTAAGACCTGACTTCGAATCTTTGCTAGGTACCCTACTCAGATCTCAACCCGTCTTTTACCCAACGAACGAACCCGAAATGCCAGAAGGAACCTCTGACACTGCCCCCACCACTCCCACCTCCTCCAACAGAAAAGGAATAGGAATCATTCCTACACCCTTCTCCGGAGACCGCTCCAAGGTCAAAACCTTCGTCCAAGACTTGGGCGATTATTTCGAACTAAATGGTGACCTTTACAACACCCACGCCAAAAAGATCGTATTCACCCTTGGACTTCTCAAAGGAGGAGAAGCAGAAGCCTGGAAAAAGGCTTGGAGAGACGAACACACCACTGAGGTCGTAGATGCCGCAGGCGTACCAACTGGAGCTATCGTCAAAGATTATGGTTCAACCTTAGATTTCGAAAAGGCCTTTAACGAAGCCTTCAAACCGACTGAGACAAAGGACCAAGCGTTCTTTGAACTCCGAAACCTGAAGCAGGGAAAAGCTTCAGCCGCCGAACTGAACACCAAGTTCAATGAACTTGTGAAGACCGCCAAGATTCCCACTACTGGGAATGAGAGCGTCTTGATCGACTACTATATGAACGCCTTGAACATTTGGCTTCAAGAGAAAATTATGGGACTCGACATACTTCCTACCATGCTCGCGGCCTGGCAGAGGAAGGCAGTCGAGTACGACACCCATCGAACGAACCTAGCACGCCTTTTGGGCAAGACCACCACCTAGGCGCCGAACGAATGAAAGACCTGGTGGGCTAACATAGCCAGAGGAAACCCCGCCCCGCACTACCATGCCCCGGCACCCTGAATGAACCACCGAGACCCGAACGCCATGGATGTTGACAAGATCAACGTCAATGCCATGACCCAGGAAGAACGAAGCGAGCTCATGAGAAAGGGGCTCTGCTTCCGATGCAAGAAGCCCGGGCATGTCTCAAGAGACTGCCCCGAGAAGGGCAAGAACAGGAGGAACCCTCTGCCGAAGAAGAACCCCCTCAAGGGAAGAGCGCTCCATGCGCACATAAGGTCCCTCATGCAGGACCTGACCGAAGAAGAACACGAAGAAGTATACGAAATGGGAGACCAAGAGGGTTTTCAATAAGGAGATGCATGAGACCAACGTATGCAACTCCTTCTCTAGATATTTATTCTGTAGTCTCGGCTCGAATTGAAAATAAATCACTCCAATTGCCCTTTTCATTCGAGACCGAGAACAGAACAAAAATCGTTGGATCTGCTCTAGGAGACACTGGAGCAAAAGGGAAGTTCATCGACCAGAACTTCACAAAGAAACACAGCCTGGTAACAAAGGCACTGGAAAAGGAAATTCGAGTCTTCAACATAGATGGAACCCCGAACAAAAAGGGAACCATCAAGCGCTACGTCGATCTAAAGCTCAACATCGACGGACAACCCCGAACGGAACGATTACTGGTCACCGGCCTAGGAAAACAGAAGATTATTCTTGGTTTTCCCTGGTTCGAAGAAAACAACCCGGACATCAACTGGAAAAATGGACAAGTCAAACTCAACAGGGAGATTAGTACTACTTCCCAAATAGAAGAAGTGCCCGATGAGGAAATCCAACAAGTCAATCAATTGGACAACTCTTCGGACTTAATCATTTCCTTTTTAGGTAACGAACCCCTTCCGGAAACAAAGGAGATCTGGAATATCCCTGAGGACGACAACGAAATCTGGATCAATGCGAAACTAACTTCCTTGCAAATCTTCGCTCAGAAGCATGACGTGAAGAAGGAAGAGAAACCGCTCAAGGAAATGATCCCACCGGAATACCACGAATACTTGGACATCTTCGATAAGGACACCGCCAACCGATTCCCTGAGTCTCGATCTTGGGATCACAAGATCGAACTCAAAGAAGGTTTTCAACCAAGGTTTTCAAGACGTATCCCCTGACGCCCTCAGAGGATACCGAATTGGACAAATTCCTGGAGAGAACCTAAAGAAAGGATATATTCGACCATCGAAATCGCCCATGGCTTCCCCCTTCTTTTTCGTATCAAAAAAAGATGGGAAGCTTCGACCCTGTCAAGACTACCGGTACCTGAATGAATGGACTGTCAAGAATGCCTATCCACTTCCTCTGATCCCCGAACTCATGGACAAACTCAAAGGAGCCAAGTATTTCACTAAACTTGACGTCCGATGGGGCTATAACAACATTCGGATCAAGGATGGTGACCAATGGAAAGCGGCATTCAAAACGAACAAGGGACTATTCGAACCTACGGTCATGTTCTTCGGCATGTGCAATTCCCCGGCAACTTTCCAGTCAATGATGGACTCGATGTTCAAAGACGTCGTCCATCAAGGTTTCGTCATCATTTACATGGATGATATTCTTATCTTTCACAAAGATAAGAAGAAACTGGAACAGATAACGAAGGAAGTACTTCAAATACTCCAGGACAACGACTTGTATTTGAAACCAGAAAAATGTGCATTCGCCCAAATGAAAATTGACTATCTTGGAATGATCATCCAAGAAGGAAAAATATCGATGGACCCTTCCAAACTCAGCGGTATAGCTGACTGGCCGGAACCGAAGAACGTAAAACAGGTCCGATCCTTCCTAGGATTCGGAAACTTTTACAGAAGATTTATTCGAAAATACTCGGAAATAGCTCGCGCGCTTAACGAGCTGTTAAAAAAGGACCGCAGCTTCGAATGGAATGAAGACGCCAAGAATCATTCGAACTGCTGAAACGGAAATTCACTGAGAACCCATCTTGACCATGCCGGACACTGCAAACAATTCCAGATGAATGCGACGCATCAAAATACGCATCTGGAGCAGTTTTGACACAACTCGACAGTAACGGAGACCGACACCCGGTGGCATTCATCTCGAAGACGTTCTCTCCCACTGAGAGAAACTACGAGATTTATGACAGAGAACTATTGGCGATGATCCGATCCCTCAAAGAATGGAGACACTACATTCAAGGATCGACATTCACAACGATCATCTATTCCGACCACAAGAATTTGACGTACTTTAGAAGTACTCAAAAACTGAATAGACGCCAAGCAAGATGGTCTCTATTCCTCTCGGAATACGACATACAACTGGTCCACCTCCCCGGAAGTAAAATGGTTCAATCGGACGCCCTCTCGCGAAGACCGGACATGATCCCCGATGAGGATCATGACAATGAAGATAAGATTCTCCTTCCAGAGAGTCTATTTATAAATTTGATTGACGCTGATCTCCAAATGGAAATCGCCCAATCCAGGAAACAGGACAAAGACGTAGTGGATGCATTAAAACTTCTCACTCAAGAAGGACCTCGAAGTCTGCAAAAGACTTAGATGACTGGGAAACAATGCAGATGGAAGGCATCAGCGAATTGATCTTTTACAAGAAAAAGAACTATATTCCCGATGACCAGGAACTATGCAGGAAAATCGTCGCGATGTACCATGACTCGGTCACCGCAGGACACCCCGGAGAACTGGAAACGTACAACGCTGTACGACAACTGTACTGGTGGCCCGGAATGCGAACATTCGTCAAGAATTACGTCAAAGGATGCGGACAATGCCAGCAATTCAAGATCAACCGAAACCCGGCGAATCCCTCTTTACACCTGATCGAAGGAGCCAAATCCATGAGACCATTTGCACAATGCTCCATGGACATGATCACAGACCTCCCCAGCATTGACGGATTTGATTCTTTATTGATCGTGGTCGATCACGGACTTACAAAGGGGGTAATTATCATGCCTTGCTCGAAAACTCTTTCGCAAGAAGGAGCGGCATTACTCCTACAGGACAACCTATTCAAGCGATTTGGCCTACCGGACAGTATCATTTCCGATAGAGGACCCCAATTCGCTGCTAGAACCTTCCAAGAACTGCTCAAACTTCTTGGAATCAAGTCGAAACTGTCAACGGCATATCATCCTCAGTCAGATGGTACCACAGAACGATTCAATCAGGAAATAGAAGCGTATCTCGCTATCTATTGCTCCTCGAACCCGACCACCTGGAAACAACACATTGGCACCCTGGAATTCGTCCACAATGCAATGATCAAAGACATGCTGACAGGCAAAGGACCCCATTCGAACTCATGTTCGGAACTAATCCCGTTGCAATTCCCACCACGTTTGAAAACACAAAGTTTCCCTCAGTCGAAGAGAAACTGAAAAACCTCATCTTGGGACTGAAAAGAAGCTCTCGCTGCGCACGAACTGGCTAGAG